>JARLTB010000132.1:872500-1377500 GCA_030141615.1 Unio pictorum
TTCCAATGCTCGCGTATGTTTCGAGTAATATATTACAGATAATAAACGTATTTCCTAAATTCACGATCAGATTGGCTACGGACTCATTAAATATCGAAATAAATATTCAGAAATGCTGAGTCAGTTTTATGAAAGTACTGCTTACGATATCATGGGACGAATGGAGAATAAAAAATGAAAAGCGACATAATTATTCTGAATCTGCCGACATTGAACTCAGGGACATGTACTTCAGAAAATATCAGACATTAAAGCTATCTTCTGCTCCATCAGTGTATGATCCTGTGACTAGACATACAACAGTTTATCATAATGGACGTGATGTTCTATTAAAACAAATTGTGTGATTAAATTATTTCAACAGAGCTCGTTAACAGCTGTTGATTTGACCGTTTTAACCCTTACACACAGACTTGCCAGAGGAACAAGCTGAAGAGGAGTTACATCATGCACTTATACTTGATCTCGATGGAAAGGATAAATGACCTCCTGAACGAATGGGTTAAAACATATTCCAAATATCATCATTTCGGATGAAATATGCACAGTTTCTAAAGATCTATTTAAAATATTTCTTGATTGGTTTTGAAAACATTACTCTATTTTTTGAGACGGACAACAAGCAGCAGGAAGGCTGAACAGACCATTTTATACAAGCCTTTGTTTAGCAAATAAAGGCTTATTTTTTTATGCTACAAATTCGAAATCCAATCGCGTAGTGGTGTCATCGTGCGCTAATTGGCTGCTATTAATCAAATTGTCGTTATAACAATAATGACAGGAGAATCATCAACAACCAGATTAACTAGAGAATGATTAGTCGCGATTAAAAAGTTTATCTTGGTGAGAAATTCATTCAGAAATAAATTACAAGCGCGTCAAGAAGCTCAGGTTAATTTTATTACCGATACTGAACAATTATTTAAACCTGTTACTTCCGCTACTGAGAAAGCTGATAAGGATACTGAAAGAGTTATTTGGGGGGATATTAAAGAAGAAAATAGAGGAAAAAAGGCTATTTTTCCCGCGCTTGAAAAAATAGCTAGACGATCTAAGCAAACAAAAGGATTATTCGAGATCTTTCAGCAGGTATAGTTGCTGTACAACCTAAACCTGAACAAGAGGGAGATATTATTGAACTTCAGGAAAATGGTGTTGATAAAAGTGGTGTTGCTTTTCCTGATAAATTTCTTCTGGATACGCTTAAGGAAATCAAAACAATGAAATTTAATGATGTATCTGAAATAGCTGATTTTGCAGTTAGAAGTTTTAGTTTAGAAAATAATATTTAGGACCCGATCATATTAAATCTATAGATAAAAAACTTGGTGAAATGTGATGTATTGTATATTAACCAACACTGATCGAGCTGCAGAGGCCGATAGAACATATGGGGAATATATAGATGAAATAAAAAAGCTAAATTACTTAGTACTGAGCGGCTTGAACCTAAACTTTTTCAGCTATCAAAATTAAAACCTTTATAAGGAGAAAAAAATCTGATGAACTTTGTTCGACTCAAGTAGAAACAAAAGGAAAAGGTTTTTCTCATTCTGGAACTCATATCAGTGGTCTTGTTAATTAATTAATGAGGCCGCTGATATCTGTCGACGATTATTTCAAGGTGGTATCATGGACATTGGTGTATATCACGAATTTATCAATGAATTAGTTGATGATTAACATAGTGACTAATTGTTGTCCGTGACAATTAGTCATGCGATTAGACAAATAGTATTTAAATAAAAGGATCATGCATCCAAATCACGTCAAACCAACCAGCGCCTACATAGTACATTCACTATTGCCAGTTTATAAAGTATACTACAGAGACGGATTAGGTGATAATATTCGGGGATTAATAATAATAATAATAATAATAATAATAATAATAATAATGAGGACTTTGTATAGCGCCTAATCTTTCAAAACTCTAAGCGCTTTACACCATCAATAATGATATGACTACACTACAGAACAACAAATGACAAAAACAATGAAATTGGAAAACATAAAAACATGCTGAAAATATATAAGATACAAAACACGATTAGGTCGCTAAGTTTTGACAAATATATAAAAATGCCAGAACAAAAATATTTTCAAATGTAACAAATTGATGATAATAAGAATATATTCAAGGAGCTCCACGGGGGAGGGGATCATCAAATGCATAGAAATATGTAATCAAATTATAACCGATATAGAAATATTTAATTTACAGCTTATTCAACATACGTTAAATCTTCCTAATTACATTAAAATAGAATTTGCAAATGTATCTAATATACGTGTAGAAGATATCCCAACATATAGATTTCCAGATTAGAATGTACCAGAATTAAAAAAAAAAATACTCAATGATGTCATCAATAGGGGATTTTCTAGGATACACGCTATGTGGAATAGAAGGTTTAACTCAGATGATTCAGAACTTCTCAATGATGCACCTGTCCAAGATAGATATCTCAGATATAATAATTCACCAGATGGAACAAGTAGACATGTATCACCAGGGTAATGTTGATATAACCTCGGTGATCGCTGTGAATCTTTCATGTGAGTTAGGCCTGGAAATGGGTTGACCTGTTGGTGACTGCCTGTCACAGTTAGACCAGCACAGGAGATCAAATGCGTAACTTGGGCTTCAAATGAGCCGCAGACTTGGCTTGCGTATTTACATGTGTCTGCTACAGAGGTAAATATCTAAATATCTAGATGGTTGAGGGGTGATAAAAAGTATGCTAATTTGTTACAGTACTAGTGAACTTTATTCATGTATAAGGCACGTACTGATTCGTTTAGCTCTCTTGTCAGGGGAAAATATTCAAAATACCCCCTTTCTGAAAAAAATGAATGTAAAAAAGAGGGGTTGGGGGCAGTGTTGATTCAGTATAAAAGCCACTAGTTGCATGAGGAACTTTTAATTCCTCAGTCAGAATCTTACAAGCATCATTTCAACAAAAATCATTAGTTCATTTTTATTTGTGTCTTTAATGTAATATTATTATCATTTTTTTGGTATAGGTCATTGTCGGACAAAAATGTGCCAGACCCCCCCCCCCCCAAAAAAAAACTGTCCGTTAAGACCTTGGTAAAGCGGAGTGCAACGCATGGGAGCATACTAAGCAGGGAACCAGGCTAGTACAAAGTTGCATGTACCATAG
The DNA here is from genome assembly GCA_030141615.1 of Unio pictorum. Taxonomy (NCBI): domain Eukaryota; kingdom Metazoa; phylum Mollusca; class Bivalvia; order Unionida; family Unionidae; genus Unio; species Unio pictorum. The sequence goes on from JARLTB010000132.1 coordinate 875,668, forward strand.
AACGTGCAACGGGTGCGGAGAGATAGGGCTCACGCCGTACAAATGCCCCAAAACTTCAGTGGAGACCACTGTGGGAAGTAACGAACAAACATACACGGCAGCTTTATAAATATTTCCAACAGTTAAACGACATGAACAACAAAAGTAACCAGTACAAATGCAGTCCCCAGTACAAACGCAAAAACAGCAAGTGAAACAAGCAAACCAGAACCAAGATATGGCAAGACATATATAGAAACAAACAGTGATAGAGCAGACAAAACAGTAACAATCCCAACAATTAAATCAGGAAAAGAAAAAAAAAACACAACACGTGACTGCTAGTACTTTACCCAAAAAAAAACAGCAGAGGAAAGAGTCACAATTACCTCAATCTAGAGTAAAGCAAACTCAACAACAACACAAGGGGATAAAAAAAAAAAAAACAACTACAACACGAGAGAGAATATAAAAAAGAAAGTCAAGAAGAAAAACAGCAAGAACTATGGAAACAGCAACAAAAACATAAAGAAGAGAGGAAGACAAAAGAAATAAAGTTAAAATAGCGAGAAAAACCAAATGACACACCGAAAACTGGAATAACATTGTCAGCAAGCGAAACAATACAAATAGCCATGACAGAAGAAGAAAATTCTGAACAGGAAAGAAAAAGAAGTAAAGAAAATAGAAGAAAAAAAGAGAACAAGAATGCCTAATGATGGAAACTTACTAGTTTGTCTATGATGAATGTCTAGAAGATGACATTGTACATATGTATAATAATAATAATAAAAAATTGATAAAAAATATACAAGTACTATTTTAAAAAAAAAATAAAACGAATGAAATAAAAACGAACAAATTATCAACCAATAGTATACATGCCTCGAGGGAACAAAAACAGTAGTGGTGGAGGGCCTCCTCAAATGGTCTGCGAAGACCAAACGCGAGAAAGCCCCCTCCCCACCCCAAAAAACGTGCGCTTGAATTAAAATAATGCCCGATACGCAAGATTTTTGTTTTTTTACTTAATATAAAGAAACAATAATTCCATGCTAGACATTACCACTTTAACATAGGGCACAGGGCAAAGCATTTTACAATGCAAATTAGCAGTATTTGTCGATGAATCGGGGTCTAACCTGTAGCAATTGTAACGAAAACCTGTGCACAGGGTATGGTGCAAAAAAAAAAAAGAAGCTTGTTTCGATGTCCGGGCTTAACGTTCAGTTTCAAAAGCATATTAGAGTTATCCCCTCCTTGTTTGCGCAGTGCAAAGTAGTTATGCACATGCACATGTATATTCGAGCTCATAGCTGGGCCATCACTGGTTAAGGACTATACGTGGTTGGCATTTCAGTGTAAATGAAGTGTTTTTACTTTTTAGTTATTTGTATTTTTCAAAAGAAGACGATTCTTTTATTTGGAATTTAATTGTCCAATTGTCGATAGTTGTATAAAGATATTTTTCTTCAAACAGCAAGTAGATACTATGTAAGATTATTTATATGTGTGTGTGTGTGTGTGTGTGTGTGAGTGAGAGAGAGAGAGAGAGAGAGAGATATGCCGAGCATTTTGTCAGTTTAGTTGCAGCAACATCAACCTCGTACCAGTTAAGTTTGTTTCATTGTTTGCATAAACTGAAATCTTGACACTACCACTCAGTATCGTCAATCATAGTTCCTCCTTTACTCCATACAAATTAAAAACGAATAAATTGATTACTAAAACAGTTTAATCTTTGTAAATATGAACAACAAATACAAGTACGAGCACTCAAATATTTCCAGAGAAACGAAGTAATCTTTTAAAATCCAAACAATCTGAAGAAAAATTAACACATTACTTTAAAACTGGCTACAACCGAACAACTTGAATTGTTGTTGTTGTAGGGTTTAACCATTTGACTAAAATTCTGGATAATTTATGGGAATTATTTATTTTCTTCTGTGTAATGGTCTAAAGTTATTAGGATAAATAATATTGCTAAAGAAAAGTGCAGTTTCACCCATTCACAATGTATATTGCATGTGTGGTCTTATTTTGCTTAGTTTTTGTCTGGAAAAGTCAATGTATGTCACAGCAAGTACTTGTAATTTTTTTAATGCACATTCCTCTTTTGTAATGCACATTCCTCTTTTAAGTCTTAAAAAATAAGTGTGTCCTGTTTTCCTGCAAAGTATATATCTATTTATATTACTGGACTGCCAGCTCAGTCATTTGACCGTAGTATTGCTAGTTTGAGGATACTTGTTGCAACTGGTAATCTTTATTGCTGGAAGAAGAAAACATTTCTATTTTTTCTAATATGCACATATGTAATAGTGCATTTTACTTTCTTTATTCTTAATATGTTTACTTGATTGCATCAATGTTTTATTGGTTTTTGATATTAATAAATTAGGAGTTATTCCTAATGACATAGATTTAGTTTTGGCTGATTTTAAATTTAGTTGAACATGTGGCTGTGATTTTGTATATAAGATTTATCAGTGAAAAGAGGCTGTATTAAGAAAGTCATTTCTAAGAATCATTTAGAAAAGATTTGATGCCAAGTGATAGCTATATCAGCACTTGTTATTATTTCTTCTTTGCATTCGCCTAGAAATTAATATAGCTATTTGAAATTAAGAATACAATCTAGGGTCGTATATTTGTTCCAGACTGCTGATTTCCGAGTAAATGGTAAATATAGAGATGACGTGTTCATTAGGTTTTGTACAAAGAATTTCTGATTGCTTTTTGTTTCATAATGGGTACTTTATTTAAAATATTTCAATTTAACCCAGAACCTAGATTTACTGAATAATTATACACGTTAAAGTCAAAATTTTATCATAAACATTTACCTAGGTACAGTATTGTGCCTTTAAAAGAACTGTTTTTACCCTACTTACCACCTTGCAGTAAGTAATGTGTTCTAATGTAAAATCTATTGTTGTAAATATATCACCTTGTATCTGGGCAGTATTTGGGTGTAGTTGCATTAAATGTTTTTATTCATCGCATATGGTGCTTCAGATTCAACTTGGTAAATGTACTTGGTCATTTTCAAATTTCATCTGATATAGTATACTATTTGCATGCCCTCCTGTTTGTACCCCTCCCACACATTTTATAAAAGAAGAGCATAAGTGCTATGAAAACGGCATAGAACTGTATTTCATTCATCAATGTATCATTTCTAACCTGATTGTAAGATCCCAACCTTTATAGTAGGAATAAGGATTTTTTTCTTCAATATTATACAGTTTATGAAAATTCATTGCTTTGAGTGTGTTATTAAAAAATGGACCCCTCATCCAAGCATTTGTTAAGGATGACGGGCACTGTTGGAATAAACCGGATGCTTAGCATGTATACACTGACAGAGTAACATGCTGTGTATAAATGTGATGCTGAAGGCTTTACAAAAAATAATGAACCTATCTTTAAGATATTGTTTGATTGATATTGCTTATCCAGGGTAACATAAAAGTGTAATTATCATGTCACAGGAAGTATTCAAACACACTGTCCACCAATTTTACTATTGGTCTTATGGTTTCTCTTTGCAAATTCTTTACTTCAAGTTATTTCAAGCTGAAATTCCTGAATACGGTTACATGTATATAGAAATCTTTTGTGAATATTGAGCTTTAAGAAGAAAAATGACTTTTTATTTGTTCCAGATACTAATGAGGCCATTCTGTTAATTTTGATCAAGTCCTGAATCTAAGCCCCACAAAAAAAAAAGCCACATTCTTGAGTTCGAATTTATATATGATACTCTTAAACCTAATAATTTATATTAATTACATTACTCGTAAAAATATACACATGAACATAAATCTGATATACAATTTAGTAAATTGCTATTTTAAAAGTTATCTATGATAAGATATTTTAATCACAATTTTAATCTTTAAAAAAAATCATTCACAGCAAACAGTAAATCTGACCATTATTTGGAGCAATTAGAGTAAGTATTTAAATATTGAATTGGAGAATGAATTGTTTGTGATTATGTTTTATAAATAGAGAAATGCTATAAATGTATTTTCTGTTCATTATGCTGATCTTTACGACAAATGACATAAATTAGTTTTCTTTTCTTCCAGAATTCTGTGAAAAGGTTTAACTTTGCCTCATATTCATCAATTCAATTCAATACTAAATTATGAAACTACACTAGTCTTCAAATTGGTGTTACGGAAGCATGTGGTAAGTATATATTCAGTGTGGTAAATTTGCAAAGTATGAATTTGCAGAACATAAAGCATTATGAATGGAAACACAACTGCTCATGTTTTATGATTTTGCCAAGTGAAGATATCTTGCAAACTTGAGCTTATCCAGGGTAACATAAAAGTGTAATTATCACGTCATGCTCAGTTAATACATTTTAACCAGATTTCAAATTCTGGGTGATATTGATAAAAAATTGAGTTTGATTTTCAGTCTTTGTTTAGCTTTAATAGTCCCCAATTATTAGATTCATTCACCTTCATTTCTAGACAGTAAATCCTTGTTTGATTTAATTTAGACTGTTCAGTGCTGCTTGATATAAAAAAACTGGTTGAGCTCTATTGTAATTTGTACTCATTGTCATTTATCAAAATTAGAGTCTGTTAGTTCCATTCAATGACATTGTTATATAGGTTGATTTTTATTAGACCAAGTCTGAATTTGATTGTCAGCATTCTTCATTATTTAATGGAGTTATACCTCCACATTCACCCACTTTTGTTTCCACACAAATATTCTGTCATTTGTTGTTGAATTTCAGTTAATGTCTATAGGCCTGTTTAATATGGGTTGTTACCTCCCTTGCACGAGTTATCGTTATTTGTTAAATCGACTTCCGGAGAGCAAAAAATCTGATCAATTATGTTTAATGAAGAAATCGCTGACCTGTGCTCTTTTGACAAGCTATCACTATCAGCTTGTGAATTGAAAGTTTATTTAAGAAATAGAGGTGCACGTAATCCGTATAAAAATGACTTTATACGGCTTATGGAATAGTGATTTTACTCATTTCCATTATTTTGGAATGAACAGTTCAAGAACGTTTGATTGTAAACTGACGAATGTCAAGAATCAGTTGAAGACTAAAGTATTTTATGAAGACAGACGTGCACTCAATTGCATATCACACAGTTTCGCAGGAGTGCTCGCATTTGCTACATGAAGTCCAAAGTAATTTCATCGCTGCCAAATGATTCTCAGAAGATAATTGACTTATTCATCAGGGTGGCTGAGTGGTCTAAAGTGCTTACCATTATGGATCACTGCCATCTCACCTGCATGGGTTCGAGTACCGGGTTTGGCTAATGTGGGTATGTGAGAAAGTTTGCCAGTGGCTTCTCGTGGGTTGGTGGTTCTTGGTGGTTTTCTTCTGTGTTCTTCTTCCACCATTAATACTGGCCGCCATGTATAACCTATCTTGTGCTGAAAAATGGCGTTTAACCCTACAACAACAACAACTTATCGTTTTATTGTGAGCATAAATAGGCACATATAATTTTGCTTTGGTGTCCTTTTGAGGAAAGTCGGGGTTCTTTTGAAATTTTGGAAACACCCATATCTGGCCCTGTTGATACTGAGCTTCTATTCTGCAGATTAATAAAAGTAAGTTTTGTCAGCTGGAAAAGAATTTAAATTTCAGTACACTATTGAATTCCAGAAAGAGTTCATGATTATGCCATATATATATATATAGATCGTCTTATTTTCCCATGTGTTGTCATAGTATATATACACATATATATATATATATATATATATATATATATATATATATATATATATATATATATATATATATATATATATATATATATATATACACACACACATACACACACACGCATGGTCTCTGCTAACCATGCATGTGGAATCACATCACAATTAATACTTCCAGTTCAGTACCACACGAATGTAATTTTAGTCTATTTTCAGAACATTTTTTCCTCTCTCATATTGGTGGTGATAGAAGAATTATATTGATGCATTTTTGGTAGGGATTTAAAGGTAATTGTTTATTCTTGAGAATACGAACTGAGAGAGTGGTTGTCAATGTGTAATTTGGCGACAGTGCACACGGAGTAATAAGGCCTTGGTGATGATCCGGAAATGAAATCTGTGTTCTGTGTACATGCTGTTCTGTTTACAGTGCAGCTGCTCCAAAACATGCCGGTGAACCCCTGACAAGAACTTCACCGTGAAGTCATCGTTGGATATATTTTAGATTAACATATGATTTGTATTGATTGTCACACAGTTGAAAGGTCAGTACTGAGAAATATATGTAGAGAACAGTTAGTAAAATTATTTGTGGTCTATGTCCTGTCAGGGCAGTTATTATTAAACTTTAAATTGCTATAAAAATGTTACTATTAACGATAAACACACAAAATTTGAAGGTGTAATATATATTGACATTTAAAATATAAAACATGACATTAGAAACTAAAAATTAATTTTATTTTGAAAATTTTAATGAAATTAAAATTTAAAAAAAATTAAAATTTGCCCTTTAAAATGCACATATATAATATTTTTGAAAATGATATCAAATGATAGCAGCATGTTTATACTTCTACACCATATACAAGCTACAATGATGGATATTTGTCAAATTTTATCTGAGAAAATATCTTTGTAAGTCAAAATTAGACATACATTTAAAATATGTGAAGACAGATTCTATTTTGTATTGATCATTCAAACTATTTATTAGGGGTCCAAGCAGTCAATTTATGTGTTTATGATGGGGTGCAGGGCTCGAAATTAGCAGTAGCCCGCTAGCCCGAGGCTAGTAGATTTCCCGTCCGGCTAGTAACTTTCATAATGTTAATAGTCCGACGGGCTAGTAAGTTTTTGGTTATCAACAGTCAGCGTTTGTTTACTCAATACCCTAATAAAGACGTGACTTCGGCTGATGTTCTTTAGAATCAACGCAATGACCGTTGTAAACACACTCATAAAATATTAGCATGTGAAGATGAAGTCAATTTCTGCCTCGGAAATGTGTTTCTATTACAAGAAGCCATCTGATTATGTGCGTTTCACTTAACAGCGCCAATTTAGGTCCCGTTGATCCGCATTAATCTGATAGCGAATTAAATGGTATCACGCTTTATTCACACGACCACAGTAACAAATTACGAAACGTTATACCACACAAAAGAACATAACATGAACTATTCAAATAAATTAGTTTACATGTTTGTTTCTTGCGGGTAACTCAAATTTTACGTTTGCATCGAAATAATTAGAAGAATTAGATCAATTTATTATGATAACATTACTGACACATCATTTTCCAAGCAACTACTTTTTCTATGATAATAGCTTTTATATTTTCCCCCCAAAAACGATTGAACAAATAACTGAATACACGTGAAGATATCCAAGCATTTGATGGGAATTAAAATCTCACATGGGCATCTAAGATTGAAAATATTCACGCTTATTATTAATTTAAACAATACACTGATGTTCGATTAATTAAAAACAATTATCAAACATATGTTAATTATTAATGATGAGACCGTAATTGGAACTGTTAAATACCACAGGTGTTCGATGCTCTCTTGATGTGAAGGGGGAAAAAATCTAAAGAAACAAATCATACAGAGTGACAAATACCTTAGAAAAATATCTCAGGAATATTTTTGGTATTTTTGTCGCTATGTATGATTTTGTTCTTTTTGATTATTGTTTTCTTTCTCATTCACATCAAGCTCGCGTCGAGCACCCGAGTTAAATACAACGCGCCGAGTCAACTAACATTATCTTTTGATGTTAATATTTTATAAGTGTTTACTTTAGCCACTTGCTTTGATCGTGCAGAACATCCGCTTTAGTCAAGTCTTTATTAGGGAGAAGCCATTTGATGGAAAGGGGAGGGAGGGTGGCAAAGGCACGTGTTTTTAAACGGGTTTCTTGCTCGGACTTTTTTTTTTATATGAAGGACACTGTGTCATTCTTTTTCTTACTTCAAATAATTCGCGTCCGTTATACTGTAACATCTCATATTTCAAAACGAGGCACAATTCCCGCCTTATCAGACAGGCACAATGTGGCGTTTTATAGAAGGTGTTCAGCTTCCGGAAAAAAAGCAAAATTCATTCTGTTATCTTGCAGTTACAAAGACATCTATGCTTTGACTTGACCCACAGTTGTACAATCATATGCTGCTGACTGCAAGAATATTCTGGCATTGATTGACCTCATCCTGACAATCCCAGCCCACTCTGCTGATACTGAAAGGGGTTTCTCAGAGATGAAAATGGTGAAGAGTGACTGGCGATCTTGTTTGCGACCTTGGGTTCTGTCCGACCTACTCTTCATCATGTTTCATACAAATGACATTCCAACATATGATCCATTATCAGCAATACATTTGTGGAATGTTTCAGCGAGACGGGTAAGGAGACCAGAACAAACCCCATATGGACCCAGAGTGCAGGAGGAGGACGAGAAAGAACACCTGGATTCCTTTCTGGAATTGGATCCAGATTATCTTGATAAACAAGAAATGTGATTTTATTGATGATTTAAAGTAGAATTTATACTTCTGTACTTCTACATTTTATATGATAATGCTATTTATGAAATAAAATTGTTGTTAATCTCAATACGAGTGTGTGACATTGTTTTGGGGACAGGGCTAGTAAATGTTTGGCAGGGCTAGTAAATTTCTCAGTACACTAGTCCTGGCGGCTACCAGGAAATTGGTGTTAAATTCAATGCCTGATGGGGTGACTTCCTGAGTAACACATATCTGCTTATATAGCCTTTAGTAATTGTTAACAAACGTAGTTACAGGGTGTTTAGTGAGAGGACAGTGATGAAAACTTTATACTAGAACCTACTCAAGTTCTCTACTAAATCAGTTTAAACTTTCTGAGAATGAAATGCAGGTTGAAGGGATAAAATATACTTTCCACATGTATATTTAGCCTTGGATCTAAGAAAACAGCAAAATTATGTAAGTTGAACACAAAATGCATTCCATTTTATTATTCAGTTTGGTTAAGATATTGATTAGTGAAGTGCGGCATTGTGGCCTGTATGATGTTATGGGAATTCTAATGATCCATCTTAATTTATGCATTGTTAATTACTAATAATATTTGTTAACTGACACTCTAAAGATTGCATAAGATATATTCAAACAGAGAATTTGAGTTTAACTGTGTACAACTGATCTTAACATGGTTACATATCCTACATGGACAAATATCCACATATTTTAGAATGTTTGGGATCCAAAGTTCACATTCAGTATATCATATAGGCTGACATTGTACCTACAGTGAATCTGTAACACACATTTCTGGCTGTGTGCACTAAATGTATCCCAAAATGTTATTTTCTTCATTAATATGACCATGTATGGTAACATATTTCAGTTCAGTACTTGGACAGAGTGCGGTATTGTAGTATCAACTGATATCTGATTCTATTGAACCATTGAGTTTAATAACTGGTATCAAACACCCTTAAAAAAACACTTTATATGTTCAAACAGATCATTTGAATTATGTTTGCACATTTGATCATAACAAGTACATTGTATATGTCCCACATATGCAAATTTCCATTCTTGTTTACAACTTTTGGGGATCAGAATTTCACATTTAGTTTATGATATAGGATGTATTGGTACCTGTAGTTGATATGTGTGGCCACATTTGGCTTTATTCTCTTGCAATATCCAGAATTATTATTTCCCTCTTGAATAAGATTGCTTATAGTAATATATTCTGTTTTACTACATTGTCGCTTGACTTTCCTGTATACTGGCATGTACTAATGTTTCCACCAATGATCAAACCTCACCGTCCCAGCATTTCCTTAAATTTTGTGATGCAGTCTACCTGATTAGTTATTTAACCTGTAAATGACCAGATATGCTTATAGAAACTTCATATACTTTTAGGATGAATTTATTACTTTAATACATGACTATTACTTCACATTTCTGAGTGTCACTCTGTCAAGTTTAATATTTCTTTCCTATGCTTGAAGCCTGAATGTTATTTGGAAATCACTGTATTCTAACACATTTTAACTTCATTTACATAGATCTTACTGTTTTCTAGAAACAAGTGAAACATTTTATATCTTTTCAGGTCTAGACTGGTATCTGGAACAAAGTGTTAGAAGTGGATCAGCTTTGAAGCTCTCCAGTAATCTGGTGGTGATAGCAAGGTTTCATACAGACATATGCAGTGTACTGCCATAAGTGATCATGATATCACCACACTAATATACAGCACCTCAAGGACATGGCTTAGATCTTCATGAGAGAGATTAGCATAATTGTTCAGTAAGGTAAAGCTTGCCTAAAAACTGTATTTTCCTATCTTATTGTCGCTTTTTGTAGTTATCGACACTGAAATGTAATGCAATTTTCCTATAAAACATGGAAGTGGTCCCATCAGATGTTTAAATCTGAGTGCACTATTAGTTATACAAATAACTGCCTAAATACCTGACACAATAAATATGGAACATAGCACCTATTGTTGCTTCTTTAGTGTGTACACCTATATGCACCTTGACAGGCATATTGCAGTTTGTTGCCAAAATCACTACGAGTCATGCTACTTCACTACCCCTGGGAAAAATGTTCTGAGTTACACAGACCCAAACTACCATTTATTTTAAATACCATTGATTGTTCAACTTTTCTGTTTAAAATTTGTCAAAATCTGTTTTCAAACTTTTATGAAAATTTAATTTTTCAATAAAATTTAGTTTATAAATTTAAATGTTATTTAAATTTCCATTAAAATTTTTTAGTGATCAATATGTATAAACCTTAAACATATTTTCAGACAGGCCTTATCTTGTAGTACAATTAGGTTTTGACAGCATTGAAAAAGTCGTATAATTAAGGAAGATATAGCAAATTTACTTTTGGTTTCTCAAGAGCACATGGATCAGCATGTGCACCCTGTGGAACACTAGCACTGCACACTTTCCAGCAGGTGTCACATGTCTTGTATGCAAGGAAATTCAAAAAGACTTCATGTATAAAGTTCAAATAGGTGTGGCATTCAAATATAAAAGTTTTACTAAAATTTGCCCCAAAAAGTTGGGCCTGTCAGGAATCACATCACAATTAATACTTCCAGTTCAGTACCCACGAATGTAGTTCTAGTCTATTTGTAGAACATTTTTTCCTCTCTCCTTTTGGTGGTGATAGAAGAGTTATATTGATGCATATTTGGTATGTATTTAAAGGTAATTGTTCATTCTTGAGAATATGAGCTGAGAGAGTGGTTGTCTGTGTGTATTTTGGCGACAGTGCACATGGAGTAATAAGGCCTTGGTGATGATCCGGAAGTGAAATATGTGGTCTGTGTACATGCTGTTCTGTTTACAGTGCAGCAGCTCAAAAAAATGCCGATCAACCCCTGACAAGAATTTCACTGTGAAGTCATCTTTGGGGGTATTTTAGATTTTCATATGATTTGTATTGATTGTCACACAGTGGAAAGGTCAGTGCTGAGAAATATATGTAGAGAACATATAGTAAAATTATTTGTGGTCTATGTCCATGTGCCATTTTTGCTCCCCACAATTTTGTGAACAGGTCAATTATCTTTATTTGTGAAGAGCATACAAAGGGAGGTAATAAATCGGGAGATAACAACTCTTATTGAACAGGGCCATAATCAGCCTGACAGTGATTAAAAATTAAAGGACATTTTTACTTTTTTTTTGTAGATCTTAATTAAAAGAAACCAACAGCAACATGTTTGTTTGGTATAAAATATGCATAAAGTGGTTTGACCACAATTAGTATGTACATGTTGGTGTTATCTCGCTTTTTTCATTGATAGTTTTGACATTGATTTACATGTATACTGTGTAATCCTTCATTTGTGTGTGAAAAAAAAATGATTTCAGGGCGATTGAGCTGTAGGATGGGGACACACTCAAGATATGTTTTCAGCTTCTGGACATTTGTAGCAAAAGGTAAGTACAGGATCTGCATGGTCATTACAAGTTATTGAGAAATTAACTAAATAATGTCAAAGAAACATATAGCTGTGAACATTTAATATTTTAACAAAATGCAGATATATATTTATATACAGATGTCTAATATTACTTAGACTATTGACTGCCAAAGTATTATGAATGTCTTTATTGTGGTCTCTAACAGTGGTATTAATTTAATTACCAAAGAAATTGGTGATGAGAAGTGTAGCAGAAAAACTGAAATCACAGTCATTTGAATGCATAATACATTCAAGGAGGCACAAAAGATGTTCAATGCGGAATGCAGTTATAAATTGATTAACTTTGGGAGTGATTTAGAAATGGAATAAAGTAAACTTGGGCAGATTTACAAGAAGATAAAGAATTTGTCAGATCTAGTGCATGATTGAGGGAAACTGCAATAATGAAGGAATATTAATTCTCCTGCTGATTAAAAGAAAAATTGATAAACAGCAGCAGAGGGGGCGAATCGGACTTCTCGCCCTATTTGTCAAATTAGGGGTTTCTCAAAACCTCTTGGGTTTAAGTCTCCTTTTGCCAATGAAGCCTTCTTGAAAGCCTAAAAAAAAGTGTCAATTCGGTAAATTCCTCGAAGACACCAACGTCGCCGCCGTCTGCTGCTATGGGTTAACCGAATATTTTATCAAGTCAGACACGATATCGCGGCCGAGGGTCTGATGCATTTATCGTCACAAATCCGTGTGGGATTGACTGAGCGTGACTAAAGAAATTTCTAAATCGATTATGATCCATATCACCGCAGCACCAAGTTTGCCAAATATTTCGTAGCGTATGAGTATCAACTTCGTTAAACACACAATAAATTGCAGTTATCTCTGATCACTTTTGGTTTTTGAGTGTACCGTTGAGTGACATATATCACATCAGTATTTTTATGTCTGCCTCTGGAAAATATCCTAGCATGATTCTTTTGATTGTCTAACATGATATCATCATATACGACCAAATTGTTAATACCTCCATCAATATCATCAATGCTCGGTGCGTCCTCGATATCAGTTATAAATTCAATAATATCCTCGCCGGATTCTTCTACTGCTTTGTCGTTAAAATCTTTTAACACTTTGTAACATCTCTGATCGTCTACACTTGGAGCTACTAAATACAACTTCTTCCATTTCATCCATCTCGTTATCAAATTAAGTAACAATTGTGTCTTGCCACTTCGAGATGGTCAGATTATAATCATTCTAATTGAATTAGGCAACATCGCATGGTGTTTAATAGGTTCCCGTCGTCGGGTAGCTGAATAATCAATTACATTCATGTTATTATATATAAATTATGGATCTATATTGTCAGAAGTGTAAGGCACGTACTGGCACAGATGACTTGACGACAATTACAACTAAAAATAACTGATCAGCACTTTTTGGTAAGTGTGTTCAATGTAGTACAAAAAAATTTAGATTTGTTTCCCTTGATAAATCAAAGGATTTTAAAAAAAACGAGGAGGTGATATTGCAGCCAAGCTAACTAAACTCCCAGGAACACCATGGGCAAAGTATCCAGGAGGAAAACATCTTCCAGGGTATAGTTATTGTGGACCCGGAACCAGACTCTATATCAGACTCATGATCAAAACCAACCCCGACCGGGTGAAGAACCAATAAACGCCATTGATAAAGCGTGTCATGCTCATGATGTTGCTTATAAAAGCAGTAATTTGCAACATAGACATATCGCAGATGTGAAATTAATTCATGCGCTGAATTCTATCACTGATAAATCCTTCAAAGAAAAATTGGCTTCATGGATAATAAAATTGGCAATGAAAGGTAAATTGATGTTAGGTGCTGGTAATTAATAACAACATGGAATCTATTTATTATTCTCCAAAAGGATATTGGAGGGGTAAGGCAGCAATCAGTAAACTCGCTAGCGCCGTGAAGGTGAAATATACTACAGCGGCTAATTGGTTATCCAAACAGGCAATATGGCAAATTTATCTACCGCAGCCTAAACAAATTAACTACTCGCATTTTGATGTGACCGTTCCTAATGAAGTTCATCAAGCTGATATACTATTTCTGCCGCATGATGGTGGTTACAAATACGCGTTAACTGTAGTTGATGTTGCGAGTCGATACAAACAAGCAGAGCCGTTAAAAACAAAATCATCAACTGAAGTAGCTTCTGCGTTTGAAAGGATTTATCGAAGGGGTCCTCTGCGCTGGCCAAATCTATTACAAGTTGATCCTGGCAAGGAATTTCAGGGTGTAGTGTTATCAATAATGAAGCATCATAATGTCACTGCACTACATCGCGATCAGGCAATTGTTGAACGGTTTAATCGCACACTTGCTGAGCGGTTATTTGGATATCAATACGCGAAGGAATTCACCGAGGATAAACGATCTTGTGAATGGGTCAAGAGATTACCAGCTGTGATTACCGCGCTGAATAATGAGATTACTCGAACAATCAACATGAAACATGAAACCTAACAACGCGATTAAAAAGAAGTATATACCCGTACAACCGCAAAAAGATTTTTCAAAACAACCAATACTCGGTAATGTCACTGTTAGGTATTTATACGAACCAGGAGAGCTTGAAGGTGGCACAAAAAGGGCTACTGATCCTATTTGGAGTGTCACTGCGCATAAAATATCTAGTATAACATGATCTACGGGTAGGCCAGCAATGTATAGGTTGGATTCAACTGCTCCTCAGCGAGGATTTACTCGTGAACAACTGCAAGTGATACCCAAGGATACTCAATTACCACCACATGGTCTTAACTAGCACCTCTGCGTCTATTGCATTCAAGACAAGTCAGCATCACATTATTTCTAGTATGACCTACACTGCTATCTTTTCTGTCTACGGTAAATTGTTGAGAATCCTTATCCGACCAACACCAACTCATTATACAATTGCAACTCGCGCAGTGATTATTCTGTTGTTGCTTCAGTGTAATTATTAATTCAGCATCAATATCAAATTCTCTATTATTTTTTTTGTCCTGTTGTTTATAACCAGAAAGTTTTTTTCTGATTATGTCCTTGACAGAGTCAATGCTGACAATATCACTTATTGTAATGTCATTATCATCTCCTGACTCTGTCAGGACAACTCTTCGAAGTTGATTTATTCTTCGTACTCTGGACACTGCGAGATAAACTAAATTTGACCACTCGATGTGATTATCCACCATCCAAACAATTGTATCTGATATAGTTAATCCCTGTGAAGAATGTATCGTCGCTGCGTAACCTAGCGTCCTCGGGGATTTATCGGCGTGTAATGCATCTTCGACGACGCTGATATCAACCAGCACAATATCATTTAACACTAAATTCTGCTTTTCACGCTGTCCTGGAATATCAACTTCAATATTCTGTTTTCGTGTATCCGAAGGCCTATAACACAACGGTACTGGAAGTGTTGCAAATTTTTCTTTATGCGTTTCAAATAACTTCATCTGAAGTGTGTCCCTGACTATCTTTCTACTTGTGATTATCAAATCGTTTGGTCTCCACGCTTCCCAAAAATCTTTTAATGGTGTTTCCGAAATTATTTCAGGCGCTATTTCACATTGAATTCTATCAGGTTGTAATCTGATTAGTTTTTTGAACTCGCGTAATTGTTCATCAAGTGCTCTATGATCGGTGTTAATTTCTTCATAATAGTCTACAAAATTCTTTAGCCAATCATGTGGCGATAAACGGACAAATGGTGGTGGTTAGCCATGATCTCCGCACATGACGACTTTTGTGTTCGCGTGCAATAACCAATCAAGAAATTTTTGTAATACATATAATGACACCGTGCATATCTCATCCCAAATTATGACTTCAGGGATGAATTTCTCACCCATTCGATCAGATGCCCATTCATCACCTTTCCATCGAAAGAAACTATGATAAGTGCAAGCATTCACCTCTCGTTGTTTCATCTCTCTGGCAAGTCTGTGTGTCGATGTTAGCACAATCATGTTTGATTTGCCACGAAATAACTCAATCGCACGAGTCGTCTTTCCTGACCCACCACATCCGTTTAAATAAACTGTTTTATATCTACATATTGGATCAGATATCTGCAGTGCATTAGATATTTTTCAAGTAATTGTTTTCAATCATAACATCTGCTGATTTGGAATAATCACACAGTATTTCCCGTTTAATTCTCCAACATCCCTAACTCTCGTCAGAATTTGTGAATTCGGTCACTGCTTCGTTGTGTTTCGCGTTTATATAAAATGAATCAGTAGCTACTCTAACTGCGGTGTCAGGAAATCTATTTATCATTGAAAATAAATTGATAGAAGCATAAGCTAGTATAGATGCTCTCAAATGTGTATGCAATGAAGAGATTTTAGAGAGACATTATATAAAATAACATGATTGATATTTGGGGGAGATCTTTATCAGCGCTGAAGAAACCAACCACAGAAATGTCTGCAACTGGTGATATAAAGAGAATAATCGAAGATGAAATAGCTGAGACGTTAAACCTAACAAGTGTTGACCCCGGGGAAATAGTTGTATTTCAAGATCATCAGGGTAAATTGAAAACCAGTAATGTGTCGTTGGATGATATTTTGGTTAAACAATGAGACGCAATCGAGAACACCGTTGCGTTATTTTCCGATCAGGGTAAACTCAAACCGGGTGTACTCGTTTTGACGATTACAGATAGATTAAAAACTCTCAACGATGAGTTAAAAAATTCTATGTTGGAACTAGCAACACTTCAATCTAGAATTGAAGATAATGGAAAACAGTTTTCAGTTTTTCGTAAAAATATCATCGAGAAATTTATTGGAACCACGTTGGATAAAATTGAAATAAAACTCCCTGATATTAAAACATCCATCGATGAGACGAAAAACTTCATTGAGGCAATCAAAGTTGATTTTCCAAGGATGATAACAATCATTGAAAAAACAAAAATTCCTCATGAGAAAACCAATAACGTAGTATACATGATCCAACACGGATCATTTGTGTGGACTTCTACAGACAACAAATTAGATATCACTGCAACCGTCAAAGGTATTTATCGATTAACACAAGTAACACCGACTCAGTTTAATATATCATCGTCGAGTTCATCTGGGGTTAATAATACGATATCAACAATCATAGACAAGGATACAACTGAACGATTCACAATAACATCCACTGATAAAAATTTGGTTAGGGTTTCAATAACGTGGTATGTGGAATTCGTAGCGGATTTGAGTAAATTACTAAATTTAAATCGTAAACTGATTTGGAAATAAAATGTCGTCATCAACGGTACCTTCAGTATCTCAATATCGCTATGATCAGGTCAGAGAGTTTCAGACTAACCTCAAAGCGTTCACTGAGGAGTATCAAACAAAAATAAAAAAATACCAACGAAGAATCACTGCAGTTGATGTTACCAGAGCCAGAATTATACTCTCCTCGGTGACAATGATTGCTCCGATAGCTGTTCCAATTTGTATATCAGCGGCAACAACAATCGTGGGAATAATTTCGATAATAACAAAAAAATATCATCATGCAGCCAACGCAAACTGCAAGACTACATAATTAAATTTCATGTTGTATCAACCACGTACTTGCAATTATCCTCATTGATATCGTCGTCGCTCGATGATAGATTTATATCAGATAGTGAGTTCTCAGCGATGGTAAGTATTTATAATTCCGCGATGTCAAAATTAGAAATACAACATGAGTATAGTAACAATGACAACACCGCAGGAATTACTTCAACAAATAGTGGAAAACACAAACCCGAAAACCAGCATGATCTCAATAACATCAACCAATCCTGAATTCAGTATGAATTTCCTCATCCCAGCCCCCATGAAGGAGATAGCGCTAGCAAAACTACGAATGTATCACAGTTGGCCTAATATTAGGTCGGTAGCATTTGGCGGTCAACAACCGAATAATTCTTTAGTATTTGCGAATAAGAATTGCGAAGACAGGATTCCAGACTGGAACATTGTTTCATTACCAACCAGATCATACCAAATCGAACAAATCAATGCTGAATTCCAGCGTAGAATAAAATCAATTACTGTAACAGAATCAAAAATCGCTATAACGGTTCATGAGCCGACGCTATCATCCGTGATTGAGATAAACTCACCTAATTGTGTCATAGATATCTATCAGAGTTCTATAAGAACAATACTGGGATGGCCTGAAAATCCACCTCAACAAGTTAACATACCACCTGAACCACAAAAATCTGATTATATCACCGACAGGATAAAATCTGATAATCCAGTAAAAAGCTATAGCGGTTACACCAAATTGAATTTTTTCTTTTTCACTGGAATAATAGAAAATCATGGTATTAGATATTACACAACTCGACAGGATAAAATCACTGAAAATTTCACAGCAATGAATAATTATATTTCACTGTTGTTAATATCTCTTAAATCTGGTACTCTCACCCGAGATGAATTTATCAGCGTCATAGAAACATGTAACAAAATCATCAATGACATGGAAATATTTCATTTGCAAATCATTCAAGAGGTATTAGGTGACGATAATCCTAAAACAAGTACAGAATTTGCAACGAAGTATAATATACGTGTAGAAGATATTCCCACATTCAAACTACACGGATATAATATCTTAGAACTACAAAAATCTCTCAATGATGCCATCGATGAAGGTTTAAAAAAAATCCATGAAGCATGGAAAAATTAACAAAACCACAACCACAAACAACTATCCTGACATATAATAATGACCCAGATGGTGGCGGCAGGCATATCACTCCTCAAAATGTGAATATTTCATCGGTGATTGCGCTCAATTTAGTATGTGATGTTATCGAGGGAAGTTATCAAATAAATCTCGAGCGATCAAATCAAGCTCAGCAGGGATAAATTCTATATTCATTTGCACCAACAGCTGCACCCGGATTTCTAATTATTGAGTCTCCGGTTAATCTAGTCTATATGCGATGTCATAATAATTCGCTAACGAGAATTAACTTCAAACTCACTGACCAGTCTAATAATCTGATTGATCTACAAGGTGAGGTTCTACAAATTAGTCTGTTTGTGAAGTCGTGAAAATTCTTCGAATTTCAACAATGATTTTCATCGTAAAAGAATTGTTAACCCATAGCAGCAGACGGCGGCGACGTTGGCGTCTTCGAGGAATTTACCGAATCGACGCTTTTTTTTAACGCTTTCAAGAAGGCTCCATTGGCAAAAGGAGACTTAAACCCAAGAGGTTTTTAGAAACCCCTAATTAGACAAATAGGGCTTTAAAATCGTTAAGGCTCCATTTGGCAAAAGGAGACTTAAAATGTTTTGCTTAAAATCTACCCCAATTAGAGAAGTCCGATTCGCCCCCTCTGCTGCTTAAACACTTGATGGCAATCAACTCACCACCAAAGAAGGGTTGTTGTATGCAATAACATGCTACCTTACAGAGAACAATTTTTAGAATATATTATTAAAAACAACAAAACAAAACTGATCAAATAAATTGACTGGTCTTCTAAGAAATTTGGATACCAGTATCTCCTATCGTCACTAATTAACAGCAGCAGAGTATGTTTGTGAAGAAACGCAACAATCAGAAATCAAATTTCAAAAGAATAGTGGCAGATTGTAAAAATCATGTGGCAATTATCCCATCCACATGTACACTAAGTAGAGACTTGAGACAGATATTAACAAATAAGATTCCTGGACTGTAGTGATGACACAAAACTTTGGTCTTCTTGGCTTCAAGCATACATAGTTTTCTTTAGTTGGTTATGCTGCTTAGGATTTACAGTGGTGTCAGCTAATTATGCACCACAAAGATAGCAACACCTTTATTGATGAAATTTGGATAGCCATTGAAAAGATTTTCGAAGTATAGAAATATACCAATGCAGGATTGGGATGGACTGTCAAAAGATTTGCTTATATTGAGGTACATATATCACTATACCAGTTATTTTGTGGATCCAGTAAAATAAAAACGCAAAGTCAGTTATTAACATGAAGAATTTGGACAATTGATGTTTCGATTGAGTAATTTTGTCAGCGCTATTATCTGCCTAGTGAGAAGGGGTGCCTTGATAATTGCAGCAACACCGGGGTAAACTCAACTTTTGTGATATTGAATTTCCCATGAAGGTCCATATAAGTCAAAATAAAAACGATGTTGAGGTGTTACCATGTATGAACCCCAATGCCAATCACAGTTAATTATTAATCCAAGATTATTAATTACTGTTGTATTAAACTGTGCCAGTGCAGACATAGCTTGAAAGGTCAATATACTGTCATCTTGTCATTGACGCATTGCATTTACCAACAGTGTAAGCACTTATTGATTGTATTTTTAATGTTTACAGAATCTTAAAAGGTAGGGATTGCCGTGAGCTAGAAGTTAGCGAATCTTAAGCAATAGTAATATATAGCATGTATCTTATTGAGTTGATCTGAGTAGGTTGGATGCAGAGAGATACAGGAATATTATCATATACACTGCACATGTTAATTTAAAGTCAGTTGCTTTGCAATGAAGGTGATGGCCTATCAAAGTAGGTCAGGCTTAGATGTACATTACAGGTGTAGTTGAACTAGAGATAATGATTGTACTCAAAATACATTCTAGATTTGTAAGGACCATTAACCCTTAGGGTCACCTTATGTCAGAAATTATGCCTTGGTTAGATAGCTTTTTATGCTGAGTAACGAAAGTGAGGGAATTTTATATACATATAGAAAGTGATACAAATAGCGACTGTTATCATTTTCGCCCAAAGTAGTTATTTTAAATTCAGCCTTTCTTCCAGAGTGTATGCCTTAAGTTAAACTGACTAATTGTAATCAGCCATTCCTAATTTTTTCCACAAGATAATTGTTTCTTCCATTGTATTTCTCAATTTCCAAGAATGGTATTAGAGTACTTTTCCAGATATAAAATCATTTGAATAATTTGAAGTAATAAATTCCAGCCCAAATTAAATACTGGACACAACAATTATATAAATTGATTCTGCTAGATCTTAAAGCACAAATTAATAAATTTTCCTGTGACAAGATAGTCCTCTACATGACCTCAGGTGGGGCTCCCAAGTGGCCGAGTGGTCTAAAGTGCTCTCCTTTGCGGATCACTGCTATCTCACCTCTGTGTGCGTGGGTTCGAGTCTCAGATTGGGCCATTGTGGTTATGTGAGAAAGCTTGTGAGTAGCTTCTTGTGGGTTGGAGGTTCTTTCCCAGGCTTTCCCGGGTTCTTCCTCCACCAATAATACTGGCTGCCATGTATAGCCTATCAAGTGCTGAAAAATGGAGTTATACCCTACAACAACAACATAACCTCAGGTCATGATTACTGGTAGCAATTTCTATATAATGAAAAAAAACAACAAACTATTACCTAATGGAAAACAACCTTCTAGAAACTTCTTAACATTAAATTTTTTTATGTTAGTTATAATTAGAAAGTCTGTTAGTATAATATATAATCTGGACTACATTGGGTACACAAAGGAAATCCAAGTAATCAAGACTTAAGCTCAAAATAAACATGTTTACTTCTATTAATGCTGATAATATTAAACCCATACACATAGAGAATAGTTTAGCTATGCATTAGTTGTTTACATAATTAAAAACAAGAAATCAACAATTCGTGTCAGGTATAGTCCAACATGCCATGGTACATTACAACAGCATATATGAAAAAAGGAAATTAAGTATTCATAATACCTTATTTTCTGGGAAGTTTGAACTTTGCAGTTGACCAAGTTCTCCTGAGCAGATTGCACTTTCACTCTCTTTGGTTTCTCGTTCTGTCCAAGTTGAACATGGGGTCATCTTGAATGCTCTGATTTCTCGAGGTCTGGATTTCCAACATCATCTTGTGATCTGATTTGATGGACAAGGTGGGATTGGTTTCAGGCCCGCATCCTCATGCATGTTTCTAATTTACACTCAGTAGACATTTTGGGTGAGGTACTCATTTAGAGCAAGAAGGTCTGTTTCTTCAGAGATCATGGTCCTGAGGATAACATACCCTTCACATCAGCAATTTGGAGATGAGGGCAGTGTACTAATGTCTTATTGTGCCCAGAAAATAAGGGGGTCACTATCATGTTCTCCTCTGACAACATAGCAGTAGCATACCCCCTGACAATTTGGATGTACACTATAACTTCTCTATGCATGGAGGTTTGAGACATTCCTTGTTTTATAATTTTGTGTGGTAATTCATTGTCCTCTTGTTTATTTTCATTTGTGTGTAATTTAATAAAACACCAGCTCCAACCAAAATGAGTTTGATTTTACAACTGGATAAACATGGTGACCGTTTGAATGCAATGATTTCTCTACATTTGTTTCTCAGTACTGACTTTTTCACTGTGTGACAATTAATACAAATCATGGTAATCTAAAATACCTTCAAAGATGACTTCACAGCAAGTTATTGTCAAAGGTTAACTGGCATTTGTTTTTAAAAGGCTAGACTGTAAACAAACCAACATGCAATGGAACACAGATTTCAATTCTGGGTCATCACCAAGACCTTATTACTCACTGTACTCTGGTACTGAAACACAAAGACACAACCACACCATAATCTCATATTCTAAACAATTGCCTTAAAATCCCTACCAAATATTGCCTAAAACTAACCCTTGTATCCCAAAGGAGACAGGACGAAATGCTCTAAAAATAGACTGAGGCTACATTTGTGGGTACTGAACCGGAACTGTTAATTGTGACCTGACTTCATTATTAGGATACATTGGTATTTCTTACTCAGTTGTCTCGGCACAATGTGATGAAGTTGGGGTTTCTTATTTGTAATTTTCCTTTTACCTTTGCACAATAGATCAGTAAAAGTGACTTATTTTCTTTGAGACCATTAATCAGTAATGATGTTGCCCATGTGGGTACCATCCAATAGGTGTATGCACTTTTTCAGCGAAGGTGGATGTCCTTTATTTGTTTCTCTTAACCAGCTGTGGGATCATCAATGACTAAGCTGGCAAAGTCGGCTACACAATAGCAATATATTATATATTACTGATATGTATTACTAACATTAAAATGTAACGGGGTGGGGTAAATCTAATTGTACTACTTACCTGTTGCTATTGTCAGAGTTTCTCTTCCTCCATGCCAGAATTTATATCATACTTATGTCCTGTAAAAGAACAATGAACATGTAATGTCGCTAAGATTACTATGGGAGTTAGATTTGAGATCTGTATGGAGTCACTCAACAAGCTCAGTAGGGGAATACATTCTAGTCTACAGGGTATTTTTCTGTCTGGAATTAAACATATTGGAATTAATTACGCAGATATTAATATTTGGTAATAATCTATCTACTTTATATCAGGAGTCAAATATTGATTGTTAAAAAATTTCATTCTTTTGCAGTCCTCTCGATCCTGATGTGAAATGTTTTGTTGAAACAGAAAATAAAACTAAGATTTATTTTGACATTATATGTAGAAAGAGATTGTAACAACTGGCGCGGTATTACTCTCCTCTCCGTTCCTGGCAAGGTCTTCTGCATTATCATCCTCAAACGCCTGCAACGCACTGCGGACCAGGCCCTGCGGGAAGAACAGGCTGGATTTCGAAGCGGCCGGTCGTGCAGTGTTCGTGCCCTCCGAAATATTCTCGAACAATGCGCTGAATTCCAAAAGCCGCTTGTCGTCAACTTCATCGACTTCAAAAAGGCCTTTGATAGCGTCCACCGTGAATCCCTGTGGCTCATTGCAAGGTCATTTGGCATTCCACCTCGTTTCATCGCCATCTTCAAGAATCTTTATCGTGAGTCCAGCTGCTGCGTACGAACGGACGCTGGCCACACACCCTTCTTTGGCATTGAGACAGGAGTCCGTCAGGGATGCATACTCTCGCCTTTCTTATTCCTTCTGGCAATAGATTTTGTCATGAGAAGGGCGATGGACCATCCGAAATATGGCATCACGTGGAAGGATAAGGCACGCCTGACAGATCTGGATTTTGCTGACGACATTGCGCTGCTGGCAGAGAATGCGAGATCTCTTCAGGAAATGACCACCAACCTGGAGGTGGAGGCGGCTAAAGTTGGATTAAGAATTAGCACAGAAAAGTCGAAGACACTGGCGGTCAACCGGAAGACACCTGTGCGGGTCAGCGTAGGCGGCCAGACCATCGGCCAAGTCGAGCAGTTCACCTACTTGGGAAGCACCATCGACAAGGAAGGTGGAGCTGATGCAGACGTCAAATGCCGAATTGGCAAAGCGGCAGCCGTATTCCAACGTCTTCTCCCAATTTGGACACGTCGGTCGATTCACACAAACACCAAACTTCGCCTCTTCAACACTATCGTCATCCCATCCGCCATTTACGCCTGCGAGACATGGAAAGGCACGAAGAAGCTGGTCAACAGGCTGAACGTATTCCAACAGCGATGTCTGCGACGTATTCTTCGTGTCACCTACCACGACCACATCACTAACGAGGAAATCCTCAGAAGAGCAAACACCCGAAGCCTGGGAGAAGTGGTTGCAGAAAGAAGATTACGTTTCGCGGGACATGTTCTGAGAATGGCCGAGACGCGCCACGCAAAGACGGCGATGTGGTGGACGCCAGCACGTAGGAAACGAGGCATTGGACGACCGAGAAAGACATGTCGACTGACATTTATAGAAGATCTGCGAGCCGTCAATATCAACTTAGACGCAGCGGAGGTTAAGGCTGCCGATCGAGATGGCTGGAGGAAGCTTGTTGTCCTATGCGCCCCACTGCGCGGAAGGACATAAAGAAGAAGAAGATGTAGAAAGAGATATGTATTTAAACATCTCAGCAGTCATCTATAAGAAAAACAATGTCATTCCTTGTGTTTCTTTTAACAATGTTTCTTATATTTTTGATACATACTCAAAAAAACATTTATTGAAGAGATTTATTGTATTCTGCAGTGTTAAACTGTGATTCACAAGTGTGAGATTATGCCCAACTCTATGTTAACTTTGCTTTCTTGACAAACTTTTTGATCTCTATTATGGTTGGATTATTGACATACTATTTGCATGTAACTGTTAGATTAGTTAATTATGGACACTTATCAAATCTCCAGCATTAATTGTGGGACCATAATTGGGCTGTTTGGGGACCCAGAATGGCTGAGTGGTCGAAAAGGCTCATTTCTCCAGATCACTCCCATTTCACCTATGTCTGAGTGGGTTCGAATCTGAGGTTCGGCTAACCTGGGTACGTGAGCAAGCTTGCAACAATAATAATTGTGCTTTTCAGTATGGTACGGAAAGTTAGCTTTCTTTGTTTTACTTGAAACAAATTATTTTGAGATGAAAAGTCAAAAATAAAAAAGTACAGTGAAGGAGAACACCTACCGGCTAACTCCATAAATGTAATGGTCAAGCCCTACAATACATATGCAGGACTTAAGAATTAGAAAATTAAACTATAATTGTCAAGTTGAAGATTTATGATAATTCCATTCAACATGCAGTACTTTTAGAGATCACAAGAGATTTCACAATGATGGTCAGTCTTTAAAAAGGTCATACACTACAAGATGAGAGACAGGGAGGTTACATGAAATTATAATCAAAATTCAACTTGGTAAGTATCTTTTAATTTTCAAATTTCATTGTACCTTCAATACATGAAGGGACCCCATCATAAATTGTTTATACATTGGGTTTCAAAACAATTGCATGAGCTGTACTTTATTTCAGAATATGAAGTTCAAAACATGTTTTAATTTATTTTAGGACTAGTTGCCATTACCATTTTGAAAAATGACACCCTACCAAACAGAGGAGAAAGTCTAAAAATATCCTGTCTGACATCCCCTGTTGAATTTATTGGTCAACTAACAAACATATGGGATTATCCATCAAGGATTTCAGCATCACCAGTTTGCTTTGCTGATGATCATATTTGCACTGGCAGTACTATGAACTACAGTTTCACTGCAGACAACAAGGGAGCTTATGCTACCATCTACCGTCTGGATAGATTACGACACAATGGAACATGGACCTGTATTGGATCAGATAACTTAGGATCCAACAGCACGGTCATTGTCGTTTATAGTAAGTATGATAAAATCCTAGAAATATCCTATATATATATATATATATATATATATATATATATATATATATATATATATATATATATATATATATATATATATATATATATTCCACTCTTATTAATGTTTATAGTAAGTATGGTAAAATCCTATAAAATTTAATGACTAGCTGTTTTGGTTTCCACATTACAAATCTAGTTCTGCAAGGCAAAGATGAACAGAACTCTAATATAGAATCCAATCAGTTTTAAGGTCAATAGTTTTAACAGCATTGTTCGCAAAGCTTGAATGTGCCTCTGTCTTTCATGCCTTTTCTAGAAATAGGATTTCAGCAACACTTGGTGGTGTGCTTACATTTTATAAGGGTTTAATTGTATAATAAATCTTGTTTATAGTAGGAGTGTAAGGTTGAGGGTTAAAAAAAACAACCCAGAATACAACAAATTGAAACCTGATAGCTAAACCTTGGGGTTGAGTGAAAAATATAGGGGTAAAGAATATACTAAAAATATTTCATTGTACCCCAAATTTATTCAGTGTAACATGGAGATTACAACTGCTCAGGTGGCCAAGTGGTTAGAGTGTTTGCCTCGGAAGTGGGAGGTTCTGTGTTTGAACCCCGGCTGAGTTATACCAATGGAGTATAATGGTTCATCTTCCTTTAGCAAGTTGTTCTAGCACTTTTAAGTATCTCATTGTAGCAAAGTTACAAACCAACAAATTGCATATAAATCTATATAAAAACTACAATATCCCTACATGTACAGCAAATAATGCCTTTTTCTCTGCAATATTTGTGATTTAATTTTCATGGATGTGTTCTCAAGATATCTCATTGCGAACAAAGGCAGATTTTTCACAAGTCAAAGATGTCATCGCAACAGATGTGCCATATTCCACCCAAGAGAATATTACCTAGGGTATTTTTTTCTTTAAAGTTACCCTCAACAGTATTTATGATGTTTTCTACTTCCTTCAAATGTTTGGATGGTGGTTATGGGCATGTGTCATTTTCATCTGGATATCTTTTTCTAGTAGGAAAAGCTTCAAGGTTACTTTTTTTAGATGTGATGTTGCTGAGCCTGAAGGAAATCAGGTGAGAGCTCACAATTTAAGGATCATTTTCTTGTCATAACAGTTCCTACAGTGGTGCGTGCGTGTGCAGTCCTAGGCACAATGTGTTGGAGATTAAACAAATCCTGATTGCAGTGTGTCAGACATTATCATCAAAAATATGCAGGGCAAAAAAAATGTATACAGTTGTTTTGGACTTATTTTCTGATGCACAAGTGTGAGTAAAAGGAAATTATGCATGCATGCTTTCAGGAGAGTGAACCTCTAAACGAGTGCATACCTTGACATTGTCCATTCACAAATGAGCACATTCTCTCTGAATATTGACTTAATCATATGAGAGAAGTTATTTTATGTAAACTCAATAAAGAATGTCGTGATGATATACCATCAGAGAGAAGCTATGGATTTTTTACGTGATGCATATTTCAATAAAAGAAGGATCCAGTATTTTTAAGTATTTATATTGTTTTAATTTAGATTTGATTTCATATGCATTTTACTTAATTAAAAATATCTACCTTTGTCCTAGCAATATATATGCATATGGAGGATGGATATAAAGTTGAAATTGCCACACTAACACCTCATGACACATTTTCAAAACATGATACCAGACAAATTCTGCAGAAAGTACAGCCATTTCACATCTTTAAACTGCATTTAATTTTTTAAAGAGAGAAGATTTATCATCTTTTCAGACTTCTGTTCCACATTAAAGTCTTTCAAAACCTTAAATCTAATACTTTTTTCATAATAACCCACAGTGTGTACTTACAGTTTGGAGAAAGTATTTTGTACTATTGTCTGTTAAATGGTTTACCGGTAAATGCTTTTTACATTTATGTTGGGAATAATTGTCAATAAATTTTTTGTTGAATCTGTATGCTTTTCTGATAAAAATTACATTTATTTTCAAGATAATTAACCTCTCAAGGATTGTTGAAAATATGAGGTTTTGAAATAGAACACTTGTGCCTCTGCAAACATTGTATATTATTGCTTTTTAATTGTGAATGTAGATATATTCCGTTGTTGATTCACTACAAAACAATATTTTCTATTTTAAAAAACTTGAGAAATTTATTTGTGAAATAACAACGGTCAACATAGCAACTTGAATTTTCCTAAATATTATTCTGATAGTAAAGTCTCAGACCAGCCAACCCTACTGAAAAAATTGGGCGAATCCCGATTTTTGGACCAATCTCTCGATTCCCCGATTTTTAAGAAAAAAATCCTGATTTTTCAGTTCATCAAAAAAAAATCCATATTTTATTTTCCGTTTCTGTGTTTCTGTATCTGGTTTTTCTGTGTCTGGTATGTTTCTTAGTACTTTACCATATCTGGCTTCATTTCCAGTTTCATCAGCTTCATGTGCGGATTGATCAGCTTCTCCTGGATATTTATTATTTCCTGGAACTGAGTGATAAAAGAGTACGAGATTTCAAGAATTTTCAGCTTCTGCATTATGATCAAGTCAGGAAAATCCTAAAATATTGCCCAACTAGATGAGTTTCTCTTAGAAAGTGCATTAATCATCTTATAGAGCTGTGGGTACCACGTAGTGAGTTTATTGAGAAAAATGTATTTAGAAGAAAAGGCAAAAGCATAGAATGCTGCTTCTAAGATGCTGACAGCTGGTTTAGGCACAACATAACAAAGTCATCACCAGCTTAGAGTCTCAGCAATGCCAGGCTGAAAAGAATAAGAGAGAACCTAAGCTCCAGTCGTATCCTTGCATATTGTCAGTTTTTAAGCTGGATTCAGAACAGTTTTGACCGACCCAATTTACAGCATGACAAGCCCCTAATTCACAAGACCAGAGACATTCTACTATCCATGTACAGAGAATTCCTTTTGATTGTTATTAAATAGAGCTGTACCGATTAATCGCCGTACTCATAATCGGGCCGATTATTAGAACAATCAGTATAATCGGTATCGGCAGAAATAATCGGTGCCGATGCAAATAAATTTCCAAAATATAATTTCAATTATAACATTCATTTTGACATGGCTTGAATTTTAAAACAGAATTAAATAGTGGAAACTAAGGAATAAACATTTGATTTGGGGATTAATTGAAAGACAATATATTCTTAAAAGTAACTACTGTTTTAACACACTTGCTGTAAACTACCGCTGATTTTTGCTGAGAACATTATGTCCTCAATTTTCATTTTCTTCTAAACAAGAAAAGTCCTACATGTTCTGTTAGATCACCTGTGAATTATTGTTGTGACAAAATAATTACTTTTCTATAAAGAAGTCACATCTTCACTAAATAGAATGTTATGTTTAAACATTATTCACGTAATTTAATGATTTTTTTTACCTATGCAACAATTAAAAACTAAAAAAAAATAAACCAGAACAAAAACATAAGCCATAACAATAAAATCGTCCACAATTAATTTCAATCCCAAGAATGATCACTACGAATGCTTAACTCCAATGCCATTCCCACAGAAGAAACTTACACGAGTAAACATCTGGCATTTTTGGACCGTATATACCAATGTTAATTACCATCGTTAAATGTTGTTGTTGTAGAGTTTAATGCCATTTTTCAACACACTATGGGCTATACATGGCGGCCAGTATTATTGGTGAAGGAAGAACCTGGGAACGTAAAAATGAATCTTGTCCCTGGGCTCCAAACACTCTAGCTACGCCTCTGCATCAATGTACTGGTATAGTTAGCATTCTAAATTCTTCTTGTCACAAGCCAGTTTCAGGCATTGTAATGATTAACTGGCCTGTACTGCTGTGTGGAAAGTTATGATGTTTGTTCAGCCAAAAGACAAAACTAAAATTGATTGATCTTGATCTTAGTCGATCTATATGAGAATTTTAGCTTTTACTATTACCCTTCTTCGTGAGCATGTAAATTATGATGGTTATGTGCCGTGTACAATCAAATGTGCGTACCTTTTTAAATATGTTGCCTCAATTTGTATGATCGCTTTTATCGTTGAAAATGAGCAACTCTTGAGAGGTGATTCATTGTAAATGAAACAGCTATTAAGGGCTATCTGAAATGTTATCTAGAAGAATGCAATTTGGTCGAAACAACGAATAAAGCAAAATCTGCATCCAATATGTTTGGGAATAAATATAGATTTAAGTGACTCTATGCACGCTTTGCACTGTGTAAGTACTGTATATTATAGTACATGGTCTACCCGGCACACGAATTATGAAGTCTGTATTTACCTTTATTTAATTTCGTGTTGGAGAAATCAGAAAATATGCACATGCAAAATAATAACAAAATCAATTATAGTATTTTATAACAGTTTAATAATATTCGGGTCACCGAAAGTTACTTTTTTAACATGCCTATGTCTTAAGACACAGAAAAAAATATTGTTTCATGTTCCAAGATTTATAGTCGTTACAGTAGTCAACAAAAAGACCTAAAAACGGTTAGGCATTGGCCCGCGGATAAGCCGCCCCCCCCCCCCTTCTTCCAGGCCTTTATTTTTTCCTAAATTATTAAGCTTATACGCGAGTATATATACTGTGATAATGAAATAATCGGCCTCATAATCAGTATCAGCAATTTTAAAAATTAGCCATACGTGGTATCGGCATAATCGGCAAAAAGTGACATCGGTACAGCTCTATTATTAAAACAAAGTACATTGTTGATAAGACAGACATCACAGCAATTGATGTAAAAGATGAAAGTTTGTACATTCGTTCTCAGGACTTGTACTTTGGTTAAGCAACCAACTTGTACTTTGGTTAAGCAACCAACAAACTTCTAGAGAATATGAATTCTGAAGCACAGTTACAGACAAAAATGCACTGTAGGGCATTTCTGATCAAATCACTGTCATACATGAAGGAAAAAATTTCCATTAGAGGATGACTTACTCATTCATGTAGCCTCATTTAAGGACCTGGCCTTTTTCTCCAGCCATATGGAAGGAATCAACACTGATGATCTGCATAGAGTTTCAGCTGTACCAAAACTACAATTTAGATGCAGAATTTAATTTGGAAAGAGCAGATCATCAGTGGGTTGCTCTCGGGGAAAAAAAGGATGGATCTGGCCAACTATTGTTTCTAACCTTTGGGATAGTAATGCTATCAATACTTTCAATATTGCACAGCAACAGCTATGCTGAGAGAGTATTCTCAACAGAACTAGTTAAAGAGCCAGCCTGTCAGCATCAACCCTGGAAGCTATTTCTGTTAGCAAATTTGGCACCCAAGTACAAAGAAAGGATGAACTTTTTGCTGAAATGCAAATCTGCAACATACAGTGGACTGAAATAAAAAAAATATACATCTTTATCATGATATACACACCTTATTCTTGTACCTCCTGACTTTTACCCTGCCTCCTGATTTTTTATGGCGATTTTCCTGATTTTGATTTATTCAGTGTTAGCAGGTTTGTAATAAAATTATTGATGCCATGATTTCTTTGCAAGTATTTTTACCTGTATCGAACTGAGCACGCATGCACAAAGATTTTAGGGCATCAGGATGTTTCAAAAGAGACAGTTTTCTCTTCCAGTGTTGAGGCCTGCTATTGAAATGCTTTTTGATAATTTGAGTTGAGAAATACAAGTGGAGCAGCGATGACACACTGTCTTGCCCAAAGTTGATGGTCTACACTCCACAACCCCATTCATAACTTGCAGATACATTTTAAGTTAAAAGATAACTGACAGGCATAAAACATTCAAAATCGAGCAACATAATACTGGCAATAACACAAGATTTGTACTAATGAGCATAAGGAAACAGTGGAGTGAGAATCAATAATGAGCTTGATGATGACACATGTAATCAACCAGTTTGAAATAGTAGTAGTTAAAGCGAATTATTTTCAGTGTTATTTTCAAGCCAATTCAAATCATTGAATAGATTATACGAGAAAGATAGAAAGATGTAGTGCAATAGGAACATACTTAATTGAGAGTGAATTTTCTTAGGAACG
Source organism: Unio pictorum (assembly GCA_030141615.1). Taxonomy (NCBI): domain Eukaryota; kingdom Metazoa; phylum Mollusca; class Bivalvia; order Unionida; family Unionidae; genus Unio; species Unio pictorum. The sequence continues at coordinate 907,748 of JARLTB010000132.1, forward strand.
TTTATGTATTATTGTATAATATTTGATTAAATACTATAAGAAAGGTAACTTTTGATTAATGTGAAGTATGTAGTGCTTCTCGCTATGAAATATAAGCACTCAGATATCATTGTATTGATTGTAATGAGTCTACTGTCTGTTGAAACTAACACTTGGCACTGATTGGACATTTCGGAGAATGGTTAAGGTGACCAAACTATGCATAATTATATAAGATATTGTGTACACTGAAGATGATGACATAAAAAACAACCATGTTACCAAACTGAAGAAAGAAAAAAAATGGTGAGTATGATATTTTTCTGTTTCTGATCCCTTTCTCATATACTGAAGAAACCTGCACTTGACCATAACGATTTAAAGAACTACCACCCAGTTTCTAATCTCCCATTCATATAAAAAATCTTAGAAAAGGTTGTTCTAACCCAATATGTATCTCATTTGAATTCAAACAGTCTTTTTAGCAATGTACAGTCTGCATATCGCCCTTGCCACAGTACGGAAACTACTCTTCTGAAAGTATTTAATGACATTCTCTCTGCTTTGGAAAGTGGAAAGATTACAGTCCTCACTCTCCTGGATTTATCTGCAGCATTTGATACAATAGACCATGATATATTAATTCACCGTCTCCAGCATGTATTTGGCATTCGTGATACAGCCTTACTGTGGTTCATCTCCTACTTAGTAAAGAGGATACAAATTATATATGCAAATGGAATACATTCCAGCCCAGTTGATTTATATTGTGGTGTTCCACAGGGGTCTGTTATTCAACCTGTTCTCTTCATTCTATACACTCAGCCGCTCTCAAGTGTAAAAGATCATCACCCATTGTCGCACCAATTGTATGCTGATGACACCCAAATGTACAAGTCTAGCCACCCAACTGAAGTTGATGCTACCATCCATGGAGTAGAGAGGTGCATTTCTGATGTGAAATCATGGATGACATGTAACAAGCTGCTGATTAATGATGATAAAACAGGCCATTTTGATCACAACACAAAGACTTTTTCATTCACATCCTTTACCTCAGACAATAAATATCAACAACACCAACATTAAATTCTCACAGTCAGTACGAAACCTAGGTGTTAATCTAGACAGTACTCTCACATTGCACCAACATGTCATGAACATATGCAAGGCTGCATATCTTGAACTGAGATGTATCAGTTCCTTTCGTAAATATCTTTCAGCTGATGCCACTAAAACACTTGTGTTTATTATTACTTTCAAGACTGGACTATTGTAACTCAGTTATGTCTGTTTTGTCACAATATTTACTCCAGAAACTTCAAAAGGTTCAAAACACATCTGCTCGAATCATCTTTAGAGTACCACAATCAGCGCACACGCCCCCACTGCTCTGTACCCTACACTGGCTATCAATTTGATACAGAATCAAATACAAACTTTGTTGTTTGTGGTATGTTTCACTGACAGACTCCAGTCCAACATACCTATCCGGCCTCACCCATGTGTATACACCAGAAAGATAATTACGCTCTTCTTCTGACAATCTTATACTCATTGTTCCCATTATGAAAACGAAGTCATATGGACAACATTCTTTTGCATACCAGTTCCCTGTGATGTGGAGCGAATTGCCCATCAAAATTAGATGCAAAGACACAGTGATCCCTTTCAAGAGTGCTCTTAAACTTACCTTTTTCGATAAATTTTTTGTATCTTGTATGTTTTCAGCATGTTTTTAAGTTTTCCAATTTGATTGTTTTTGTCATTTGTTTTTCTTTAGTGTAGTCATATCATTATAGATGGTGTAAAGCGCTTAGAGCTTCTAAAGATTAGGCGCTATATAAAGTCCTTATTATTATTATTATTATATTGATCCATATTTGTTGTATTCATGTGTGTTTTATTTTAAAGTGGAATCTGGTTACATATGATGAATACAGTTTTGAACAACTACATATTTGTATTCTTTTTATTCATATTCTTTTATATTAGAATAATTCTTAAGGATTTCCAAGATCTAATTATGACTGAGTATTCTGTGTATGTATCTTGTCAGTATGTATATTGCATTTCTTGATTCATCATAGTGTCAATAGACCTGCTTTCTGTGGCAGCATGGTAGGTAGGGGTTGGGACATAGACATGTAATTTCTGCATATTGGGTCTGGAAAATGCATGACCAATACCCTGATACTTTCGGAGATTACACTGGCTTCTTCCACTCTAGTCTCAAATGAACATTGGCACTTTCTTGTGTTTAAGAATGTGTACATAAATGAATACAAGTAACTTTTCTCTGTTTTATTGTAACTGCAAGTAATATTACCTCTTTATGGCATCATACAATAATGCTTTCTGTTAGACTTTAAAAAACGTTAGTTTTTTTATCTGCTTTATAAACAGTAAGGTCAGAAATAATATTGACATTTTTCTGTGATTGCAGATATATGATATACTTTGTATTCCACATATGTTATTTACAGAATATTATGTAAAGTATTATTTGCCATAGTAGACACAATTTCATATTGTACATAGCTAATGTCAAAATCAATAGATCTTCATAATAATGTTTTGTTTTTTTTGTTTTTAATGGTTTAACGCCATTTTTCAGCACAATATAGGCTATACATGGCGGCCAGTATTAATGGTGGAGGAAGAAACCGGACAAACCACAGAAAGAACCACCGACCCACGAGAAGCTACTGGCAAGCTTTCTCACATAACTACATTTGCCGAATCTTTAGACTCAAACATACGCAGACAGAGGTGAGATGGCAGTGGTCCGTAACGGACCGCTTTAGACCACTCGGCCACTCTGGGCCCCTTCATAATAATGTAAGTTGATTGCAGTTCTTGAGCTGCCAGATTTGTTTCTTCTTCTGAGATCAATTTCCTTGAGTTTTCTCATCCATTACATACCCTGTTTGTCCCCATGTAAGGGATGTGTTCTTTGTCTTGCAAGGAAAGACAGCCCATCTGCCAGATTTCTTTTTATGGTTTACTAATAGCTGACAAATATGATACAGCTCTGCCTATTATGGTGATTATTATCTCGGTAAGGTTTACAGTTCATGAAGCAAATGCGTACATCACAGGATTAGAGTTTCCCACTTGTACACGCTGGACATTTTTTCCATCCAAGGATTCCCTATTTTGTATTCTAATTAAATGCTAAGTTTTTATTATTCCAGGATTGCCTATATGATATAGCTTTGATGTGGGTCCCAATAATTAACTGAAGTTGCAATCAACATTTAGTGCAGTATATATGATACAACATACATTAAACATTAAATTTAACTACACTGTTTATAGGCTTAAATCTCTGTATCTATATCTCAATCTCTTCACATTAATGTCACATCCAAATTATTCAATAGAATCAAGTCTAATTATTTCAGAATGTTTAGATGGAGATATAACTGGCCACTGAATTATTATTTATCTTGAGTTTATGACCTCAGGTGTAAGAAATGTTCAGCTGTTGAACTATTCACTTTTAAGTAAATTTATTGATGGACAAGTATATTTTTTATTTTTCATTTATCTGTCCGTAAGTTGCTTGATATTTTAGCAACAATTTCAGCACGATTGACTCTCTCATGCCCAGGAAATAAAAGATACTTATTGGGCTAAAAAGAGGCATTGCAGTAACAATTGCTTATACATTCAGTATTTATATGTGTTGTTGAGGTACTTATGTTATTTTAATGATGCTGAGGAAATAATTGCCGATTATCTTTCACCAAGGCAGCTGACTCATGAATGTGGTTGGGTTTGAAATCTGCTGTACATTTGGTGTTTTGTTTCTGTGTCAAAATTGTGAAGGACATGATTTTTAATGTTAAAAATGTACATTTTTACACTGTAGCCTATGTAATAGAAGTAAATACAATAATAAGTTCGATGTATAATGAACACCTTTACATTCCGAGAACAGCACATATAAGAATAAGGATACAACGCTTGTGACAGGATATTCAGACTTTATATTGAATTATACTTGCACCTTGTTATCTAAATTACTACAATCAGTTTCCATAATTTCTAGAAAAGAGACATGAGACACATTGCAAACATACAGGAAATTGTCATGTAATAGATACAACTAATATCAGTTATATTATAATGGCAAGTTTTATCTGAATTTCTAAACATCATGTGCTGAGTGGATAGATGAGAAGAGGGTGGTAACAGGGATTGCATGTGCAACATAGTTATAAAGAGGAAATTGAATCGGGAGGGAATATTGGGACATTCTACACATTTTTAAAATATAGTCATCACTAGTACTCTGTGTACTGATTTATTATTAGTAACGTGTGGGGGGAGTACAGGGTGGAGAAAAATGGCTGTGAATACCAGTTAGCCAGTACAATATACTATTTATCTAACCAAAACATTTACAGTAAATATAATAACTTATTATGCAGTAGCTAGCATAGTTCACTTCCCCCATTTCACTTGAGAGAATGCAAACTTCATATATTTCCTTTTTTATATAAAGAACAGTGTATAGAGGGGACACTAACAACATGCATATTTTGAAAAATAAATTTTACCAGTTTGCATTTCCTTCATTATTATTTTCAGTTAAATGTTAGATGGAGCAACCAAGATAATAAATTAAGTTGCCGTCCTCACTAAATAACTAACACTCAAGGTGTATATAGGTTCTGCATGCTTGGGTACATCTACATTGCTACATTTTGTAACTTATGAACTGAAAAGATGTAATACAATTTTCATTTCATTTGTGATTTAAATCTATTCTTTTCGTCTGTATTGGTCAAGTCAACACTTACATCTAACACACATACTTTAGCAAGAATATATTATCATAACAAATCTAAAAATGTTGACATAAATAAAACTACCCTGATTGCATCTCAAAACAACTACTAATAACTTAAGAATAGCAACCTACTGACCCATATACTCCGACGACATTATGACATCCTTTCCTGTCATGACTTTAGATCATTTCATAATTACATTTCAGTGCTTTATAATGAATTTACTTGTAGTTGAGCCAATTCAAAGCTTTAGAGATGATTCATTTGCAGAATCAGTTTTACAAGAGAGAGCCCTATGAACAGTTAAACATCAAACAATATTTGTTGGATACATTTACATGCATTGGTTATTAACCTTTTGTGCAAGCAAAGTGTTCGTCCCATTGCTCCAAGGTGTGTATGTGTGAGGAAGAGAAAATGGGTGAGATTTGGATTTTTGTAATGAAACTATAAACAATTTTTCAGTCATATCACTACGATGTTGGCAATGTGTCACATTATCCTGACACCAGGCTGACCAGACCTAACACCAAACACTTAATGCTTAGCACCTTGCGAGGCAGCTATTATAAACATTTTTGTTTTTGGAATGACTTGGCTGAGATATGAACCCTCAACCTCCCTCATTCATGAAAAATGCTCTAAACACTATGCCACCAGAGCCGCCAAGAGAGAGTGAGAGATAGAGAGAGAACATCAATATTGAGAACAGTTCTGTATGTATATAGCTTTTTTAATGTAATTTAATGAACCAGTTGCATAAGGGAACATGGCAGACTAAGATCCAGTGTTATTCCAAATTTGAGTTTTTCAAATAGGATACTTTTATTGGCATGATAGTATCAGATCAGCAATATTTTTGAAAACAAACTGTTTGGGCCAAAAAGAGGCATTACATTAACAATCCCTTATCCATTCAGTATTTTCATGTTGTATTGGGGAACTTCTGTTATTTTTATTATTTGTGTTGATGTAGATATTAGTACTGAATAACAGCAACTAATTTCTTAATGGTAGTTAGTAGAGATTATATGTGCTTCCAATTTGCTAGCCTTTATCATTAATATGTATCATATTTTTATAAGTATGAATAAATCAAGGATATTTGTTTGTAATGAGGGAATATTAAGTGGATGAAAATCCTTTTTTACACATGAAATGAAATATCATTATTCATCCATACACTAACCCTAGCTGTCCCTCAGTCTTAAATATTGCTAGGGTGCAGACCTATCGAACATACTCAGATTTTGAAATGGTGGGGCAGTGCAGATTCTCATATGTCTGATCTTATTAGGAAGGTTTGAGCACAAAAAGAACATCTCATACATAGTGTGGTCTTGAGGTATACATGGATGGAGCTTCTTTGGACAACTTGACACTTACGATGGATTTCTTGCATGGCTTGGATCTGTAAGAGTAAGGAGTATTAGCTTCATGTACTGTCTATGGAAGAGAGCTGTCCATTTTCAATTGGCAAGCAGATAGATCAGTTTCTCTCCTCTGCCATTACCTGTTTTATTTACAAATAAACCAACTGTTTCTTTACCATCAAGGAGCAAGCTTTATGAGCTGTCTGTGGAACAACATTGTTCAGTGGTAATTATAAATCAGTTTCTCTCATTTGCCAGCCAGGTTTCTTTGCTCTGCTCCCAAATGCCATTCCCTTGATGTGCTGGAATTCTGTCATAAATGTTTCAATTTTGTGTGTTTCTATATTTAGATAGTTGTGTATGTGCTGGGGATGGACATCATTATTTGTTTTGCCCAGTTATGGCTTTAAAAGTGCATTTTCCAATATTGTACAGGTAGGACAAAGGGTAGGAAGTGCCTTTTCTGGCTCCTATAGGCCTCAGATGATGTCTTGACATCCACTAATTAGGTCTCATATCAATCAAGGGGCTTTTTAGTACCTTAAAGAGCGATATCTTACTGTAATTACCATCTATACACTTAGTGTTAAGAGAATCATGTCCTGAAACTTTGAGCTCTTGCGAACTTAAATCTTTGAGGAGATATTTCAAGCTGCCAAGCATATTTTGTTCACTCATGGCAAAGCTACTATTTCAGATCCTATTTCAATCTTGATTTCCATTTTTCTGTTGTTTTCTTACCTAGCATTTATTTGCAAAGCAATTTGGAAGATCGCTTAACAGAAATTTGAATTTGAACAATGCAAATTAAAATGCTTAATGTTCAAACCATTGCAACCACTTTGACCTGTAATTAATCATTGGATGATATGATGAAGGCAATATTTTGGCAGTCAGACACTGCCTTCTCTTTAACACTTTCATTTTCTGGTTCACTAGAGTGAAGACATATTTTCTCTATGGTCTAGACTTGAAGCACAGAAAGTAATCCAAGCTGATACCATCTTGTACCAGTGAGAACTTGAACCTCTTATGGAAATGGCAAATACAGCTATGCAATAGCAACAGGAAAGACATTAATGATATTAAATGTGTATGTAGAGGGAAAAACTAATTTTGATTTAATAGTCACATGTGCCAGACTCCCTCCTCCCATCTTGCTTTCATGTCCAACAAGTGGTCTATGACATTAGAAAGAAATGATGACATTGGATGGGTTTGAGATATGTATTACATTAATTTGAAGCAGACCATCCTGGAAAGTTCACCATTTAAGAGCTTGAATTATCGTCTGGTGGAGGGCAATTCCAGTCTGGACAAGTTAGGTACATGATTGTAATAGGTAAGTATAGCATGGTTAAAATTAGCTTTTACCCCACCCACTATTTTTTTGATAAATTACCAGGCATGTGCAGCAGTCAGAAAATTTAATGGTGCGTTCAGTATGAAAAAATATTTAAATTTTGCTTTGGCAAGCATGAAAGTGAAAGGTTTGTATATTTAATATAATTATGCGAGAGTTGTGAGCTATTTCCCAGAGCACTCACTAATGCATGCACACTGTGGTATTTTCTTTTTCATTACAATACAATCATTGATTACAGTTTTTGTTTTGTGTTTTTTTAAAGCATCTCCCAAGGGTGTGAAGTATGTGCAACCAATAGTTTCTGAAGCAGATCTTGGTCAGGAATCCATCGATTTGATATGTCGGACAGATAATTGTTCATATCCGCCTCCAGGCATTTTTTGGTTCTATCTGGTAAGTATGATGATTACATACAGTTTTACTTATTTTTTTTTTACCCCTTTGAGTAAAAGAGAAATAACCCATGAAATAAATTTAGATTTCTTTACATAAAAATGCACATATGCAGGATTGTATCAGAATGAGTAGTTCTTCAGAATTGGTGACTGCCATGATGGACTGATGTCAGAAATTGAAATAATGATATGGTTGCATATATGTTTATTAGAAAGCCCAATGCACATAGAATTTCATGTAGAAATAGAAAATCGGTGAATTAATTCATTTTCACATAGTTTCAACTTGAAGATAATGGGTGCTAGGATGTCACGTATGTTACAGTGTGACATAAAGTACCTTAAACTTTAATAGCAAGACCACAGTTTAAGACCTTTGTTATAAATTCAAATAGTACAAATAGAAAGAAAGATATAACAGCAAAATTGTTAATATCTATGTTGAACATTTCATACAATCATCGTCAAAAAATTGTCACACTGTAACACACAGGACATTTGTGTTCAACCTTTACAGTGGAGTCTTATCTAGATTAAAGGATGATACTGTTACTCTTTTAGTTTATTGTGTGTGTGTGTGTGTGTGTGTGTGTGTGTGTGTGTGTGTGTGAATCATATTTTCAACATATATGTGAATGATGTGAAGTTTTCCCATGTTTAGCCACATTCAATATCGTGGATGGTGTCAGTGTTACATGTGACATTCAGACTAAATGAAGAAGGTGACAGAACAATACATAACAACTTTGTAATTTTAAATGTATTTATTGTTTGAAACTTAGTGGAAGACTGTACTGGCCATTTGGGCAATATGAAGGTGGCCAACAATGTCAGCAAATCCAGGCTATGTCCTCTGTGTCTTGGAAATAATATTTCCCATCCTTCTGGCGGCGGTACCGCACTTTAAGATCATCTTCCTGGACTTGAAGCACCTGCAATATGCAGCGAAAGCTATTATTATGCACTGAACACATCATCAATCTTGTACAAGAGTTTATTATGCACTTCAACAAGACATTCTTAAGAGATGGACAGAATACTGCTTAGACCTGTACAACCACAGACTTACAGGGGACCCAGACATACTCAACACCCCATAAGTGACCAACACTGACAACTACCCCATCCTCCGAGAAGAAGTAGAGGCTGCAGTGAAAGCATTGAAAAAAGGGAAGGCAGCAGGAGTAGACAACATTCCTGCAGAACTAGTCCAAGAAGGGGGTGAAGCCATGATAAGCACCCTACTAACAATCTGCAACAAGATCTGGCAGACAGGGGAATGGCCAACACCATGGACTAAGTCACTCATAGTAACTCTCCTGTAAAAAGGCAATTTGCAGCAATGTCAGAACTATCATACGATCAGTCTTATTTGGCACCCAAGCAAAGTCATGCTAAAAATCATATTAAACAGACTGAAGCCGCGGGCAGAGTAAATCATAGCTGTAGAACAGGCAGGCTTCAGACCAGGGTGAAGCACAACTGAACAGATTTTCAACCTGAGAATACTATGTGAGAAATACCTCCAGCACCAACAAGACCTTTATCATGTCTTTATAGATTTTAAGAAGGTGTTTTGACAGGGTATGGCATACAGCCCTTTTGTCCACCATGAAGCTGTACAACATCAACGCTAACCTGATCAAAGTCATAGAAAGCCTTTACAGCAAGGCCACCAGCGCAGTATGCTTCAACGGTCAAATAGGAGATTGGTTTAGGACAACTGTGGGAGTCAGACAGGGCTGCTTGCTTTCACCTACTCTCTTCATCTTCTTCCTTAAAAGAATCATGACAGATGCACTGGAAGACCATGAAGGAACTGTCAGTATTGGAGGCAGAATAATAACGAATCTGCGCTTTGCTGACGACATCAATGGCCTTGCAGGAAATGAGGAGGAGCTAGCTCAGTTGGTGGAAAAATTGGACAGGACAGCTACTGCTTTTGGTATGGAAACCAGTGCAGAGAAGACCAAATTGATGATCAACAACACCAGTGGCATCAGCACTGACATCATGATTAGAGGCCAAAAACTGGAAACAGTTAATAGATTCAAGTACTTAGGAGCCATCGTGGCAGATGAGGGATCGAAACCAGAAATATTGACCAGAAATATATATATATATATATATATATATATATATATATATATATATATATATATATATATATATATAAAAGAGAGAGAGAGAGAGAGAGAGAGAGAGACTTTTACGATGATGTAATAATGAATATAAATACTTTTAAGATGAAGTATTGATGAATATAAATAATTTTAAGATGAAGTATTGATGAATATAAATAATTTTAAGATGATGTAATCATGAATATAATTACTTTAAGATGATGTAATAATGAATGTAAATACTTTTTAAGATGATGTAATCATGAATGTAAATACTTTCAAGATGAAGTATTGATGAATATCAATAATTTTAAGATAATATAATTATGAATATAAATACCTTTACAATGATGTAATAATAAATATAAATACCTTTACGATGATGTAATAATAAATATAAATACTTTTACGATGATGTAATACTGTAGTATCATCAATATTCGTGGGGGATCAATTTTCGTGGTTTTCGTGGCTGCCACAAACCACGAATTTAAATCCCCATCGAAAAATGAGCCACATAGGTTGATGACCCCCCCCCCCAATTCCCGACCCGTTATCGATGGAATATCTGGCTATCTTTGCCCGTTATTCTTCGCTATAACAGTTATATTCTCCTCACTTTCTTTTCCGGGACACAGACTGAAGCAGTGGTTCTACTGCTCATTAGCTGCCTGGTAAGCGAGAGCCTGCGCCGGGGTCTCAGCTTCTGATGGGTTAGGAAGTCCAGGAACCGATGGTGATCTAAGTTGAATTTTACCACTCTTAAGCCACTGTGTTAACGCCATGATAGTCATAAAGTACTGATATTGCAACTTTATGGACAGTGGTTTAAGTAAGAGATCATTCAAATGTACTTTAATAACTGATTGGTCTGGTTTTGTTGGCGGCGTCGGCTCCCTTTGATCTTGAACACTCAAACGAAAACATGGCGAAACTGATTAATCCTGACGGGTGTTTGATATGTGCTCACATAGGTGGAAGTATTGTTTTAGTGTTGTTGGCTGAGTCTGCTTTGACAGATGTTAATCACTTGGTCAAAAACACGTTGTAAGTATTGAACTTGCCGGGTCTTAGATATGTACTCATACAGGTGGTAGTATTGTTTTAAACATTAATGTGACCGCCGTTTGCGTCGGCATCGTTTTATTCTTTTGTATTCTTTATTTGGGGTACTTGTAGAGGTTAAACCATGAAATTAACTACCTTATAATATGCAAAATTTGACAGGCAAAACCACGAATTTACGTCCCCACGAAAATGCCTTTTTTTACAAAACCACGAAAATTGAGCCCAACGAAAATAAATGATACTACAGTAATGAATATAAATAATTTTTAAGATGATGTAATCATGAATGTAAATAATTTTAAGATGATGTAATTGTAACGGAATTGTGTTTGAATGGTATCAATATGTACATGTTGTTTAAAATGTACTCTGGTTTTGCTGCTGCATACAGCATCACTCAGGGTGGTGTATTTTTTATTGGCTCTAGTTACTTTGAAATGATGAGCGCGATTCAACCCATGCTGCATGTGCAAATTGCCTGCAGTAAATCCTAAGTACCTAGCTGCGCATATCGGTCACAGCTAGTGTATCATATTACAACGAGTTTTATTAGGAAGCTTACCACTTTACGGGAGTATAATCTTCAGCTGTAATAGTATTTAAATTTAAGATTGTATTCTTATCGCTATTCGTTTTGACAGAATTGTTTCATATATCAGATATTTTAAAATTTATTCTAAATTCTACAGGGTAAATATTATAGTGCCATGATATTAGGAATACTATAGTCTGCTTCAAGATAGCTATTTGTTGTAACTGAACAGACAAATTGAATTTAATTATACGCTGCATGCATTGAACGTTTAAATGGGTAACTAATTCATGTGTGTCATGTGCAACATGTATGATTGTAGAAGTACTTAACCATGTCATATGTATTACACAGTTTAGTTGTTTTCATGTTAATTGCCTTGTGTATGGTTGAGTGCTGTCTTATATATATATGCCTTATATAATGGTTGGGTGATGTGAAGTCGCAGAACTCTGTGGTTTCTTGTGATGTATACACTGTGTCTGGTAATGCTGGTTTGGAAGATTGTACTGGTGTTCTCTATGCAAGGGACCAAGGCTTTGCGACCATCGGGTCTGTGTTAAATGTGTTTCCTCTTGGGGGATCCTTCAACAGACAGGGAGGAGTGGACCATGATTGGTGACTCCTTGACCATTGACTGGAGTGGGTGGAACCGGAGATACATCTTGGTCGTCAAATGGGCGCTATTATTGCTATTGCCTTCTGAGCAAAAATATCACCAGTTTCATATCAAAATTGTTATATGAACAATAAATTCATAATTTCACGTTTACATATCAAAATCATCATATGAACGATAAATTCATACAGTGTAACCCTGCAATAATGCAATAATCGAGGTCCATCCAAGAAATTGGATCACATTTAAAGCGAGGTCGCATTACAGTATTTTAATTTTTTTTCCAGCAAACACTGCATTGGCATATATGAGTACATTACTCATGTCTAATGTAAAAAATCGGAGTAATAATGGACGAATATTAAATGGAATGCAGTAATAAGACTTGTTCAGAAAAGTGGATGGATAATATATTTATAGGTTATTACTTTGCGTTAGATAGTTTTACTAATTTTTATTGTTTTTTCCCCCGAAAATACACGTTGATCGATAACACCCCAACTGACGTTATATAATGAATAGGGAGGGCATTAACATCGTTTACTATCGTGCCGTCATCCATAATGCATGCAATTCCATTGGAAGATTGTACAGATTTAAAATATTCAATAATTTTGTCCAAGATCGTTGTGTCTGAATTAAATGTTCAATGTATAACATGAACAGAGTATTAACACTGTTTACTTACCGTCTGATATAGTACCGTCATGGCATGAAGCTAATCCATAATACCTGTACCTAATTCCATTTCAAAAATTGCAGCAAACGTATTTAAACTATTCAATAATTTTGTCACAAATTATTGTCTGAATTCAATGAGAAAAATTAACAGAAAAGTAGGTTATGATAGACGAAGCAAGTGTACGTTCATTACACTTCAGGGTCTATGAACGGTGTCTCAACAAATTGTAAATTTGATTTTCCATAATGGTAAAATATTTTTTTTTTATATACAAAAAGTAGGAAAGTAATGATGAGTTCATTAACAAACACCATACACATAAAATTCGAGAACTAAATCATAACATTCAGTGAGTCTGTATTGGTCTCGCGCCACTGATATAATTTTTTTTTTCTCCAGCTGTATGCATGTACAATTTCCACCAAACAAAGCTGACACTGTTTATTAGTCAAATGATTCCTTCTAATAACACTGCCAAGCCCAGAAAACATATTGGCGGCTTTCGTTTTTTGTATATTGCGTTGTGTCACAAATTTCCTATTTTTCTTTACTAGAAATCTTCAGTACAAAATCAAATGTCAACAAATATAAATTAAAACTATCAGTGCAATATTTTTTTTCTTTTGAAAGGTACCAACTTGAATTGATGATTGATCTTGAAATCTTGACTTGAGTGACGCCCTATTATAAGGTGCCACTCCTGCTCAAGTCAGGATTGCAACACAAGTAGCAGAATTTTTTTCAATTAAGAAATGAAACACAGAATGCAAACAGGTTGATAAATACTTAAACTTAAATTTTATAAGGCTTATAAAATGTAAGTATTTATCAACCTGTTTGCATTCTGTGTTTCATTTCTTAATTGAAAAAATTCTGCTACTTGTGTGCATGACATTAACTATATGACATTCTGTTGCAATAATGTAATAAGATGTATACTATTACCATGCTTACACACATTTGTATTATGTATGGCATGGTCTTGTATGAACATTATTCATGAGAGAGAGAGAGAGAGAGAGAGAGAGAGAGAGAGAGAGAGTTATGAAATGTGGACGATTTTTGGGAAAGGGTTTGTTGGGTTTTTTTTCTTCATTTTATCTGTGCATTTTGCATAGTAGTTTTATTTTTTTAGGGCCAAAGTGAAGATCAAGTTTTTGGTACCACTTCTCTTTTTAACTTTATTGGATTGTTGGTTATAGGAAAAGGACCACTGAGTTATCTCCCTCTTACTATGGCCCTTTTACAAATATTTTTCATTTCTAAAGTTTAGTATTTAAGCATGGCAATATTTTGTTGAAATAACTTATACAAACATGAAACAGTTGTAACGAATGTCCAAGAGTTGTATTACATTTCATGAAAATAAATATGGGTTTGGGAAAAGGGTACACACATTCCTCAACAGGCTGATGACACGTGTGATTTGGTATAGCTTTAGCATCACAGAGGCAGTTGAGACTTAAGTTTTATCATTCTTGGATGCATCTCCATTGAAAAATAGCTAGATTTACTAGCAAAAACTGGTATTTCAATTTTCATGTCCTATACCTATCCTTGAATAAGTCATATACAGTAAACCACACCCATTTGATAGAGACCATGTCCACTCTATGGTGTTCATCTGAAACAACTCCACAAGAAAGAGTTGTGTGCACCCAAACCGAAATCGCAAGCTCTTAATGCAAGCTTGCGCAAACTGATATCCGCAAGCTAGTATTTGGAACCTTGCGGCAAGCTTGCGCAATTCCCAAATCAAAATTGCAAGCTTGTGCAAGCTAGGATTTGGACCCTTGCGACAAGCTTATTTTTGCAAGCTTGTATATGGAATTGCCGCAAGCTTATTTTTGCAAGCTTGCGCAAGCTAGTATTTGGAACCTTGCGACAAGCTTATTTTTGCAAGCTTGTATTTGAAATTGCCGCAAGCTTTTTTTTCAAGCTTGTGCAAGCTAGTATTTAGAACCTTGCGGCAAGCTTGCGCAACCCAAACCAAAATTGCAAGCTTATTTCATGCACTTAAGCCATTCCCATTTCCACACATTTTTAAAACCTTTTTAAAGTTCATTCAAACTTTTTGTGTCCTGGTCTGTCAGTAACTCTAGAGTATAGATGCCATGTTTTGCAAATATAAAGCTAATGAACTTCAACTTTGTGGAAAAATCACAATTAAAATAACACTGAGCATTATAAAAGTAACAACAATTTCAAACAAGTGCTGTACATGATATCTATTGTTGATGCCCTGTGATCTTTAGCACATTAATTGATAACTTCGTTGAAGCTAGCTTTAGTAAGACAGTTACGAGGGCTCTCCTAATTCCTTTTTAAAATTTTCAAAACAAAAGCATATGAGTTATCCTTTGTGATTTTAATGTTTGGAAAACATGTGCAAAATAACTCACCAGCAACACTAGTAACTGAAAGATAAAGGTTTATTTCAAAAAGAAATTTAATAAATATAATTTCGATCAAATTTTATTAAGGTTTTCTCTGGTAGTTATATATGTTGCAAGTTCAGGCTGAGTTGTGTGTGATGAAGCAGGAACCTGATGCTTATCAGCGTTTTCGTGCACATTCATGCCTAATAGCGAAATCACATTACACAATTTGCAAAACGTCATTTTCTCCATTACCATATGGCTTCATAAATCTACACAAAACGGCACAATTGTCCTTCCAGTTGTTTCTTTCTCTTTTTCCTGGAGAAAATTCAGAATATTCCTCTTTTCTATTTAATATGATTAGAAGCTGAAGATTACGAAGACGTTCGACAACGGTAACTTTTTGCGAAATCAAATATGGCGAATAAAGACATGAACAGTAGCCTTGATTTCAAATGAACCAATTGTATTGTAGAACTGCATTCAAATTTCTAAACTGAAAATTCCATAGAGACTGTTATTATTTACTTTAATTAAAAAACATATTTTTTGCCCCCACAAAACATATACCTGTATTCAGGTCCGACATCATCTGACCCTGTGTCAGTTATACCTCATATTCTGGTACAAGTTTGATTTTCTTACATGCCTTTTTTGTGGAATTGCACCATTAAATTATGACTTACTAAATGCTGAGAAAGTTAAAATTTCCTTGACCTACCTGCATATTTAATGATTAAATAATGTAATCTTATAGTTGGAATGTAGTGGAAAACAAATATGTTCAGCAAAAACATTATGATAAATTTCATTGTTGAAGTTTATTCATTCACTGCAAGCTTATCGATGGTTGCAGAATGTGCACCCTAGCTACAAGCATGTGCATGATTTGATACATGCATGGTCTCAATCTTTTACAAGAATGGTAATATATGAAGAAATTTATTGCAAGCTATTTGAAATTTATTCTCTGACACATATAAGAAAAGTTGTGCAAGTTTTACTTTCTGAAGAAAAGAAATAAGCTTGCGCAAGCTAGTTTTACTTTCTGGAGCAAATATATAAGAAACCTTGTACAAGCTTGCGGTTATTTCCAGCTAGTTTGCCTTAAGCCTGCACAAGCTTGTGCAAGCTTCCATGTTAGCTTGTTAGCTTGTTCCATGTTAGCTTGTAAACATCAAATTAGCTTATCGCAAGCTTGCCACAATCTTGCGGCAAGGATGCATTTTGGTTTGGGCAGAGTAATTCTCCATGAGTTTATGCAAAACCTACATCAGGACACATGGAGAGATGGTGTATGTGTTTTTTGTCAATGCCAATAAAGGAAAATGAAAAGAAGACCCTGACCATAGTTATCATTCTACAAAGCTGGCAAATTTAATAATTCATTAATAGCAGACAATGCATGAATGCCATAATAATGCAATTATTTTTTCTTGGCAGGGGTTAGTCCTACAATGTAAGCCCCGACGCTGATATTTATGTTTGCTCGCGTCTCGCGTAGCACTAAAATCAAGATCAACATGTGATACGTCTTACGGGTAGGACTAGGCAGGGGTGGAAAGGGGGCAAGGCCAATAATTAATTTTAATTATGTATGCCCGTTTTTATTCTTATTTCCCAGTTACCTCCCTTTCACTCTGATGTTCTTTTAAATCTCAGCCCAAGTCAGAGAAGGACAAGATTCCAATTGGTAGAAGCTGATTAAGGCATCAGACTATAATTGTGTTTTTACACAGTAACTATAATTACTGATTGGATGAGAGAATGATTTCATTAGATTGGGACTAGTGTCAGGAAAAGATAAATCAATGCAATACATGTAATAGAAAATGTGTATTACATAAGTCATATTACTTTTAACACTTACAAACTTCATTTCAGAATGATCAACAGCAAAAAGCCCAATACAGTGTCTCTGATGGTGTCATGGTGAATAATACCACTACATGTGATCAGTTTGAAGCTATCTATACCAGCACCCTACATCTGACTCGTGGAACTACCTTCCAGGGCAACATTCCTTTCAAAACAAAATTTGTTTGTGGAGTACGACATCCTGCTCTTGATGGGGGCATACAATATTCAGAACTCTCAAATTATGTAAATTTTGCAGGTAATTCATACATTTCTCACCATTCAACTAAGACAGGAAAGTATAGAACTGAGAAAGATCAATAATTGCTTAAGTCTTTTATCTATAATGCTATGCAGACCATAAGGAGGATCAAATTATTTTATGATGCTGTCTTTGTATTGATTAGTTTAAATTTAATTTTTAAACAGTAAAATCATTGTATGGCTAACACATTTTGTGGGTTGATTTCATGGATTGAGGAAGAAGCTTATTGATTTAGGGAGAAACGGTCAAAAGGTATTGTCACTGACTTTATAAAGATCAATGGTTTCTGTTTGATAACACAAGTTTCTTGCACTTGGAATAAGGGAGAAGCAAAAAAAAGCAGTAAAAGGTAACTGAAAGAAGAAATACTCTTCCTCTAAAATGACAGTAGTTGTATATTCTAAACATGGACTATTCTTTATGATAGCTTTAACTTTGGGCAATAAATAACTCTTTTGATTTTAAAAGTTATCACTGGGACTGAGAGAAGATAAAAAGAATTTGCATACAAATATGTACTTGACCATGTTTCTTCACATATGTTTCACATTTGACACAAATGAATCCTATTGGTTCAAGGTCATTTAGTTGTAGGCCATATACCTGGATCAAAGTCTGTGGAGAGCTTGGCTTCTAATGGTCACAGACAATGTTCCCTCTAAGGTTTGCTGGTTCGTGTGCAAAATCATACAGTTGTGTGCAAAGTTTTACAGCATCAAATTTTTGTGTGCAAAATTTTACAGCCCACAAACACACACACACACGGAAATTAATTAAATGAACTTAAGTGCAAAAACTTTTATATAAATAAATAAAGGAACTATAATTAAATAATTAAAATCAGAAATGTCACAATAGTTCAATCAAAGCTATATTTATTTCTATTATTTATCCCGTCGTTAGGTCAAACAACTAAATTCCAACACACCCACTACCAATGGCCGCTAGTCATTTGACTCATTTCTGGAGGTACTCTGGCGTCTGTCTTTCAACGAGATCCATCTTTTATACACATCGTCAAGGTTGATCTGATGTCCATCATTCTGATATGATTTAATCCTCATAAGCATGTCTAAATGTAACTCTTCCAGCCTATTTCTAGATTTTATTTTTATATTCATTAGGCTGAATCCACATTCACAATCGACGCTTGATGCAAGAAATGTAGCACAAATATCCAACATAATGGCAATGTCGCCGAATTGCTCCTTATTTATTATAAATCGAACCTTCTCGTCGAAAGTCTGCATCAACCCACATTTCATTTTTTTTGCAAGCACAAACCTTAAGTTATGATACTGATCCTTAACTTTCGGCAGAATTTCATCATAGTTTTCCAGGAATGCCGCATATCTAGAAACCAGTGCTGCAAGTTCTTCTTGGCCAAAATTAAAATCTGAAGTGTTGAATAACGCTGATATCTCAAAGATTCACCATTGCATCAGCTCACTTTCAGGCAAACGAGAGTCCAGGTGCAAACATAAACATTCAACGAATTTTAGGATGGAACTCATGTTTATATCTTCGTCATTTGCAAGCAATTGAGCAACCTCTTCGGACCAGTGCACATTTTCACCAAGGTACTGGGCACGGAGCTTAGCGATCCTTGCTTTTACAAACTGATATGCCTCGATGGTCGTAAGATTTTTTCTTTGTAGCAGCTTGCATAATTCAGCAAGTTCACCAACAACTTCATGAAAGACAATCAGTGCAGTTCGAAACTGCGGATCCCTTAGTTTCTTCAAACAATACTTATGAACTGGATCATTATCCAGGCCCACCTGCTCCTCACAGTATTCAGTCAACACTTGTATGTTTCTCAGCAATGCTCGTAAAGCAAAGTGCCGCAAAAGCCATCTGATTTCATTCAATGGTCTAAAGGCTACGGAATCACATTCCATCACCTTAGCTAGTTCGGTAAACTGGGCTTTCTGTACTGTCGACCTACTGAACAATGTGTACACTGTCCTAAGGAATATTTCAATGTCTGCCATTAAACTTATATGTTTGCAAGCATCATCGATGCCTAAATCTTCACGATGAGCAAAGCAATGTTGTTCCATTAGATGTGGAATACGTCGGCGAAGAATTGCTGCAACTCCATTGTTCTTGCCTAGCATAACTGATGCACCATCATAGGTAAACATAACCATTTTCTGCATGTCCAATGAATTCTCTTGATAAAACTCTGTTATTGCTGATTCCACAGATTTACTGTCACATGCCGACAGAGACAAAATTCCAACAAACACTGTCTTGTAAACATTACCGGGATATGGCCGAAACTTTGCGTATAAGATCAACATTTTTGTCAGTGATATATCAGTGCCCTCATCTACTGTTAATGTGTGGAACTTTGCATTGCGAAGTTCGCTAATTACCGTATTTTCCGGGGTATAAGTCGCTACTTTTTTTCGTTTCTTTTCTTTCAAATGACGTGTGCGACTTATACGCAGGAGCGACTTATACGATAAATAATTTTTTTTAACGACTGATATGACTGATGCGCAGTGATGCTGTGTTATAGCGAATGCATCTACGGTATACCGGCAAGCCAATTGCTCGAAACTTACATACACGTAAGTCTTAGACTACAAGAATATCAAATTAAATAATCAAATAATATTTAGTTATAATATATATGTGTTAAAATTTGTTGTTATTAATACAAAAAATATTGAAATTACGATTGCCATTGTTTTCCTTTTATTATTCACCACGTGCTTCAAGCAAAGTGTTGGTCAGATGTCGCTACAATATATGTATTTAAATGTACCGGTAGCGCTTCATAATTTACTTCAATAGTTTATAAAAACTCTGGATTAACCCGAGACTGGCTTCATTGAGAGAACTTCAAAGTAATTAATAAAAAAAAAACTGGAAGGCTGGCGAACAACTTCAGTTGTTTTATAAAGTGCCTTTGAAGTTCGCTCGGGTTGTGGAAATTGACCGGAATACCGAGACTGGCTTCATTGAGAGAACTTCAAAGTAATTAATAAAAAAAACTGGAAGGCTGGCGAACAACTTCAATTGTTTTATAAAGTGCCTTTGAAGTTCGCTCGGGTTGTGGAAATTGACCGGAATACCGAGACTGGCTTCATTGAGAGAACTTCAAAGTAATTAATAAAAAAACTGGAAGGCTGGCGAACAACTTCAATTGTTTTATAAAGTGCCTTTGAAGTTCGCTCGGGTTGTGGAATTGACCGGTATATAAATACGGACCGTTCATACCATGGAGCATTAAAAAAAGATAGTTTCACAATAACGTTGTATGATTTAAAATTGTTATATTAGCGTAAGTCAATACAGTTTAATCATGGCACAAACAACTACCACGCGAAAAAGTTATGATGCAGAATTTAAGTTAAACGTCGTAGCATTTGCGAAAGAAAACGGAAATCGTGCAGTGGCGCTATTATTTACTTAATACACATTATTTATAAATCTTGTTTGCTTATATTTCTATTTTTAAAATTTCAAACAAGAATATACTTACACGTTGATGGAATTACCAAGTTGTATGCAATGGCCGGCGGTATCAAAAACGTGATTATGGTAAGTGCGCAGGAGCGACTTGTACGCAGGAGCGACTTATCTGTTGAATTTTCCAAAATTATCTGGATTTCCCCCTCCCGCGACTTATACCCCGGAGCGACTTATAGGGCGGAAAATACGGTATAGCATCCTTCACTACAGAATCGATAGAATCAACAAACTCAAAAGCGTAATTCTTACTGTGCCAGCTATAAGGGACTGGGGCATACTTAGCCATATGGTTGTGTATGTATTGAACCGCATTCATAAATGTGTTCATGTTGATAGCCAAGAGGACGTTGTCAATCAAAATTTTAACCTGGTCTTCTTTAGCACTTTTACGTTGTGCTGCTTCTTGTCTCATGCCTCTATCAGCGACACTTTCTGTAAGCATTCGCAGTACACCTCCTGACTGTATAGAACGAAGACTCTGTACAGCATGCATGTGTATTTTTTGCTTGATATGTCATTTAAGATAATCCAGCTTCCAAGCCTCCCACCTTTTCCCTGTGGAGAAATCACCACCTGCATTAGCTTTGAAGCACATTTCACAGACAACATCATCATCAATTTCATGATATTTAAAAATATCACCCAGCTTGACAGTCCGCTCTGACGACAAATCTGGTAGTGCTGCATGCACAAATTCATTGAGCCATTCCGTTTAAAAATTTGATCTACACTTTTTCTTAGCAAGCGATGACGCTGACGGTTCGCTTAACTGACGTTTAGACATAACAGTTAAGACATTATTAAAAATAATTAGCTACTACATTTATAATAAACTAGAGATATGCGATTTATTTACTTTATACACATTCACTGCGCAGTATGCGCCACAAAATTTACATGAATGGCGGCGGTGGTTCAGAACGAGGCTAGCTTGATCCGGTATATATCGGTAAGTATGTAAATCAATAGTTCTACGTAAAAAGTAGAAGACAAAAATATAGATCTGAATCAATTTAAGAACATGGATGTTATATGTTATAAAACTGTATAATTCCGGCTTCAGAGTGCAGCGTATCGGTTCAAATTTTTTTTTTTTTTAAATTTGCTGCGCGGATACTCATAACTATTGCTCGGCGTCTGTGAGATAGCTGCGCAGCTTAAAAGGAACATTGGTCACATATATGACATATTTAAAGTGATAATGGTTTCTGCATAGTAGGTTTAGTTCAAGATACTCTAAATCTATTTTATTATTATAAGTTCATTAATAAAGCATTGAGCTGAATATTCACCAAACTTTGCTTTATAATTTCAAACCATACCTTTGTTTCTTTATCCCTCCTTGATTCCAAAAATTTTCCTATTTTGCAAAAGGTCAGATGGATTACACACTCCATCTGTGACTTAATTTTCAATGTAAATTCCTTGAAAATTGTCATATCTCTGTTTATGCTTATTCTAAAATCTTTGTTAAGTGAACCTGACATCGGTGACATTAACCCTTTACTCCCCATATAAAAATCAAAGCATATTACCTGTGCCTCCCATATGATGTTCACGACCCTTGCTCCCCATAAAAAACATGTAAACTGTAAAGCAGCGTCATCATCAAATAATTATATTATCGCATAGCTGGAATAGCCTCAAAATAACCTAATCATTTCCACCGCAAGTTATTTTTGTTATAAATGCCAGATTACTGTAAGTTATTAGCTTTTATCATTTCTTGGTGAAAACAACTACTACCGATATACAAATTGCTTTGTTTTAATCACATCAGCTTGTGCTAAGAAACTTTAAACATCGATATGTAAATGCCAATAAGTATTTAATTAGCATATTTGATAACATTATTTTTGAAAATATTTAACTGAAACTTTTCACAGCTGTTTTCATGTTATATTTTCGTAATATCAGATGAAAGTCACAAGTGAACCTGACAAGATGCAGAAAAGTAATAATGGTGGACATCACGATATCTAGTCAGTGCTTTTTCATTAGACAGGCTGTAATTGGGATTGATTTGGCACATACATGAAGGAATATTTGAAATCCATAAGAAACATGATATAAACATTATGTGATTAAATATTTATCTATTTAAAATAAATAATAGTAATTAATATATTACAAAATGCGATGTTGGATAATTCAGTGTGGTATATTAGGTCACCGTAATGGTTATTTTCTTATATCACTTATTTTGTAATGATAATAACAATTCATAGCCAAGAAACTGAGATCAAACAAAAAGAAAATAATAATACCAGTACATACTAATTATTACAACCCATAATTATCAATAATTTCTTTTAAACATAGTTTAAACTTGTTTGGTCATTTTATGAAAATCGCTGTTTCTAAAAATATATGCATCCACAATGTCATGCGTGGTGCCATTTTACTCTTGGCCGTAGTGTGATTCAGTTGGATATATGACTTTATTTCATGCAAGGATGGACTTTAATGATTAATTTTATCATTGATGAAAAACTCCGGTACTGTTTTGTCAACAACAATGAAAGTATCAAAGTTTTGATGTTATTAAAACTTCGTAGCTTGAAATTATTCGTACAAATTATGCGTGACTAATCTAGATTTTTCAATCAGAATTAAATGGCCTTCAAAAAAAAAACATTGTACAAAGTCATTCATTTACTTGGCTTGCTTTCCAAACATGGGCTTATTAAAGGTTATTAAAAATATTGCATAGCGAGTTCTTGTTTCATTAGAGATGTGGTTAATGATATGTAAATCTAGTAGGTCTATGGCTATGCATGTATATATGTAAGAGAAAAACCTAATATGTTTCATTTCATTGAAGAGCTGATATCGAATATAAATATCAATTATTTAGAAAATCACTTCTCAGAGTTTCTGGTTAAGGAACAAAATAAACAAACATGACAATATGAAGAAAAAAACAATTGTTTTAGAGCACATTACAGCTACTCCTCTATATTGAACATGCTTTGATGACATTCTATTCAGCATAAATGGACGTTGCAAATGACACAGCCAAATTTGGTTTTTTTACGTCTCTTTTCTCCATGCTTGGTACAGTATTTGCAGGTGGAATTTTTTCTTTTAAGTATCAGCAGTCTGTGTGTCTCAGTATTGTCCTGTGTCACTGGGGCTACAGATGTTCAATACATGGCAACCTTCCTGCTCTTGAAATTTCCTATGAGCTGCTTTGCCAAATTAAGTTCAAAGTAAGCTTTTGCACAACTCGATAGCCAAGACCCTTCATGTTCTCATTCGCTTCATCTGTATCTTCCTTCCCCTGGTAAAACTCGAACTGGTGACAGAAACCAAACAATCACAGTGCATGCATACTTTTAGGCCCCATTTGATTGGCTTTGAAGGCAGATACTGCTTGGCCTTGTGCCGTCCCTTGAATGCAATTATACTTGTAAAGTGCATTATCTTATTGATAAATCATTTAATGAAGTATTGTATGAAATTTTAATCAAACTTAGGACTGGATCAGTGAATGAATAGTTAAACTTATTTTAAATAGTATTATTATGAAAAGGTATGCATTACATTTTACATATTCATGAATTTAATATTTAGATTTATGTATGGAGATATGATAGATTGTGAGTTTTGTGGTTATGGATATCTATTTTTATGTATATATGATATACACACATAAGTGGCTTTTATTATACACACAATTTAAATCATGAATATATTATGGGCTTTTTTATTTTTACAATTATCAGATTAAGATAATGATGAAATACAATACAATATGTATGCATGTATGTGTATTTCAGTTATGATCTCTACTGTTGGAAAGAAATATATTATGTTGAATGAATGTAGAAATGGATACAAACCTTCATCAGTGGTTTGATGTTGTGACGTATATTTGATTTAAATCAAATATTTATTTTTGTCACATTCAAATTTGATATTTTGGGTTTAAAATTCGTTAATTGGGAGATATCTCTTCTAGAAAATTCGGGTTGACTTATACTCTACTTGTAAACATCAGATGTTGTCTTCATTTCTGGCCTTATTTCAAGGTGATAAACAGGCTTTAAAATGATTGGTTGATTCCATGGACATGGCTGATTTTTGGCTGATTCTCATGGGGTGAGTACGTGACTTTTTGAACATAGCCTTGTTCTGTGAACTTCTAGAATGACTTGTGACCCCTTCCTGTTTACATAAAAATCATTATATAGTTGTATTTTGAGAGGGAATTATTCAGTAGTTAGTCTGGGCTTTGGAATACAAAGATGCAAAGATGTGTTATTGTTTTAGTGTAAATTATTTAAATTCATTTGGGATCAAGAGGAATTTATTGTGTTATTTATCTAGAAATTACTTGTGCTCATTTGAATTATCATAAAACTAAAACTGACTTCATCACTTGACATCGTCGCCCATCTTGGATTGCTTCGTCAAGACTTGAACCGGGAACTATTAGGACATTTTATTATCAGGACTCTTGCAATTCCACTAGTGGATTATATTGTGAATTCTTTTTGGATTAATTTTTGGACTTGATTCTCTAAAACTGTAAGTTTATTTATTTACTTTTATGAAAATATTTGTACTCAATAAATTGTTTGTTAAATTTTTACAAGCTTGTTATTTTCACTTCTTTCTATGTTGCTGCTTATTCGAGCCTAAGCACGTAACAATGTTGCTGAGGCTTGTATGCTTTCTCAGTGTTCTCCAGAACTTGATCTAATATTGGATGTATTTTGTGAAGTTTGTCATGGTTAGAGTGATCAGCAGGAAAATTTGTGTTGTCATCATTTAGGTGAAGGTATTGAAGGTGTTTTTCAAATCTTCTGCTTGGCATTACATTTTTGATTCCTTCATTGGATAGAAAATTGTCCTTTAACCAATAAATACTATAGTCAGGAGCTTTGATTATCCCCATTAAGATCAACATGCCAAGAAAGGCAGACATTTCAGGCACACTAGCATCAATGATTTCATGATCCACATTTTGTTCAGCTGCAAATTTATTTGTTTCACTTACATTTTAAAAAAAAATTCCAACTGGAAAATATAATTGAAAATAGTCTAGTTCTGGTGCTGTTTCCTGCAAATTATGTGATGGTCCTGACCGCGGAGTAAATGGACTTCTGTCAATATCTTGCACGTCTGCAAACCAAGTTGGCTGATCATCATCAGTGTCACTAGAGTCTGATGACATTTCAATGTCGATATCAAATGACATAATTTTAGATACATTAAGCGCATCATTGTTTAACAAATTTGGTATTTCGTCTGAACTGAATCCAGAAAAATTGTTTTTACTTCCAGACAAATCACTGTAATCAACATGAGTTGACGAAATCAAGGAATTCCCTTCGTAAATAAAAACAATTCACTTCCGTTATCGTCTGTTATACGATTTGATTGAAACTTTGCATTTTGAAATGAACGGAAGAAATGAATAACACAGACAATCTTAATTGTGTTATTTTATTTTAAATTCCTGCACTTTCAGCAGATTTCATGTTTTAAACATGTTAATGGTACGATATACATTACAATGTATGGAAGAAGACTTGTCGTATTTGCTGCGCATTTTAACAATGTGATTTTCTACATAAAAATCATGATGACATAGTGAATTTACACTACTAATGTAAAATTCAGCATCATATTTCAATATATTACGATTATGAGTAAGTTACACGTTTTGAAAAGGCCATAATATTTTTACATCGAATTGAGGTAATACAATTGGCTAACGACTCCATTTTGGATGCGACCGTGGAAAACCCCAATACATATAATTGGTTGGTTAAATTTAGATTTATAGGTTATAATGTTATGATATACGTAATTAAAATCAAATGTTAGTAAAGATTATTAATTTTTTGACCAGCGTTTGGTTACCGCATGGCGAATCAACATTTAAATGGAAGATATATAATATTTATGGTCAATACTGTGTAAGGCGTAGAAATGCTTAGATGGGGGGCAAAGGTAAAGGTGTAGAAATGCATAGATGGGGTGCAAAGGTAAAGACGTAGATGGGGAGTAAAAGGTTAAAGGACATGAGTAAGTATATATAGTAAGTTTATAAATGTATATATAGTAAGTTTATAAATGTATATATAGTAAGTTTATAAATGTATATATAGTAAGTTTATAAATGTATATATAGTAAGTTTATAAATGTGTATATAGTAAGTTTATAAATGTGTATATAGTAAGTTTATAAATGCATATATAGTAAGTTTATAAATGTGTATATAGTAAGTTTATAAATGTGTATATAGTAAGTTTATAAATGTGTATATAGTAAGTTTATAAATGTATATATAGTAAGTTTATAAATGCATATATAGTAAGTTTATACATGTGTATATAGTAAGTCTATAAATGTGTATATAGTAAGTTTATACATGTATATATAGTAAGTTTATAAATGTGTATATAGTAAGTTTATAAATGTATATATAGTAAGTTTATAAATGTATATATACTGTATATATTCTTGTATAAGCCGAGAAATTTAGGATAAAAATAAGGCCTGGAAGAATAGGGGTTTTTACCTCGATTTCTAGTATTTATTGTTTCTGTCGATCACCGAATATAAGTTCACATGCCTAATGATGCTACAAAGCTGATAAGATGTGTCCTGTCGAGAAGTAAAACAAATATTTTTTTTCTAACTTAAGTGGTAGGATAATGAATGACAAACATATTTTAACATACTTGACGACTATTTGACAGATGTCCATCCACCAGAAAATACAGCGATACGTGTTATTTAAACCACGGAAAAACGTGTATTTTCCAAAAGAACCGCCAGATTAGTAATCTCTAGTCAAGTATTTAACCCTCAGCTAATCAGTAATCATTAAACTCTACGGTTTCGTAGAAATGCATGCTAGTTTATTTCAGAATCTACATAAAAAAAAGAATTACGATACTGAAGGTATATACAACAAACATTTTGATAGAGAGTAGAAATACATGTACGATTGTCTTAAAGGAACAATAGCGAGAGGCTCCATAGGGGTTTGTTGCATGCACGCTTAGAAAGGGTAAATAACAGTGCAATATATGAGTCAGTGTGAATAACTAAAACAATATAATTTGTTGGATTTCTTTGATAGGTGTTTATGACGTAATAGGCAGCCACAGTTTATATACTACTGTTGATTAGTTGTTTGTAAAGCAAAGTGGTTTGTTAGCGGTAGAGCGTTGTACAATAGCTACCATATGCTTAATCTGTGGTAAATGCCTCGGGGATAATATGTTTGTTTTGTTGCACAATGCCAGTGACTTTACTAAAACATGCCGACTCTCAGATATATCGTTTACTGAGATATGGTAGTGGACATGGTTTCTGCTCAAAGTTATAAACTGTCACAATAATTGAATAATGTCTATGCTGAAACCAATTATATTTTGATAAATTAAATCATACTACTGGTAGTTTAAAAAAAACAACACAAATAACAATGATAAATAAATATCAAATACAAATCGATAACCAGCCACACATGGAAATAATTACAGGATAAGGTATATAAATAGTACACTACCACTATAAGAAATTATTTCAGTTTAATCTCTCTAGAAGTTTATATTCAATTCAATCAAATAAAATGAATAGTATAGGAAGTAAAAGAAAGCGTTCTGCTTATGATGAAGCATTCAAACTTAATGTTATTGAATATGCAGAAGCAAATAACAACTGTGCTGCAGCATGCAAATTTTTTGTGAATGAGAAGCAAGTATGGGAATGGCAGCAATTCATCTACGTGCTATGCAGATGGCGAAAAATTATAAATATAAGTTGGATGATTCAAAATTTGTTGCATCAGCCGGCTGGTGTTCTCGTTTTATGAACCGGACTATCGGATGACCATGAGGACAATGACGAATTCTATGATGAAAGCGCGCCCGTAACGGACACAGAGTTTTGTGAACTGTTTGGCGATTCTGATACAGAGCCCGATTTTGAAGAATTCTAAAAGTGATTGAACTTTTATAATTCATGATTTTAGAATGAGGATTAATTAAATTTCCATTAAGACTTAACACTTTAGAATTGTGTTTATTTCAACATATAAATTAGCTTTCTTACTTTCATTTTATTTAATAATGTGATTTGCCTAAATAAACTTATTCAGAACTCACTTTTTGCATCTTGTGATGTACCGGTAGTCTAGAAATTATGGGTCTGCTTATATGAGGGTCATGCACTTTATAACAGTTTTACCGATTCAGTTTTTTTGGGGGGGGCTTATACGCGAACGGGCTTATACGCGAGTATATACAGTAGTAAGTTTATAAATGTATAAATTAAGTTTATAAATGTATATATAGTAAGTTTATCAGAGATCTCGGAAACGCTTAATTACGCGTATTTGGACGCAAATTTTTTTATCTGGGACGCAGAAAATCACCCATGCAGGAGTCCTCCGTATGCATGTTGTTGTTTTTTTTGGGGGGGGGCAGGATTTTTTGGTTGCATTTTCTATTTTTGCAAACAGGAAAATTTTGCGGCACATTAAATATATTCTAATTTCTATGAAAAATGAGGCAATGCTTTTATTTGAATTTGTTACTGACTTTCTTTGAGCAAAGGTCGTTGGCTTGCTTTGTTGATGGTGCATTTGTTTTTGAAGGCACCACTAAAGGCTCCAGTTGAAGGCCCTAACAAATACCCGTTTGTTATTGCTGCGGCAACATCAGATAATTGTAGAACATTGAGACAGATTTATTTTGTTTGGTTAGTATATATCGGTGCTTCAACGGTTATCAGTTTTCTTTGAAGTGTCAGCAAGACTATTTTTTTATTCCCTCTGGTATTTTTTTTATAATTAGTATCATCTGGTTGACTGTACTCATTTCATGTTTCCGCCTTCAGAGGTGTTGGATTTTAACCAGTCAGTTGCATGGTTATTTTGATTTTAATACAGCATATAGTAATAAGGCCAGATATCAGAATAAGCGGATTATGATATAACAGTACATTGTTATATCCAGGTTAGCTGCTTCCTGTCAGGGTGCCTTTGATTTTCTCAGCGCCAAGTGCAAGACTGTATATACAGTTTTTATCAGCCAAAATTGGTGTTGCCACAAATATCGCTAGATGGTATATTTTGTCACCAAAAAGGAAAACAGAATCACAGTTTGCTACATTGGTGAAGCCCCGTGATCCTGTAATTGATTTCATTTCTGATTGTAGATGTATAAATACTGCATACGAACTCGAAACCAAGACACATCGAGACTTGGACAAAATGCCATTTGCAAATTTGGACAAGTATTTTGGGGTTAAATGAAAAAATGATGAAGATTTAAATGAGATTCAGAACTGTGCTTAAGTTGCTAGAACTGATATATCATATAGTGGACTATTCTGTGCATGGCTTTGAAAAGATGTAATGTTTATGCATCAGGCTATGGAAATGAAATACATTACTTTGGAATCTTTCTGTCTGCATTTAAGCCCCCCAAATATTTAATTTTTTTGTCCAAAAAGGCATGTGTTATCGAATAATTACAGAAATGACGTATTGTTGTGCAGAATTACCAGACACGCAGAATAAGCTGATACAGTTGTACATGTCAGTGTTATAAAGAATGGGGGAATTAAACTTAATGGCAACCAACAGTTCTTCTGATCTGCAAAGTTTAAAAAAAATTGTGGATGGAACTGCAGCTTTTGCTGGTGGGACTCCTATTTTTGCCAAAATGGGAGTCCTGGACTCTTAGTTTTAAAATCCTAGCAAGACCTCTGCAATTTATTCCTAACATCAGGTGCGTTTCCTGTTACATCATAAGACATGACACAGAGTTCTCAGAAACACTTAATTACGCGTATGTTGATGCAATTTTTATTATCTAGGATGCAGAAAATGACCCATCCTCCATACGCATGCAAATAGCTGGGTGGCAAATTCAAAGACTTACTAGTCTTACTTCAACATCCTACTAGTACTGAGTGCTGTGCTGATATTTACAATGACATAATTCAGTGGTTAAAATTCCACCAGATGTGCCTGCTGCATTTATAAGAGTACATCAAAATAATGTGATGCAATAGCTGGGTGGCAAGTTCAGATATTTTGACTAGCAGCTTGGGTGGGAAAATATGCTGATATTTGCAATGACTGAATTCAGAGGCAGGAGACCCCGAGATGTACATGTGAATATTATGTGAGTACATCAGAACTTTAGCTTCCATTATTGTGTTCATTTCTGATTGTAGCCAAAAAAATAATGCATGCAGCCTTGAAATCAAGACTTGGACAAAACGTCATTTGCAAATTTGGTTAAGTATTTTGATGTTAAATGGCAAACTGACAAAGATTTTAATGAGATTCAGATGATTGCTAACGTTGCCAGATTTTATTGTTTGAATGGTTTAGTATTCAAGTGGAAGAAAGTGTGTGATCCCTGGCTTAGTGTTTTGGAATAAGACCATTCCTTGGATTGACAAAATTCAGTCTCGCCCCGAATTGGCTGACATGGTTGTATGTGTCAGTGTTATAAAGACTGTGGAAATTAAACTCAATGGCAACCAAAAGTTCTTCTAATCTGCAAAGTTCAACATTATCTGGGAGGGAACTGCAACATTTGCAAGTGGGACTCCTATTTTTACCAAAATAGGTGCTCTGGACTTTTAAGTTTTAAAATCCAAGTGAAACCTCTGGTTTATGAATGTATATATAGTAAGTTTATAAATGTATATGAAGTTTATAAATGTATATATAGTAAGTTTATAAATGTATATATAGTAAGTTTATAAATGTATATATAGTAAGTTTATAAATGTATATATAGTAAGTTTATACATGTATATATAGTAAGTTTATACATGTATATATAGTAAGTTTATACATGTATATATAGTAAGTTTATAAATGTATATAAATTAAGTCTATAAATGTATATATAGTAAGTTTATAAATGTATATATAGTAAGTTTATACGTGTATATATAGTAAGTTTATACATGTATATATAGTAAGTTTTCAAAATTGAAGGTTGGTCTTGTTTCTATTTAGTCCTATTTTAATGGGTTTATTAATGTACTGATTGTATCTTTTTTCAGTGAATCTGACATCGGTGACATTAAAGGATGTGAATGACAATGCCCTGCCTAGTACTATAGAACTTGTCCAGGGATCTGTTGTCATCTTGAAATGTGTGACCTCTACAAGTCGACCTACTGCTACTGTCAGATGGTACATTGGAAGCACAAATGTCAAATCTGGGATAGAAAGTATTGCTAAACCTGGGGACAATGGGTTAGAATACATGGAGAGCAAGCTGATTTTCATACCAAGTAATAATGAACATCATAACAAATACATCTACTGTCAGGCTTACTCATCTGTGAACTCCAGTTTCCTACAATCTACCCAGTACAAGCTGTTTGTAAAAGGTAAATAGTTCATATATTGTCACTGATTAAGGGATCTGACCAAAAATTTAGTTGATGTAGACATAAATGCTAATATTTGAGAAAATTAAAACTTTGTATTATTTTAAATTTTTGCACAAAGTCTTTATATAATAATAATAATAATAATAATAATAATAATAATAATAATAATGATGATAATGACGATTTTGTTAGGCGCCTAATATTTAAAAGCTCTAAGCCCTTTACAACATCTATAATCATATGACTTCACTACAGAAGAATAATAACAAAAACCATGCAATTGGAAAACATAAAAAACATGCTGAAACATAAGATACAAAACATTATTAGGTCTCTAAGTTTGTTCATGCAGTCATAAAAGGTGAGTTTAAGGAGCACTCTTAAAAGGGACTACTGTGTCTTTATGTCTAATTTCAATGGAAAATTTGTTCCATATCGCCGGGCCCTAGTATGCAAAAGAACGTTGTCCATATTTCTTCATTTTCATAGTGGGAACAATGAGTATACGATTGTCAGAAGAGGAGCGTAAGTATCTTGCTGGTGTGTACACATGGTTGAGGCTGGATAGGCATGTTGGTCTGGAGTCTGTCAGTGAAATTTTGTGTTTGATTTGTATCAAATTGATAGCCAGTGTAGGGTACAGACCAGTGGTGAGGTGTGTTACGTATATTTGATTTAAATAATTTATTTATTTTTTGTCAGATTCAAATTTGACATTTTTGGGGTTTAAAATTCATTAGTTCTGAGATGTGTTTTTTCTAGAAGGTGGAGTCATTTGTAAACACCAGGTGTTGGCCTTGCTTCAAGACAAGTAAACATCAGATGTTAACTTCATTTTCTGATCTTGCTTCAGAGTGTAAACAAGCTTCTAAAATGATTGGTTGATTCCAAGAACATCTTTCTAGATCATACTGTGTACGTGATGTTTTGAGTGTAACCTTTTTCTGTGGGCTTCCAGAATATCACATAACCCCTCTTGTTTATGGAAAAACGGGCATTTAAATTATTGTTCTGTGAGAGAAAAGTCAGTAGAACGATTGGGCTTATAGAATACAAAGTTGTTTGTTATAGTTTGAGTGTAAATTATTTCAATTTGTTTGGATCAAGACGACTTATTGCGTTATTTATATGGAAAAGTTACTTGTGGTCATAAACTTTAATTAAAATCAGAACTGCATCACGTGACAACGTCTGCTATATTGGATTACTTCGTCAAGATTCGAACCGGGAACTATTTGGATATTTTATTATCAGGACTCTTGCAATTCCACTAGTGGATTATATTGTGAATTCTTTTTGGATTTATTTTTGGACTTGATTCTCGAAAACCTTAAGTTTATTTATTTTCCATTTTCCTCAATAAATTGTTTGTTAAATTTTTACAAGCTTGTTATTTTCACTTCTTTCTATGTTGCTGCTTATTCGAGCCTAAGCACGTAACAGGTGTGCTCAGATTGAGGTACTGTACATATGATCCGAGCAGCTGTGGTTTAAATTGTTTGAAGTTTCTGGAGTATATATTGAGACGAACCAGACATAATTGATTACAATAGTCCAGTCTTGAAAGTACTAATGAACACAAGTGTTTTTGTGGCATCGATTGACAGATATTTGTAAATGGAACTGATGCGTCAGTTCAAGATATGCAGCCTTGCATATGTTCATCACATATTGGTGCAATATGAGAGTACTGTCTCGAGTAACAGCTAGGTTTCATACTGACTGTGAATTTAATGTTGGTGTTATTAATATTTATTGTCTGAGGTACAAGATGTGACTGAGAAAGTCTTTGTGTTGTGATCAGAATGGCCACAGTTTTATCATCATTCATTTGCAGCTTGTTAAATGTCATCCATAATTTCACATCAGAAATGCACCTCTCTACTCCTTGGATGGTAGCATCAACTTCAGTTGGGTGGCTAGACTTGTATATTTGGGTGTCATCAGCGTACATTTGGTGAGACAATGGATGATGATCTATACACTTGAGAGCGGCTGAGTGTATAGAATGAAGATAGCAGTTCCTAGAACAGACCCCTGTGAAACACCACAACATAGATCAACTGGGCTGGAATGTATTCCATTTGCAGATACAATTTGTGTCCTGTTAACTAAGTAGGACTTGAACCATGGTAAGGGTACATTCTGAATGACAAATACATGCTGGAGATGGTGGAGTAATATATCATGGTATCTTGTGTCAAATGCTGCAGACAAATCCATTAGGGTGAAGACTGTAATCTTTCCACTATCCAAAGCAGAGAGAAAAACAAATGTCATTAAATACTTTCCTAGGAGTAGTTTGATTACTGTGGCAAGGGTGACATGCAGACTGTACGTTGCTAAAAAGACTGTTTTAATTCAGACGAGATACAAGTTGGGTTACAACAACTTTTTCTAAAAAATTTTATACGAATGGTAGATTAGAAACTAGGTGGTAGTTCTGTAAATCATTATGGTCAAGTGTTGGTTTCTTCAGCACAGGTGTTACGATGGCAGTTTTGAAAAATGATAGGAATTCTCCTGATGAGAGAGAGATATTAATAACATCAGTTAGTGAAGGCAATATTGGGTCTGATAACTCAAGAAGCAGTGATGTTGGAATTGGATGAAGTTCACAAGACTTTGTGCACTCTTTATCACGATTGTCCGTACTAAATCAATAGAGAAAGATTCAAATTCTCCTAATGGTTGTCACCGAAATTCTGTATCATAACTGTATGGTGACGAGTCAGTTGAAATTGTGTTGTCCAGCGAATCTCTAATGGTTTGTACTTTGTCATGGATGAAATTTGCAAATTAGTCCGGAAGGTCTACTGGAGAGAGGTAGTTGAAAGTGGTGTACATTTATTCCTTGACATTAGTTTGTTAGTTATCTCGAAGAGCTCTTTGCAGCTGGAACTCTCCGTGATCTTAGTACTGGGATAATTTGGCTAAATGAACTATGTGACATTCTTCTTAGCAGCTTCACAGATTTGTTTCTAATTGTGAGTCTGGTGGAAAGCCAAAGCCTCTCTGCTTTTCGGCGATGTCTTATAGTAGTGTGAAGCTGATCCCTAACACTGCTATACCATGGAGAACACTTTTTATTGATACTCTGCATTTGGTGGTTGGGGCATGTTTATCAAGCAATGAATGCAGGCAGTTATAGAGTTGTTCTGCTGGAGGATGTAAGTAAGTTGTTAAGTTTTCTTGGATGTCATGTATTAATTTGGTTCTATTTATCATACGGAGGTTTCTCATAGTAGCAAATAAAGGTGGAGGGTTAGGGATTGATACATCTAGATGGCATATAATGTAGAGGTGATCTGATGCAAGTTCATGGGATACAAGGGTGGCTTGCAGAATATTATCATCAGGTCTATGAAGAAACCAGTCTAAAATGTTCCATACTCCAGAACAATCGGAAACTACTCCGAAAAGGAGAGATTCAGTCAGCTCGTTTTTTTCTACTATGAGGAGGGTGGTAGAGACAGAAAAAATGGACTGACCTTTGTTCCAGAGTGAGTGTTGTTTGGACTAGTGCAAAATGCAAAAAATGGAGGTTGTGCTGTACTTAAGGCATTTAATATCATGGAATTCTTTGTGTTGACAGCAATTTCACCTCTGTGAGAGTTGCGGAGGAACGACTTGATGGAGTTAATCGGTGGGTGTTAAATCTGCGCACCTGGTCGTTGATAAAATTGACCATTTCTGATCGAGCATAGAATAATGCAATATGTAGTGATATTCCTGTGACATGTGACACAACGATTGACGATTTAAGATGAATTTGAACCAGGTTATCAATATGAATGGCCGAATTTTTTAATTATCTGTTGTCGGTTTAAAGGACGTCTTAACTGTGGAACAAGACAGCTGAGAAAAATTCTCGTTTTCAAAACAAGGAGATGAAGAAACTGAACAGCCAGTGCATGATTAAACAACTAATGTAGATGAAGATAGACAACAAGCACATATATCATGAAAAAATAGCACAAAAACGGAAGAGCCTCCATCATGCAGTTAAGCGATAGTGGCCATCTTTCCGGAAACGTTGAGATTATTGTCGTAAAATTTGATTAATAAATCATAATTTTCGCACCAGATAGGCACTTGATAATTGTAATTTACTGTAAAATGTCAATATTACTTAATCAAATGGAAAGAGTGGACAGTATTGATACAGGTCTGAGAAAGAAAAATGACATGACTGTGTATTAAAGCCAGTAGCTTACAAAGTCCTCATTATACAAAGTCCTCATTATTATAATTATAAGCTACTGAAAAATGTCAATATCACTCATTCGCATGGAGAGAATAGAAAGTACTGATAAAAGTCTCAGAAAGAAACATTACATGACTGTGTATTAAAGCCTGATACCCAAGCATTGCGCATGGTATTCAGCATTCCCCATCTTTGAGACGGGTATCCTATCAGTTAATGATTCACTACCAATTTTGTGATTCTTACCTATCACTAATAATAATAATAATTAGGACGTTGTATAGCGCTTTATCATTATAAGATTTTGTTGTCTTAGATTTTAGATTCAACTAATTCAGAAACAATTACATCTCTTAATGTCATTCTAAAATTTGAGAATTAAAAAATCTGCTAATTCACTGGAATAAAATATTTTTACACCAATCAGAGAGACATTAGTAACCAAAACTTAAATCTGATTAATATATTTAATTTTGTGAATGCCTATGAAACTTACATGGCTCAGAAAAACACTGTCTAAATGGAAAGATCTGTTACGATTTTCAGTGTTAAATACTGTACTGACAATTTCTTTTTATTTTTAACTCATCAAACTAGATCATTCAAAATGGTCACAGATAAACAATTTATAAAACCAGATATAGTTAAATCTTTATTCCAAAAAAAAAGAGAAAGTGAACACTTTAAACTATGGTTACAGAAAGGCATTACTGATTAGATTTGTAAATGATTTTATCAATACAATTTCTATATATATAGTTTGATAATTTTAAAACAGTTTTCTATTCATATTAATCTCACAGATTTCAAAGTGATTTTTTTATTTACTGTTGTTGTTGGGTGTAACTTAATCGAGCTGACACCCTTTGAGACTGGGCATGGTTTCAAGAAATAACACGTTTGTGAGTGACAATGAAAATGTATTAAACACTCACACTAATGAATAGGGAACACGAGAATAACATAAACACAAATGTACAAAATATGAATGTAAAACAAATAGGAAATTGGATTTGACTACTTTATCATACTCATGTAGTCAAATACTTGTTACAAACTTCATGTAGTCAAACACTACTTGTCACGAAATTGTATACGACTATGTTCAATATGTATATGTGGTAAAAAAAAATCTAGTCTTGATTTCGTTACTGCGTACAGCCTTACCGAGGGTAGTTTATTATTTTTGGGCTTTTTAGTTATTTCGGCATAATGAGCGAACACTCAGCTCATGCTTTATGTGCGAAATTGCCTGCAGTTTAAAGTACCTAGCTGCACATATCTGTCACAGCTAGGGGTATATAAGGACGAAATTATAAGACAGAAATCACATTACAATGTAGTCTTGCCAGAAACGCTTCCATCCTAAACTGAGCAATCTATCAGCTAAAAGAGGTAACAATAGATTTAACTTTGTTCTCATTGCTATTTGTATTATGATATAATTCATTGTTTTACATATTAGATGTTTAGTATTTATTATAAAATCTATAGAATAAATACGTAGGTTAGGCAGCGCCATTTTATCAGAAGTACTATATTTTGTTTCATTAGTTCTTTTGTATCTGAACATAATTGAGTTCAATTATACGCTGCATGCTTAACGTTAAATGTACATGGATAATTATTTCATGTGCGCGCATGCGCTACATATATGTGTGAGAATACTTGACCGTGTCATATGTATTACACAGTTCGGTTGTTTTAATTTTAGCTGAAGTGGTGTGGTGATGTGTTGTGCTGAAGTGGTGCAGTGTTGTGGTAACTGCGTGTGTGGTGCCATGTTGTGGTGACTACGTGTGTGGGCTTGTCTATGCTGACCGTGTAATGCCCGTGTGTGGTGCTTGTGTATGGTGCTTACGTATGCTGCATTTATGTATGCTGCGTTAGATGTATAGATATATGGTATTTATATATGATTGCGTGAGGTGAAGGTCACAACTGTTAGGTTTGACTCTGTGTAACCGGATGTATTTCCTGACGTCAGATGGACGCCAGGCTGGTAGGCAAAATACCTCAGCAAGTAGTTTACATTTATTCATTCCAGTCTCGTCATATGGACGACGTATTATTTATTTAATATCTTCTTTGCAGTCTCGTTATATGAACGACACCTGCATAATTTCATTCTACACAAATCTCGCCCCATGAACGAGAACTTCAGAATTTAGGGTTCACGATTGCATATGTCTCGTCATATGGACAACGTATTATTTATTTATCTTCTTTGCAGTCTCGTTATATGAACGACACGTGCATAATTTCATTCTACACAAATCTCGCCCCATGAACGAGAACTTCAGAATTTAGGGTTCACGATTGCATATGTCTCGTCATATGGATGACGTATTAATTATTTAATATCTTCATTCTAGTCTCGTCATATTGACGACGCATTATCTTTTCATATTTGCATCTATCTCGTTATACGAGCCTTTTTATATATATTCATATTTGTAAATTCATTCATATACTTCTTTTTTGTCATTACGTTACTGAAATTCATAGTTCCATGTTAGGAACATTTATTTAAATAGATTTTCCTTATATTTTGTAAAATATTGGTGTCAGAGTTGATTTTTAAAATTGCGATTATAAAATAAACATCTTATTAACGCAGATGCGTTCAGTGTCGTCACTAATCCAGTCCCGACTCGGTCTATCTTGTGACACTACTGTTATTACAAAATTCATGTAGTCAAACAACTGTTATTGCAAAATTCATGTACTCAAACACTACTGTTATTACAAAATTCATGTAGTCAAACACTACTGTTATCACAATGTCGATATCATCACGTGTATCTCCGTGTTGACTCGGCCTGCTTTCCGTCATGGTCACTCTACTCTCCAGAGTCCAGACTTGTACCTACACGTTGGCACTGAACTGGTGGTTTAACCTCATAATGGTGCACCAGACATCCTCATATTCACACGCTCATCCAGCTATTCATACCCAGTGAGCTGGATATGGAAAAGAAACAACTTTCCAAATAGTCTGCTTTAATTGTAACTACTTTAAAATATACGACGGTTACGAATGGGCTAATATAGCCCGCCTGAAATGTGACATAGGAATGGTATGCAATTAAAATACGTTATACTAAGACATTAATACATACATAGTATGTTTTCAACATT
Organism: Unio pictorum; assembly: GCA_030141615.1. Lineage (NCBI taxonomy): Eukaryota > Metazoa > Mollusca > Bivalvia > Unionida > Unionidae > Unio > Unio pictorum. The sequence continues at coordinate 947,419 of JARLTB010000132.1, forward strand.
AGTCATAGTAGTGACCAGATGAAATTATCATCATGCTACCAAATTGCATAGGTCATACCCTCTTAATAAATTGAATTACAAGTACGATAAAATAACACAACCACATAACATAATACAACATTGAACGTGTTTTACGAAACTCAATATTAGTTGTAAAGAATGCAAAGAGTTGATTAAAAAACATACAACTCACCCAACTCTTTGGCTCAAACTAAGTGAAAATGGCACCTGCTCTGACAGCTAAATACATTTAGAGCTTCTCTCTAGTGGCTGTGCCCTTCAAGATTTCTACACAATATATATAGTCATGCGCATTGATACATATCTCACACTTGCTGCGCAAGCAATAAAGGCGTCACACGATACAAAGAAAAATTATATTTATAAAAAATATTATGGCATGCGAAACATGACACCTTGATAATAATGAAACGTATGGTGTTCTAATTGGGCCATATCGGATATTTTGTAACATAGGGTTTAACGCCATTTTTCATCACATGACAAACTATTATCCATAGTGGTCATTATTATTGGTGAGTAATTACCTGGGAAAACCCTGGAAAGAACCACTGACCCACAAGAAGTTACTGGTAAACTTTTTCACATACCAACAATGTCCGAATCTGAAACACTCACACAGATAGAGGTAAGATGACAGTGATCCGTAACAGAGAGCGCTTTAGACTACGCTGCCCCTCTGGGAAAAGTCATACTAATGTAATTTCAAATTTAAATTATGATTTACAACAACCCTCTGTAAATACTATTTTGTATACAGTTATTAAAAATTAAAATCTATGTAGTGGTGCATATGAAAAATTGATTGAACACAACAAAATACGATCTTCTAGAAGGAAGTGGGATTTTGAACTTTGTGAGTGAGAAGAAAAAGAATTGCAGCCACATTTCCTAATGGTTGCTGTTTACTCAGCAGGTACGCTTTTCTATGCCTTTATATTTACACCCCCTCCTCCATCTACACATTTCTATGCATTACACACAATCTACTATGAATATGTTACATCTTCCATTTAAATGTTGATTCACTGCGAGGTAACAAAACACTGGTAAAAAAATTATCCTTACAAACATCTGATTTTAATGATGTATTTCCTAACATTAGAACTTGTAAATCTAAATGTAAATGACCAATTATACGTAGTTTTTTATTCAATGGCCGCATTCAAAATGGCGTCATAAGCCAATTGTACTACGGTAACCTCAATTCGATGTAAATATTGTGGCCTTTTCAATATGTAAGTTACTCATAATTGTAATTTTTCAAATATGATACTAAATTTTAAATTAGTAGTATAAATTCATAATGTCATCATGTTCTTTATGTGGAAAACCACTTTCTTAGAAAGCGTGTCAAATACGGCAAGTCTTCTTCATTGTAATGTATAATGTAGCTTTAGCGTGTTTAAATCACGAAATCTGCCATAACAGCAGGGCATTTAAAATAAAAAAACTTTGTTATTCATCTCTTCCATTCATTTCAATATGCAAAGTTCTAATCAAATGGTATAACCGAGCGGAGGTAACTTTGTTTTATTTATGAAAGGAATTCCCTGATTTCGTCATGGTGATGTCGTCCTCGTCTGTTGGTTACAGTGACTTGTTTATAAGAAAAATTGATTTTTCCTGGATTAAGTTCTAACGAAATATCAATTTTTTTAAAACGATGATACCTTTAATGGCAAATGATCTGAAATTCTGTCATCAGATATCGACATAAATGTCATCAGGCTCGAGTGACACTGATGATGATGAGCCAAATTGATTTGAAGCTTAATTTAATTGTTGTTGACAAAACAGTACCTAAGTTTTTCATCGACGTTTTTCAACACACTTATCAGTAACACTGCTACTGTGCCCTAGCCACACTAAGTTGTGTCTAGCTGCATGTGCCCCAGTGTGTTACCTGCTTGGAAAATTTTGTAAAAATCATGCACATGCCTTCACACTTTCTTTAATTTCTCTTCTTGTATCCAATATTAATCCATGAAATTTTCACCAATTAATCCAAATGAATTTGTCTACCCAGTGATGTATTTTTTTTTCTCTATTTGTCCAAGTCTTTCACAATTTATTTATATACTTTTTACAAAATTATATGCAACAATGTTAGGAATATCACATCATCAGCACTTAATTCCATTAAAATAAACTAGGAAAATTTAATATGTGATATGGTTTGAAACAATTTGTACATAATTTTACTTGGCAATGTTCACATCCAGTTTTTGGTTCAGATAGAACATTGTTCAATGAACACATTTTTCAGGTTGGATACCACGTTTTGTTCGGTGATACCAATAATACAATATGCATTTTTGGGCATTTGGATTGGTTTCGTTTAAGATGTCAGTGTACAGTTTCTCCAGAAATAATAACAATTTAAAAAAACTAGATTTCTCTTTTTTTCCTTGTCAATTTGTCAATATTTATTATAGGTCCAGGATTCGGTCCACTAAAATCATTGATTTGGACAGGAAGAAGATGATCACTCCAATCTGCTAGATTGGCAGAAACTCTTTCATTTTTGCTATCAGCATCCTCTTCTGACGATTCAATCTCAAGAATCTTCAATGTCCCATTCTAAATCTCGCAAATTATCCAACTGTCAAACATATCTTTCCTCTACTTACTCAATATTTTTTGGATCAAACCCGAGAAACTCCTCATTTTTGCCCTCACCACCATCAAAAATCACTCGTGCTTCCGCTATCATTTTATGATTTTTCAAGAACAGAACACGTGTATTGACACTGCTCTCAATTAGTAATCCTTGGTTTCTGAACATTTTTTATGTTTTCCAATTTCATGGTTTTTGTTTTTCTGTATTCATATCATTATAGATGTTGTAAAGCGCATAGAGCTTCTAAACATTGGGTGCTATATGCAGAAATTATTTTTCTCCGTTTTAAAGTAAAATTCCACTTTTCTCCTGACTTGAATCCGATTTTTCTTGATATAGTCTGTTTTTTTTAAATCATGTCTGATCCTTTTTTTTCCCCCGTTTTTTCTAACCGTTTTTTTAGTCCCATTCTGCAACGACCCTTGTCTCATATTCGCTCCATAAATTAGTTTGCCCATGACTCTCGTAAAGAGGATTCTGATTGGTCAAAAGTTTAAATTCATTCAATGAATCTTCGTGTAAAGGAAACTGATGGCAATGGAAGGAAGAAGTACGCTTGCAAAAAATGGCGTCTCTGGTTGTTGAGAGATATGATGACACGAAAAGTTTACATAAAGGTTTAAAAAAAATGTAAGGAAATTGGAATGGCTGGAACATACTGTCAATGGAAATTTAGTTGGTCAGTTTATAAGAAAACTGAACGTTTGAGAACTGGCATTTTGTAACCTCTGCAATAAAGATATACATTACGTTACGGAAATTGTGTTTGAAAGAGTCTTGGAACCAGTATTATTGTTTTTACCATTATTATGATTATAATTATTATTATTGCAATTATTGTTATTATTATTATTATTATTATTATTATTATTATTTAACCGATCCTTATTTGAACAATTCTGCATATAAACACAATATAGTCTAACTATTGTGAGTGAGCTTAACAGATATTTGATTTAATAATGTTTGGAAGTTCTTTTTATAAGGTAGCACTTGAGATGGCAAATGGCTTTCAGAAGATATTGTTTGTGGGACCATATTCCATTGCACCCATGAATTTGAAAATAGTCTAAATTTTATTGGGCAACTTTCATTTTATCTGTAAACATTGATATCAATGTTTGGTAATTCAATCAGTATTTAAAAGTTTGGACATTTGAAGCTTATGATGGTGTGTCATGCGATAGATTCAATAAATTCAAATAAAGTTAGTGGATTCTAGTGTATGATAATTAATAGTCCTTGATTTAATCATGAACAACAAATATCAGCATGTAAAAGACATGGATTACAAAAATTGGTAAAAAATCACTTTTAATTTTTAATCATCAAAAAATAATGTTTATTATTAAAATGTATTTATTAAACACAATATTGTTATTCTAATTATTATTTTAGAAAAATAATTATTTACTAATTTAAGTTATTTATTAATTTAATTTTTTGAAACTGACCAAGCATATCAAAATATCCTTTTTAAATCACTAATTCCATTTTGTTTTATTATTTTCTGGTGACAAAAAGTATAAATTTTCTAGAATCAAAATCAGCTTTACTCCACGGAAGAGTTGTGTAAGTGGTGTGTTTATGTGAGAATATTCTCTAAATGCCAACTTACGGTCCTTAAATACGTCTGTAAACCAATTAGGCTATATCAAGTCTGTAAATTATTAGGCCTTATTTATTTTTTTAAAAAAAATATATAATTTCAGTGCAAGTACCAAATATAACTTTGATGTTTGATGACACATCTACAGCTGTTGGATCAAAACTCCCTGTTGTCAATGGAACATTAATCACACTTCGCTGTGAAACAGGACCCAGTCGCCCAGCCTCTATTATTGTGTGGTATAAAGGAAATATTACAGTACTAGATGGTGTTACCAGGAGAAATGAGTCCAATGGTGGTTTTGACAGGGTAATAAGTACATTGACATTCAAGCCATCAAACAATGACCATGAGATGGAACTCTTCTGCCAGGGCTATAACATTGACCCAAAAGATACAGTGACATCTACAAAGGCAATTCTGAATGTGACAGGTATAAACTAATTTCTTCTTAAGTTTGCTAATGGATTGGCTTGCATATGCACCTTTATGAATATGCATGTGCACACATAACACAGTTTGCGCTATATGAGAAGATAGAATTTAAAAAACCAAGATACTTGCATGTAAGTTGTATAGAAGCATTTTAGAAAATGTTTGAAAGTCACATTAATTTAGATTGAGCAGCACTTACCGTCTTTGGCATTCACAACATTTTATTATTACCATTTCTTTTTGTGGGGAAAGTTCATTCATGGCTGTCAACCATAATATGTTTACCATTAATACAGATAGTAAAAACTATTTAAATAATAACAATAATAATACTAATGCTAATACTACTACTAATAATAATAATGAGGACTTTCTATAGTGAATAATCTTTAGAAGCTCTAAGTGCTTTACAATTGGTGAGACACAGGGTGATGATCTATGGCAATTGGGAGTGGCTGATTATATCGTATGAAGAGAACAGGCCCAAGGACAGAACCCTGTGGAACACCTCAACATAGATTAGCTGGGCTGGAATGTATTGTTTGCTGCAGACAAATCAAGAAGAGCAAGGACTGTGATCTTTCCACTATCCAAAGCAGATAGAATGTCTTTAACTACTTTCAGAAGAGTAGTTTCATTAATGTGGCAAGGGAAATATGCAGACTGTGCATTGCTACAAAGACTGTTTGAATTCAGTTTGGATACAAGTTGGGTCAGAACAACTTTTTCTTAGACTTTCAATATGAACAGGAGATTAGAATCTAAGCGGTAATTCTTTAAATTGTTATGGTCAAGTGTTGGTTTCTTTAGCAATGGCAGTTTTGAAAAATGATTGGAATTACCCAGATGAGACAGAGTAGTGGAGTGGGTGAACCCACCATTTTTATACAAGTGTTATTTTGCTAAAATAACTGTTGTTATTATTATTATTGTTATTATTAATTTTCTTGCATAGAGTGGGTGAACCAACCATTTTTATACAAGCGTTATTTTGTTAAAATAACTGTTATTATTATTATTATTTCCTGCTTGTATAAAAAATGTGTGCTGGTATTTTACAAACTTCACTTCGGTGTGATTGAAATACAAATCGTGTGCGATTAGGCTGCGATTAATTAAAACATTGTGTTAACAATAATGATAGGAGAATCACAAACAACTCGTTTAACTAGAGAACGATTAGCCGCAATTAAAAAATTTCTCCCGGTAAGAGATTCTTTCAGAAATAAATTGCGAGTGTATCAAGAAGCTCGGGTTGATTTTGCCACCAATACCGAACAATTATTTAAGCCTGTAACTACAGCTACTGAGAAAGCTGCGTTATCTACTGAAAAAGCTATATTGGGAGATGACGAAGATAGAAAAAGAGGTATTCTTCCACTGTTAAAACAGATCATTGAAGCTCAATCACAACCTCAAATTGTTGACTGTCGAAGAACAGGAAGGTGCTGTTGGTGGAACTCCAAAGGGTTTTTCTTTATGGATAAATTTACTGATGAAGCTATAAATAAAATAAAACAAATTCCACTACTAAAACCTAGAGATTATTATGCTTTTGGTGATTTTGCTGCCAATACCTATCATTCAAGAAATGAAGTTTTAGAAAAAGGATATAATAGAAAAAATTGGTCGCGATAATTGGGTTGATTGATTATATAAAATAAACGCATAAATACAAAAGAATTATTTTGTAAAGAACTTAAAAAGGGAGTTGCTGGTTATGATGAAATGCATGCAGAAGAGCATCAAAGACAAATAGAAGAACGTCAAAAACCAACACAGAGACAAACATGAAGACACCCATTTCAAGAACTACTCATAAAAGAAACAGTGATGGATTTTCTCAGAATGTAACTCCATCTGGAACTTATGGTAGCGGTCTTGTTCCCTGTCCTAATAATATTCTCGCTGACGATTGGAAGTTCTCATTGGGGGTAAAAGAGCTGGAAATAATTCCAGGGAGATAATTAATGAGGCCGCTGATATCTGTTGACGATTATTTACATGCTTCATGTATATGTACTTAAATTGGCCTTGATTTTGGTCGATCTGTTCCCATCATTGAGGCTACCAAGCGGATGTGGCTATTCATAGGGAAGTGAAAAACTGTCAACAGTACATGTATTCTCCATAAATACTTTTGTATGCGATGTTATGACGAACATTAAAGCGACTGAACCAACCACTTATTGCAGCGATGTTCTCCACACTATGTTTTTTTCGATAATGCTTCATCGAACCATTTTGATGCTTCCTCCACATCTTCAAATGTAGCAGTCTTGCTTCTTCCTTTGCGGAGCGCAGTTACCTTCAACTTAGTCTTTCTTTATATACTCCGCAGCTTTTATCTTTCCTGAACGGGTGTTATTTTTAAGTGAAAAAAATTCACAGACCCTTTTGTGACATGTTCATCCCTTAATATCCTTAACTGCCAGATATTTAGTTTGCAGAGACTGTAAATTTAATTTGCGTTTTATCCTACTGTTGGTAGCCATTGTAAATGTAAATAAAGTAAGAAAACGAAACTTTCACAGCAAAAAAAACTTGTTTTAATCACCGATCACTTTCAAAGGTCTTGGAAACGTGTAATCCGTATTTTCACGCAATTTTTATATATTGGATTCAGAAAATCATGTATATAGGAGTCCTCTGTATGCATCAATTTCCTGGACGGCAAATTTAAGGACTTGCTAGTCCTGCTTCGATGACCTTTTTATTGGGGAATTGTGTTCATCAATTGATCCTTTTAGCTATGCTGATATTTACAGTCAGAAAATTCAATCCGACCCTGGATTAAACAATAAACTACAATCAAAACTTAGTTTTTTAATCATTGAAAAATCCGATCTGGAAAAATCAAGTTTGGAACTTTGAAAAATATTATGATTCAACAACGAGCAATTGAAACATTACAATCGGAAAACTCAAAATTGGAAACCGTCAACAACAAAGTGAATTCCAAGTTGCAACAATTAGCACCGTTGAAAATCAATAACAATGAAATAAATTCTGTGCTGCAACAACAAATAGAGGAAACTTCTATATTGAAAAATCTCGCGATGAAAAATATTCCATGACAAAAGATCTAAAACTACAATTACAAACCGCGAACAAAGAAATACCAAAATATCACTCCGAGATAAAAAAAAATAACAGACGAAAATTATTTATTAAATAATTCAGCCTGGGAGGAAATTTTACAATATCTTGATCAACACAATTCCACAGTTGGTAATGAAGTAGATGAATTACGACAACATAAAGATCAACTAGAAAAACTAACAACAAATACAACAACTACAACAACAATGTCAACATCAACGGGAACAACAAGAACAAAAATTTGATTTCAAACTTGTCAACGAGATAATAGCGGCTGAGTAGCAACTTCAACAGTTAGCAAAGATATCTAATTTTTCCATTGATGAATTTTCACTGACACAACAAGAAGAAGATGATTTAAAAAAAGCTTACCAGGTATTAAAAAACAAAATGAAAAATCAAAACTACAATGATAATTATATTGTTAGTAACGTTGTTGCAAAAATATTCATAAAAATAATAATTGTTATTATCGTTATTAACGCTTTTTTTGTGTTTGTGTGTGAAAATTTCACAACTTTTAATCGAACAACATCTTTTCGAATTCTTCAATTATAACTTTTTTTCGTTGTCGTTCCACTAAAATATCCCTCATGGCATCAAATGTCTTTTTGATCAGCTTTGAAACTTTCACTTTAATTTCAATTGATCAAAATTTTGATAAACAATTTTATCTCACGCTGTTGACATTATTTTTATGATCCTCTACTCGTTTTTATGCGATGGTATACCCACCTGGTGAATATTTTGTTATCACCGATTAGATTTTTTTACTCGGTCAAGTTTGATTATCAACTCTGCGATATTTTCTTCGTTCATATTCCTATAGAAAATTTGTTTATTTGATAGTATGTCTCAGAAAATTTCTTGTATATTTTGTAAAATATGTTCATTATTCTACGACACATCATTTTCATGTTGAAAATTCCCTTTGTGGTCATAAAAATAGAGTTGCAATAAAACAGTTATAACGAAAATTATACTGGGGCCAAAAATTGAATTCCCCGCGAGGATATTGTGCTCATGCTCAACATCATTGACGAATTCTTGTATCGTTGATATATAGAGATTTAAAACAAATTCTTCGTCTAGGTGTGGGAGCGATATGTCATTGATTTCTCTATCGAATTCCCTGCGAGCATTGTGTAAATTTTGTTGCACTGGTAAGATTAATTCTAGTCATTAATCTATCATCGATATATTACAATCAAGTGAATAATTATTCGTAAAAGAATGATACCCATGTGTTATATCTTTTTGAAAAAGCTGCTAGTTGTATATAATCAGCAACACATCGTATAGATGCAGAACAAATATCATAGTTTTTACCAGCGGAGTTTATCGATTGGAAATCTTATATCACTATCCATGAATGCAATTATAGGTCGTCGTTGTTGAGATTGAATTTTTGGGGCTCAATTAAGGCTATTCTCGCGCAAGGTAACAGCCCTCAAATTTTCTATGCGATTATACAAAATATTTCTATTGATGTGATTAATAACGAAACCCTTGCAGATCACCCTAATGTAGCATTCATAAATAAATCTATGAGCAAGATGTTCTTTTTTTTGTCTCTCCCTCCTGACAGTAATCATTTTATTAATCCGACCAAATTTTAATCATCGTTAATGATGCCTAACAATTCCAGAATGAGAAGCTTCATAATTGTTGTAAACTGGATGAGAAACAAATTCAATTTGATTCATTATAATCTCTTAGGCAAGTATTATTTAATTGCTTTTCACGGTCTTTTTCCTGTAATATAGTCATATTCATTGAATACAATGGTATATTTCTTTGTGTAGCACCTAACAAGCTCGCTAAATCTTTTACCACCACAATCATAACATAATTTTGTTTTGCCTCGTATACCACATCGACAACCAATACAAACAATGATACCCTTAGAACCGCATTTAAAATATTGATTATGAACCGCGCAGTATTCTCGTACGCATTTTCTTGAAGATGTACCAACATTTCCTTAACATAACCACTTACAATACTTCAGCTCCATTGCTATATTAATCATCATTGGCGCCTTAGTCTCGGGAGACTATGCGGATAGCGCCCTTGGGGTGTCGTCTGTCTCTGGGTTGTTGGCATCGTCTGTTGTGGCTGTGGAGACCTATGCGCGAGTGGCAGTCCCTCTTGCAATTTGTGCAGACATGTTGGGAAGCCCGAGTTGCTGTGGTTGCTGTCACGTGGCCCTTTCTGACACGTTTCTCTACTGCAAACTGGCCTCTCCTCGTATCAGCGACTGATATGCCTTTACTTTCTATCAGCCTCCAGGTGCCTCGGTCCTCGGCCAGCACTTCCCAGCCATCAGGTGCGATGTCACATGCCTTCAGGTCCCTCTTGCATGCATCCTTGAAACGGAGTGAGGGGCGGACGACTCTTCTTGTGCCAGTGGCCAGCTGTCCGTATAGGATGTCCTTTGGCAGCCTCCCATCCTCCATGCGTCGGATGTGTCCCAGCCATCGAAGGCGACGTTTGCTCAGCAGGGAGAACATGCTGTGGGTGTGTGCATGCTGCAGGATTTCACTGTTTGGAACACAGTCTTGCCAGCTGATTTTCAAGATGCGTTTAAGGCACCGTATATGGAAGGAGTTGAGCCGGCGCTCTTGCCTCATGTAGGTACTCCAGGTCTCACTTCCATATAGAAGGGTGATGAGAATGCAGGCTTGGTAAACTTTGACTTTGGTTTGCACTGTCAGTGCGTTGTTTTCCTACACCCTCATGGTCAGTTGTGACATGATGGTGTTTGCCTTTCCAAGCCTTCTGTCCAGCTCCTTATCGAGCGAGAGAGTGTTGCTGATGGTTGACCCCAGGTAGGTAAAGTTGTTGACTGCTTCCAAGGTGACACCGTTGATTTTGATTGTAGGGGCAATGGTGGTATCTTGCACGCTGACCTTTGTTTTTTCCAGGCTGATGGTGAGCCCAAACTGCATCTCCCTGATGAGCACAGCCCTCACTTTCTTCTTTGAGTGCAGTCGTGCCAGGTTGAACAGCCTCCCATCGGACCTGGTGTGTATATATATATGCCATCAGTGGACGAGTCAAAGGCGTAGAACTTCAAAAAGGCCCTTCCTGCTGACGAAGTCAAAGGCCTTGGTGAGGTCGATGAACATCATGTAGAGTGGTTGACCTTGCTCTCTGCTCTTCTCTTGGAGTTGTCGTAAAGAGAAGATCATGTCTGTTGTCAACCTGCCTGCTCTGAAACCGCACTGGGATTCTGGGTACACACGGTCTGCCAGCAACTGCAGCCTGTTTAGTATGATGCGGGCATACACTTTACCAACGATGTTCAGAAGCGAGATCCCTCTGTAATTATTGCAGTCACTGTGGTCGCCCTTGTTTTTGTAAAGGGTCACAATTGTGGCATCACGCATGTCTTGGGGGACTGCTCCTTCCTCCCAGCAGAGGCAAAGTAGTTCGTGCAGTGGTTGGAGCAGTGTTGGTTTCCCACATTTGATAGCTTCGGGCGGGATGCTGTCACTACCTGGTGCTTTGTCGTTTGGGAGGGAGTCAATCGTTTTGCTGAGCTCTTCTAAGGTTGGCACTTCGTCAAGCTCCTCCATGATGGGAAGATTCTTTATGCTGCTGAGGGCTGCTTCAGTGACTACCGTTTCACGGGAGTATAGCTCTGAGTAGTGCTCCACCCATCTGGCCATCTGTTGCCTACGGTCTGTGATCTTCTCTCCCATCATAGATTTCAGGGGATCGACACCGTTCACTGTAGGGCCTAGTGCTTTCTTGATGCCATTGTACATACCTTTTATGTTTCCGGTCTCGGCACTGTGCTGGATTCCTTCACACAGCTGTTGCCAGTACTTGTTCGCGCACTGTCTAGCAATGTGTTGGGTGTTGCTTCGAGTACTTTTAAGAGTAGCATGCGTCTGTTCATTGGGGCATTTTTTGTACGCTATAAAGGCTTTTCGTTTCTCCTCGATTAGTGGTTCCATCCTTGTTAGGTGTGCGTTGAACCAGTCCTGACTGGGTCGTTCCTTTTTGCCAAACGTGGACATGGTTGTTTTGTAGATGGCACCCTTCATGGCGTTCCACTTGGCTGTGGCGTCGTGCTCTGGCAGGTCCTGGAGAGCCTTGTCCAGGGCGTACACATACTCCTGTACCTTGGAAGGGACTGACATCTGTGCGGTGTTTATGCGTGGGTGTCCTTTTGGTTTTGAACGGTGTAGTGTCTTTGGCTGTAGTCTCACCCTGGGGCTCACGAGGGCATGGTCGGAGTAGCAGTCTGCACTGTGGTAGGTTCTGGTGGAGAGGACGCTGTTAAGGGCAGAGCGCCTGGTGATGACTAAGTCAAGTTGGTGCCAGTGATGGGACCTGGGGTGTTTCCATGACACTTTGTGTTGTGGCTTACCCTTGAAAAAAAAGTGTTATGCACCGGCCATGGTAGGTGCACAGCTCCAGCAATCTCTGACCGTTTTCGTTGGTCTTTCCAGTACCATGATATCCGAGGCAGGTAGGCCATGATTCGTGATCCTCACCTACTCTGGCATTGAAGTCGCCGAGGAGAAAAAGTGATTCATGTTTGGGGCATCCTTTAATCTTTTCATCCAGCTGCCCATAGAACTGATCCTTGGTGTCTTCTGAAGACGAGAGGGTTGGGGCATAGACACTAAAGATGTTGACAGGACCTGCAGCAGTGGTGAGGCGGATGGACAGGAGATGCTCAGTGCCCCCTGTGGGAGGTTCAACCAACCCCAGAAGATTATTTTTGATGGCGAAGCCCACACCGTGCTGACGGGGCTCCTCAGGTTCGCAACCCTTCCAGAAGAAAGTGTAGTTTTTCTCAGAGGGAGCCATTAGAGGCCAGTCTAGTTTCCTGGAGGGCAGCAATGCTGATATTTAGCTTGGTGAGTTCTCTATCGATGATGGCCGTTTTCCTGGTGTCATCCACTTCTCTGAGGTCATCGGAGATGCTTGTACACATAGTGCGCACATTACAGCTTGCAAATCGAAGAGCTGGAGTCTTCTTTATTCGTTTCTTTTTCTTTTTGTCTGGTGTGGAATTTTCGTCTGCTTGTCATATTAAGCAACACACTGAGCTCCAGACACCCACTGGATCAGGCAGACCTTATTGACCGGGGGCTGCCCGGCTTGAGGCGGGCAGTAGTTGGCCATTGAGACACGATGATCCCTCCCACCGTCAAAGCTGACCCGTGGCGCCCCTTCCCTACGCCAATCGGGTGGGACTTGTAACCCGTAAACTGTCAGCTTCCGTGTTGTTTCCTCACTTAGTAGCGAGACTGGAGTGACCTCTCCAGGGCACAAGCCTGGGCATGGAATATGGAGATTCTGGGTTGCCCAGGCTTCAGGATCCCCCTCGCGTCCTTGCTGGTTGGGTCCAAAGGAATGCTGAGCATGACATTTGGCACCAGATTGGATGCAGGAGCTGCCGGAAGGAAGTCGTAGTTGACATCCAGCCGCCTTAGGGGCTCCACTCTGGATTTTCTGTCTGGGTTTACTCCCGTAGCCTTTCCTTCTCCCGAAGATATCCACAAGGCAGTGGAACCATTGGTTTTCAATCAGAGTTTTCTTCTCCTAGAAAAATTGCCTTGACCAGGCTAACGAGCTTCATCTACCCGGGTTTGGAGTCAGAGTTTCCCTTCTCTTAGACTGGCTGCCTGCCAAGGCTAATGAGCCTAGTCTGCCCACCCAGTTATACCGCCAAGCACTCGGTCGCGCCACACAACAGGCTCTGTGAAAACAAGGGGCCTCGCGTGAAGGTGCTGTTGTGGACACAATAGTGTAGGAGAGGCTATATGCAAGTAACCTCCTGTCCATCAGAGCAAGACAGTGGTTCTGCAGCGATCACTACACCTGGAAAGGAGAGGCTATGAGAGACGCTTCACTTCTCTTTGGCAAGCGGTATGTCAGGCCCAGACCTTGCACCCCCTCATATTAATAATATATTAATAATATTTGATATATTCAATTAAACATATATATTTAATAAGCAAGTATATTTGGAAGATATTTCCAACATTTCTGATATAAATATATCATAGAAGAAACGAAGAAAGGTTTTTGACATCAATGATAAAAAAGAACACTAATATGGAAATTACAAATAAAAAGAAGTATCAAAACTGTTAATTTCTTAAAGATGGAGCTGATTATGTATGGTCGACCTACAAAACACCTCCGCAATAATAATATTATGACAGATTCTTGGGTCCGGGAAATATTATCAAAGATAGATTGCGATGGTAAACATTATTATATGCTAGTAATATTCAGAGGTTTCCAAGAAAGGTGGAGAGTATACAACAAGCGTGAACGTGTAATGACAACAAAGGGAAAAATAGTGTTTGTTAACAATAAAACCTAACCTGGAGCACTAAACGGGATTGATAAGCATATTACAATATCTCATATCCAGTAACAGTAACAATATATGGAATCTTCTCAATAAATCAACCAGACATTGATAAACTTTCCCCTATACAGTATAAAGAAACATATATGGAGAAATATGTAATATGGAGTTATCTCCCAATTTTCAGTTCATTAACAATTCAGTAGTATATTAGTGGAGAGAGATGGCACTTTTTTTATACTGAACATCATAGTAATATATTTTACTGAAAATGTCACCAAAAATATATCAAATCAATAGTAAAGTAATACATGTATAAGCAACATAACTACAGAGAGAAATTCTCTCTCTTCAACAGTATTGAAATGTAATTTTTTGTTTATATTTTTGGGAAAAAGATGTATTAGTAATATTTTCTGTGACATATTGTAGTGAACATGTGTGAATATAAAAAAATATAGCAGTTGAATATATTGATGGGAATATTATTTCTTCATCAAGTCTCTGTGTTTATAGATTTAATCGCCCTCCTTACAACTGTTTTTTCGTACTTATCAGTATTATCACATACAGAATTTTGGCTCTGCATGATAGTTCTCAGATTATCCAAGGAGTTATTTGTCGGATTTGAATTTATATGGTCTACTACAACAGAGTCTTCAATCACCCCACGGAAACACTCATAGACAAACCTATGACAGAAATATGCTTTTATTTTATTATCTTTCCAAAAACCGAACATGACATAACCAGTATTAATGACAAAACCAACTGGTTTCTTTAGTCAACAATTCCTGATAATACCATCACGATTTGCTTCGTAGTTCGTTATGATAGGGTGTCTCGTGAATTCCTTTTGCTCCATTATACATAAATATCTTTTGTTGAAATCATTATTTACCTTGATCTTTACTTTGAAATCTAATCAGATTATCTTCCCTGGTTTTTATAATTATGTTGCTATCATTATTTTTTTTCATAATATCGTTTCAGTTCTCTGTGTCTTTTACCACCACATTGCACGCACAAGCGTGTATTTCCTCATACTCCAACACTACATCATAAACATGGTCCTAGACTTACATCTCGGACACGTTTCTAGTGGATTCTGCAGAATTAGTTTACGCAAGATCTGTTAGAAGTTACAAAGCCGATCATCAACCACTTGCAGATTCCTTGTTTTAATCATTATATGTATGTACCGGTAATCGCTTCACTTAAAATCAATGTCAACATTAAACAATCAAGCATTTATCGTAACAGTACTATTGGAGCCCACTTCTTTTCTGAAAAAATGTCTACTGAACGAAACATACCAAATTGGATGAAGATTTTCTGTAAACTCGAATGATTTGATACATGCAAATCCAGTAATATCAAAATCAGGTAATGGTCCATTTATTGATACTCGAATCATCTTGTGTGACGGGTGACCAAATATTTTACAATACCCAGAACACTCTCCGTATCCTAGAAAACTTCCCCGATAACATGCAACCATATCAACCGAGATAACATCTTTACGCGAGTATTCACGGTTCCATAGTCCACCGTGACCATATTTAACACAACTTAATAATATATCATCAAGAACATCAAACCGAGTTGGTTTCCAGGAATTTCTTTCTCTAGCAAAATGAACTGCAACTGATGGAACAGTAAAACATTCACCGAGTAAGTTTTCATCAGGGGTATATTTTCTCGTGGAGGGATTCTGTTCGATAAATATCACCATTTGGTCTTACAAACTGATCGGATTCATTTTCATAACTAAACAACCACACGGATACAGGATCATTTTTACTTATTTCGTTAATAAAGTCAAACATATCACCATTATAGAATTTAACCGTCCTCATGCGTGGAAATACTGTCATGATCAACGATTTTGATTTGTATAAGATATCTCCTGTCATCGTTTTTACTGTTATAGGAAATTTTAATTTCTTTCCTAGTTCAGCAACATCTTTGATAGATGCTCCGGTATTTTTGACTATTTCTGCCCACAAATATATATTACGTCGGTTATTCGTCAAATCCTCCCCACGAGTCGAGACCGTGAAATGTTCTGTTATTCGTTCGGCCACACAATTTATCTTCGAGAATTTCATCGTCTGTAGATTATAAATGTTGGGTTTCTCAAGCTGATATATCCCATAAAAATAACCGCTGTTACAGGATAAGATCTTTCGTAATATAGTTTATCAATACCGGTCAACATCCTTTGTTTGGAACCTTTACTCAGTATGGCAGTTTTTTCGTTATGAAGGACAGGATCACGTTTATCAAGAATAATCCAATTGTCTGTATCTGATAGTACAATAAATTTGATTTTTAAATATATTTTCTATCGTCACGGTAGTTAATGATCAGCACTACTCATTTGTCGTTCATCGTAGCATCTATATTTTTAGTGTCACTTATAAAGTTAATCGTCAGCCACACATGAGATGCTTCATTTTTCTGAAATTCTTTTTTGGCGTCATGTATTTTATTGATCAAGGATTTATCAGTCGGATCAACCAGATCTCAAATTGGCACAGGGAATATTTTGTCAAGATTAAATTTTTTAATTTTAGAAAGCTCGATCTTGGATAATCTCTCGAGTTCTCCCATCATTATAATTAAAACAAGTATTTAAATTAAAAATATTACCGGTATATCATACCAAATGCAGACCAAAGTTTGGTTACCACAACAAAAGAAATATTCTGATAAAGAAAATCCTGATATAACCAACTTTGAAAATAAAATTGCCAAAGATCTTGACAGGAAAATAATAGGTAAATTTACCCAGGGAGGATCATATGATCATAAACGACATTGTACAAGATTGAACATGGACGATGCTGAATTAATTTTTATAATTGCTGATACAACGAAAAGAAATACATTTAGAAGTCGGGATATAGCTTTCTTATCAAATGGAACTAAGGTACAATTGTGAGTTTTATTGATGGTGAATCACCGCAGTATACCCATTTAAGATCTTCGCTGCTCGCATATATTTTGATTAATCTGTTGTCGATGATAAATAAAATTCCAGAGTTTGCTGTCAGAGTAGCTACCGATTCGTTTTATATCAGTAAAAAGTATTCAATATTGCTAGACCAACTAAATATCATCAATCATGCACCATGGGGTGAATGGAGAATAAAAAAGGAAAATATACTCAGTTATTCTGAATCAACCGATGTTCCAATCAAAGATATTTACCGTATAAATAATCAGATATTAAAACCATCATCTGCACCATCAATATATGATCCCGTAGCTAGACACAGAAAATTTTATCTCAATGGACCTAAGGGATCAGGAAAGACGATGCGTGCGATTGAACTATTTCGGAATGCTGATATGATTTTTTTGACACCTACACACAGACTTGCGCGAGAAATGACCCAACGGGGGACGCAGTCATGTACTTATCACAGCTTTTTTTCTGATGGAGCGGAGACGCATGGACTCCTGATCAAATGGGAGATAAATATATTCTGAAGATCATAGTTTGGGATGAAATATGTACAGTATTATTAGATAATCTAAAAATGTTCTTGATTGGTTGTTGACGAAAAACACTGCTGTAATAATGTGTGGCGATCATGGTCAACCACCACCCTTTGTTGGACTGTCTCCTCATGAATGGCTAACAAGATCCGTTCACTATTACGAAGAAATAACTGACGATCATATAGTACTTGATTTAACATTGAGGGAGTTGACAAACTTGATCAGATTACAACCGAATAAAATTCAATGTGGAGTAATGCGTAATATAATTTCAGAAACCTCTTTGAACGACATTTGGGATACGTGGAGACCACATGATCTGATAGTTGCAAGTAGAAAGCTAGTTCGTGACACAATTCAAAAAAAATTATTTCTGCTACATAAAGAAAAATTTGCAGTGTTGCCGGTACCATTATGTTATCGCCCAGCAGATACGCGACGACAGAATATTCTCGCTGACATGCCATGACAGACGGAGGAACAAAATCTTGTGTTGAATGATATTGTTTTAGTTGATGTCAATGTTGTTGATAGCGCATTATCAGATTCGTCGCTAGGATACGCAATGACAATACATTCATCCCAAGGATTAACTATTTCTGATTCAGTTGTCTGGATTGTGGATGATCATATCGAGTGGTCGAATTTAGTTTATCTTGCGGTGTCTCGCGCCAGGAAAATATCTCAGCTACATAGGATTGTCGTGGATGCGTCAGCAACCACTGGCAATGTTGACAATGATATAGTAAGAAAAAAATTACATTGCTATAAACAATGTGATAAAAAAATAAACACGACTTCGATCTTGTCGTGCGATTTATCATAACATTGAAACAACAACAGGATAATCACTGTGCAAGCTATAATTGCATAATGCTGTGGCAATACTCAAGTAAAATTCCTAGACAATTTACCATAGCTAGAAAAGATAACAGTCTTGGTCATACACGTGATAATGTGATGTTAACTTGTCTTGAACGTAATCGGCTTAGAGGTGCAAGTTAAGTGCATGTGGTGGTAATTGTGTATCCTCGGGAATTACCTGTAATTTTTCAAGTGTAAATCGACGTTGAGGAGCAGTTGAATCTAATCTGTAGATTGCAGGTCTTCTTGTAGATCATACCACACTGGATATCTTGTGTGTGGTAATACTCCAAAAAGGATCTGTCACTCTTTTTTTTCTCCTTCAAGTTCACCTCGTTCGTATAAATACCTGACGATGACATTGCCTAATATTGGCTGCAGTGAAACTATGCTGTATTGGTATATATTTCCATGCAATCGCATTAATAGGTTTCATGGCAGTTTTTTGAGTAATCTCATTGTTTGATGCTATCACACTTGGTAATCGTGCAACTCATTCATGAGATCTTGTATCCTGAATGAATTCTGTCGCGTATTGGTATCCAAATAATTGTTCAGCAAGTGTTTGATTAAATTGTTTTACGATCACTTGATCACAATGAATTTCAGTATGTCGTCCTATTTTAACATTATGTCGCTTCATTAATGATGATACTGCACCAAGAAATTCTTTGCCAGGATCGACTTGTAATAGCTGTGGCCATCACAAGGTTCCTCATCGATAAATCCGTTCGACGGCAGATGCAACTTCGGTAGCTGTTTTAATTGATAATGGTTCTGCTTCTTTAAATCTACTTGCAACATCAACAATATTCAGTGCGTATTTAAATGTTTTTCTACGTATATGATCATAAGGTAAAAACAGAATATCATCTTGATGAATTTCATTAGGAACATTAACATCAAAATGTGTGTGCTCAATTCGTTTAGGTGGTGGTAGGTAAATTTGCCATATTGCCTGTCGTGCTAACCACGCTGCGACGGTACAATGTGTGACATTTACTGCATTAGTGAGTTTATCGATTGCTGCTCTACCTTTCCAGTATCCTCTTGGATTCCATTATAATTAGTTAATAGCACCTATTGCTAATTTGGATTTCATCGCAGATTTTACTGACCAATTGGTTAATCTTTCAATGAGATTTTTATTTTTTAAGGAATTCAATGCATGAATAAGTTTCTGCGATATGTCATTGTTCTAGATCTTTACTTTATAAGCTACATCATGAACGTGACGCTTTGTCGATTGCATTTACCGGATATTCACCGGATTTTGGTTGATCTTGTTCATCAAGTCTGATATCAAATCAAGTGCCAGGACCGCAGTAATTATATCCTGGAAGATGTTTTTCTCTAGGATATTTAGCCGACAGAGTTCATAGAAATTTCGACATTAATGTTGCAATGTCACCACCGTTCTTTCTGGGTAAAAAGGAATATTTCTTTCTGCCACATACAGAACATTTTTCACCATATGCTATTTTTTTATATTTTGTTGTAACCGTAGATAAATCAGTAGTTGGAGTTTTAACTTTACAACGTAAACAATATAAATCCATGATATAATTATATCATGGATGTACATGCAATTGATTTTTCAGCGAACAAAAACGAGAACAGGTTAAACATCATCCAGCATTACCAAATTCGATCAGAATGATACTAATAGGCCCGTCTGGATCTGGTAAAACACAATTATTACTTAATTTGATAATGAAATGGTTGATATGGAATAAATTGTATTTAGTTGCACCATCTGTAGATGATCAGAGATGCTGCGAAGTACTTAAGGAATTTAATGAAAACGCTGAGTGGTGATGATATTTTTGATTTTATAACCGACATTGATGAAGCACCATCTGTCGATGATCTTGATGGATTCGTTAATAATTTAGTTGTGTATGATGACGTAATGGTAGATAAACAATGAAATCCGGCAAGAATATTTTCTCGAGGAAGATATAAAAATACTGATGTTATTTATGTAACTCATCGGTATACACAAATTCCGAAAGTACCGGTAATCAGAGATAATTGTAATATTTTAGCTGTATTTAATTAAATTGATACTCACATGCTAAGAAATATTCATCAGACCTGGTGTAGCAGAGATATAGATATAAATAAATTCAAAAATTTATTTTTACGTGCACAAGCAACACCGTATGGTTTTATAACAATAAATCTGCATGATCCCAGGACAAGATATCATGTAGGTATTGATAAAATATTTGTCTAAGTTGTAGCAGCAGAGAGGGCGTGACTTCAGTTTCGTCGTCGGTGGGATAAACCAGTTGCATAAAATTTAGGTAAAAATCTTGGTAAATTAGGGGCTTTTGTTTAAGATTTTTTTTATATTTCTTATGAAGGTTATGTTTTAGGCAAATGACGATTGAGCCACGTCTGTTTGCCCTCTCTGCTGCTGTCTGTATTTCAAGCATTACTGTTGGTTTTGACATTTTTGTCGGTTTGAGAAAGCCTTAATTTGATGAACAGAGCTTTAAAATTGTTTGCTTGAAATCTAACCCAATTAGAGAAGTCCGATTCACCCTTCTTGCTGCTACACCTGCAGACCAGCATGATTATTGTAAGAATTGTAAAACATCTTTAAATGACTTCTTTCAAAAATGTATGCTCAGAAGAAATATGGCATTTATTATTATGGTTTGAGGAACTTTTATAGTCTTCATCAAATATGGCTGCACAGTTTTAATTTGAAGTACAGAAACAGTTAACATAATTTGAAGAAATTCTGACAGAAATGAACCTACCGTAATACAGTTGCAGATTTCCTGGTTTACTCCTGTTACATGTTTTTATTAGGTAAATGTGAGCAACCTAAGACCTCATTTAATATCTTTTGTTACTTACAGTGTATGTGAGCAGTGTAACACTGATTCCTGGTAATTCATCCATAACCTTCATGGAGGGAGATCAGATGATGGTCAAATGTATTACCAGTCCCAGCAGGCCACGCCCAGAGATAAGGTGGTGGGTTGGTAATGGGAACAAGGCAGATAACATTAAAGAGTCAATTTCAAACAGTGGAAACCTCATTATAATGGAAAGTGGAATAACCCTGATGCTCAACCGTTCTGACAGAAATAGACTTTTGTATTGTGACACTCAAGTGCCTGAACAAGGAACATGGATCTTGTCATTCAAGTCTCAAATCAATGTTTGGTGTAAGTATATGTATATCTATCTAACATATTGGGTCTAGTATGTTGACTTTGGGGTGAGGGTGAGACCAGCAATATTATATTAAAAACACAGTAATTTTGCAAGCTAAGGTTTATATAGAATAAACTCTAATACTCTAAAGTTCTGACCATCTCTACAGTTTCTATACTTTTATTTGGCTGCATGGTTTATTGATATTTTTGTCCACTCATAATATCTATCTATGACTTCCTTATATCTATTAGGTATCCTTGATCTGTTTCTTTTTCTGACTATACCTCTATGTCCTTTTATGAAGTTCTCTTTTTTGTATCTCAAACTTGTATCTTGTTCTCGATTTCTTCTATTCTACTATTCTCTTGTATCTATCTATATATACTATATCATAATCTTACACTCTTTTTCACACATGCAAAATATGATTAGCTAGCTATTAGTAAATGAAAGACAGCCCCATTACTCCCAGATTATACCAAACTAAACAGCAGGAATATGATCCAGTTACCCAGATTTCTCATTGTTTCACTCACACCCATCCCAGATTCACATTTTTCAAATTCTCACACCCAACATATTGTTAGTTAGAAACCCAATATTAGTACTGCTAAACTGATATTTCATGCCTGTTCAAACATGTATATTATAACTTTATCTCACACTAAATATTACCTTGGTCAACATTGATAAACATTATACTACAGGTTTTCTGGATGTTTCATTCTGTGTATTATTGTCTGTGCTAAAGACAAAAATACCAATGCTTGCTGTGACAGGTTTCTTCTTTACATGACTGGGGACATTTAGTTGTTCTTATAATCTTTGCCCAGATCTTAGATTAACTGATTATCTGTACTAATCATCATTTTCCATGGATGCTTATATAACACAATGAAATATTACTTTACACAAGTAATGATCAAGTGTTGATAAAGTCTTTATCTCTCATGGTTGCTATGTTTATCAATACACTGTTTTTCAGTCTTTCAGCATTTGAAGCAAGAACAAGATTCAGGGTTTATTTCCATTATAATTTTTCTTCGTCAAACTTCATGACAGAGCTTCTTCTTGTTCATAGTTTGACAGTAGCTTGACATTATTTTTTCAGTTCAGGTTTAAAGGCATAGGCTATATAATGTCATCAAGAATTGGGAATGTTGGTTTGATATGTTAAAAGGTTGAATGTGTTAACTAGTTGAATGTGTTAACTAGTTACCATACTAAATGTGGTGAAATAAGCTTCATATTGTGTTTGATATCTTTTTCTCTGAACATTAATCAGTAAATCGTTCCTGCACAGATTTACTCTAGTACACAAATTTAATAAATAAATAAAAGGGGTTTATACAAGTCTGTGACAATAAGAAGCTTCATCTTGTGTTTGATCTCTTTTTCTGAACATTAATCAGTTGATGGTTTCCTGCATCAAGTCCATTGAGATAGATGCAATATATTCAACACCATTCAGTAGTTGCTGTTGCCATGGAAACATCAATTAATGAAGCCACCACACTTGCTATAATGATCTATTCCTTTAATTATAATTTATCAAAAGAAGAACTACTAGCCATGAGTGATTTTATCTCATCTCTTCTTGTCATCTCTTGTCTACATCTGCCTGGCCTTGTATTCATCTCATATAATTTCAGTTTTTCTTAAGTCAATTCAGAATATAAATTTATGATTTATTTTCACATTAAAATCTTTATGGCAGTGAACACATTCAATTTGACAAAAAGGTTTAGACAACATAAGAATGAATAGCATACATATGTATTATGAATGCTGAATAAATAGAATGCTGATTTCAGACCCACCATCTGTTCCTGCCGCGCTGGCATATAGTGAAGGTTTTCCATGGTTAGAGAACAGAACTGGCATATTGGAATGTAACATTAGTGAACCTGGCAACCCAGCTGCCTCAGTTACATGGGCCTCAACAAGGGGAAAACCAGATGGACTCAGCCATTTAATTTTGGAGAATCTAACAGCCAACGACAATGGATTAGCAGTCAAGTGTAATCTTTCAAATAATTTCACAGTTCTCAAGCACTTGGTGGTAGAGTCCTTGGTGAGAAATCTGGAAGTAGAATGTAAGTTATCAAATAATAAATTTTAACTTTTTATTTTATTGTTAATTTAATGTGTATTGCCCCCACCCCATCCACACCCTGAAAGAAAGCGGATGGCCCAGGGATATATAGTATCTGTATTTTCATCAGCCAGCCTGTCTTTCAATTGTTTTTAGTACAGATTAGATACTAGCATCTCTCTGATTGAGAACTGCAGCAGTTTTTTAGGAGTTATAAATTGATTGAAGGGTACCGAAAATACTCGCGTATAAGCCTGTTTGCATATAAGCTGACCAACCAAACTTTACAGGTATAAACATGAAAAAGTGTATAAGTCGTCACACAACTCTGAGACATCTCAAGATGCACCAAGTTCTAAATCTATTTTTTTGGGCAAACTCATTAAAAAAGTACTCATTAAAAAAATACATGTATACTTATCTATTTGATGCCATGCACGATTGTTAAAAATAAATGGTATAAACTTGTTTGAAAGGTAATTTATTTAGTTTTCTATTTTCTTGATGTTTCTGCCTAATTTGTTTTTGTGTATAATGAATGATGACAAGAATTCAGCAGTCATGAGTTATTGTAACACTACCTCTCTCTTTTGACTTGAATATTGTTTGTGTATGCATTATTACATTATATCTTTGATTTTTATTTCTTCTAAGAAAAGAAAAGTCATACATTATCTGTGTTATGACCTGTGAATTGTTGTGACAAAATAATTACTAGAAGAATTTGCTTCTTCAATAAATAGAATGTTAAGATTAAACATTATTCAGGTAAATTAGTGATTTATTTAACCTTTACAGCAATTAAAAAAATATTTAAAAACAGAACAAAAATAATAAACCAGAATAATAGAATCATCCGCAGTTAATCTCAATCCCATGAATGATCACTACAAATGCTGTAACTCCATATGCTGTAGCGCTATTCCCATGAAAGAAACTTACGAGTGAACACCTGTCATTTTATACCATATCATCTATATATGCTAATTGTAATTACCATTGTTAAATTAAAAGAATGAATGAAAATACAAATACCATGCAGCAAATGTTTCCTCAAAAACCTAATTCAGATAATTTATAGTAAACAATACTAAATGCTTTATGAGTTTATAATAAAGGAATCAAGTCAGATAAATGAGCGGAAAATAGTTGCTACATGAACAGTACCATGCAGCTGCTTTGCTTTGTTTGTTTTAGGGTTTAACGCCATTTTTCAGCACACGATAGGCTCTACATGGCGTCCAGTATTATTGGTGGAGGAAGAACCCAAGGAAAACCCCCGGAAAGAGCCAGCGACCCGCGAGAAGCTACTGGCAAGCTTTCTCACATAACTACATCAGCCGAATCTTAGACTTGAACCCATGCAGACAGAGGTGAGACGGCAGTGATCCATAAAGGAAAGCGCTTTAGACTACTCGGCCACTCTGGGCACCTCCACGCAGCTGCCTGTTTATAGGTACCATTAGTTTACCATTCATTTGCTGGTACTTGCATAATTGTGTAGAATGTGTGGAATTACAAGTGAGTGCTATTCATTTTCACAAAATAGTTGCATCGATAAGGATTAATTTTGAATTATTCTTGCTGGCTTTCTTCCTTGTTTATTTAAGACTTTAGCTAATGTTCAGTTTGACCACAGCTGACCAGAAGAAAAAAAAAAGCAAATCAAGGGCAAAATAGGGTGTATCACAGGGATATATGGCGAGTCTTTTTTTGCGAATATCGTGCATATTGGACCAGGAAGATTAATTAATATCTAGTGGAAACAACGGTTTAAAAATGCCACGTGAAACCTTCCAATTTTAAGTCCCAATATCAATATGTCTTGTTTAGTCTCTGTACTTTTCTCTTGAGAAGTCCATAGGTATGCCTTACATCCCATTTTACAAAACTACGGTAATCTTATATTATGTAATAAAGGTAATTACACATCGATGCACTGGTGTAGTTGCCAGTCAAAATTCCCTCTTAACACAATTATTGATTGATTTGCAAAATGAAAGACAAATTATTATACCTCATGAAATCGATATTAAAATGTTTTATTTTCTCAGAAATGCCAGGTATTATAATTGTTATGTCTTTCATCTGCTGACGGACTAGACAAAGCTATGGCAGAGATGAAACCAGACTCAGTACTAGCCATTTGCATCATGATCAGCTTAACTATGACTCAATTACGTAATCGTTTTGGGCATTACTTGGTGGCAGAAAATTCCTGGTTTTTTCCCAACTTTCATCAATATTTGTTAAATTCAAGAACTTTTCATGGTTGGGAAAAAAATAAAATTTCTCCGGATTTTTTTCCTGATTTTCCGGGAACGTGGGAACCCCGTAGTCATCCAGGAACCATGTTGTCAGAATAGCAATATCCAGAATTTAAAAAAAAAGAAATATGATAGTTCTGCAATGATATTATAGTCCAAATAATGAGCACTTTTTCTATTTCCACTGAACAGTCCAAGCACATACCGTAAGTTTCCTCTTGAAAAATATCCAAGTAATGTACAACATAAAATACATCTGCAGATATAAAACAGGAACACATATTATGTGAATGGCTCCAAACATCAGCATGCAACTGAATGCTTATTTTTCTCCTTATATCACCCAATGTCTCACCAATTTTATGCTGATGACACTCAAATATAATAATAATAATAATAATAATAATAATAATAATAATAATAATGAGGACTTTGTATAGCACCTAATCTTTAGAAGCTCTAAGAGCTTTACAACATCTATAATGATAGGACTACACTTCAGAAAAACAAAACACAAAAACCATGATATTGGAAAACATAAAAACATGCTGAAAACATATAAGATACAAAATATTATTAGGTCTCTAAGTTTCTTCTTGTAGTCGAAAAAGTTGAGTTTTAAGAGCGCTCTTAAAAGGGACCAATGTATCTTTGTGTCTAATTTCAATGGGCAATTCATTTCACATTGCCATGCCCTGATATGCAAAAGAAGGTGATCCATATGACTTCATTTTCATAGTGGAAACAATGACTATACGATTGTCAGAAGAGTAGCATAAGTATCTTGCTGGTGTATACACATGGATGAGGTCGGATAGGTATGTTGGACTGGAGTCTGTAAGTGAAATGTAGCACAGAAAACACATTTTGTGTTTGATACTGTATCGAATGGATAACCAGTGTAGGATAGCAGTAGAGGTGTGCTCTGATCGAGGTACTCTAAAGATGATCCGTGCAGCTCTGTTTTGAACTTTTTGAAGTTTCTGGAGTAGATATTGAGATGAACCAGTTACAATAGTCCAGTCTTGAAAGTACTAATGAACACACAAGTGTTTTATTGGCATCAAGTGAAAGATATTTGTGAATGGAGCTGATACATTTCAGCTCAAGCTATGTAGCCTTGCATATGTTCATGACATGGTGCAATGAGAGAATACTGTCTAGGGTAACACCTAGGTTTCATACTGACTGTGTGAATTTAATGTTGGTGTTACTGATATTTATTGTTTGAGGTAAAGGATGTGAATGAGAAAGTCTTTGTGTTGTGATCAGAATGGTCTCTCTCTACTCCATGGATGGTAGCATCAACTTCAGTTGGGTGGCTAGACTTGTATATTTGGGTGTCATCAGCATACAATTGGTGAGACACTGGGTGATGATCTATGACACTTGAGAGCAAGTGAGTGTATAGAATGAAGATATACAAGTCTAGCCACCCAACTGAAGTTGATGCTACCATCAATGGGCTGACTATGAATTTTAAAAGTAAGTTAAAGCTTAGGAGTGGATGTATGTTAACTGGGTAGACATCTGCTGATAGTGCTGATCTGCTGCATGTGTTGCAGGTGAGAAGACTGGGTCAGTGTTTGCTGCTAGATAGACTGATATGTGAAAGTGACAGCTGCTTGTGAGTGGACTTCGGATGATCAGCGGAAACCTCCTGATCTTGTGTTAGCTGGTGTAATTGTTGAAATGAGAATGGATGCACAGTGAGTTGCTGGTATTGGTCTGTTGACTGTGGATCAGCTGAATGGACTGTATGTTCTTTACTCTGCAACTGCTGTTTGAAGCATTGTCTTGTGTTTGACTTGGATTGCTAAATGAAAAAGAAGTTGGTGCATGATCAAAGCATAAATATATTGTATAACTGTTTTTTTTAGAATAAACTTATACACAGTGTTAGCATATGTTCTGTAGAACACAATTTTGAAGAAAGACAACCTTGCTTGGAGTAACAGCTGTAATAGATGACCTTTGGGAACCTCAAAACTGGTGTGGTTGAGAACAGAACTGGAGCACCAGGTTAAAGACTTGCAGTGTAGCAGTTTATTATGATGTCTAGCATGGGAGCATCATGCAACAGACATGCAGCATGATGTCCCACCCAGTCACATTATCCTGACATCAGGCTGACCAGTCCAAACACTGACCTCTTAATGCTGAGTGTCAAGCGAGGCAGATATTAGTACCATTTTTATAAGACATTTGACACTAAAGGGATTTAATGAATGACCTGTTTCTAAGACAAACGTTCTAACCACTAAGCCACCATTGCAGTTCGTTACATGTAATAAGTCAAATTGAACAATTCAGTCAGTTTAAGATTCTATTGACTTTTTTTGTGCAAACGTTAGGCATGGAAGCAAACAATGTATTATATGTAGTTCCCCAAATCTTAGGCATGGAAGCAAAGAACGTAGTTTACATAGTTCCCCAAATCTTCTAGAAAAGGACTCAAGAGTTTATTAAGCCAAAAGAACTGTGCATCAATAATTTTTTTGTCCAGATATGTGGCTATGTATTTGTTTAACAATTTTATAGTGGAGTTTGAGAAGTTTGACAAATTCTGAATAAAGGGGTTACATCATATGTTTATTTTATGTAGCATTCATTTTGAGGTGAAAGGTTAAATTCCTTATAATTGTAATATTTGTAATCTGCGTAATCTTTGGAAGAAATACATTTCACCTTTTTTATGGATTACTGACTTAAACATCAACCAAAACAGTTATCAAAAATATGAATTCTTTTATTTGACAGCTGTTAAAGTATAATGTGTAGTCTGGTGATATGATATCTTAATGCTGAATTGTTTTGTTTAATGAACAGTGAAATGCACATTAATATGTTTAAATACAAGGAGACTGCTTAATAATAATAATAATAATAATAATAATAATAATAATGACTTTATATCAAGAGGGTAACACAATTAGCTAAGAAATAATCTTCCTTGAGGTCCTCATACAAAGGAATTTATATATTTCAGCAGCATCTCAGAAGCCACTGGATATATTGGGTTTGGAAGATGGAAATAGAGTCCACTGGGCATTTCTAATCTCAACTGGAATACTATTCCAGAGCAAAGTTCCAGAGTATTGGAAACTTTTTAAAAATAATTCCTTATTTGGTTTGGGAATTTTATACTGTTTGGTAGACATTGATTTCAAGTGGGGTGTATTACCAGGTAGCCTATATTGGAATAGGGATTGTAAATATTCAGGAGCACTATTATTGGATATCCTGTACATTAATTTGGCTTTTCTTAAACAGATTCAGTATTTAATATGTAATATTTTTAACTAACCAGCTAAATTTTCCTTGCTTTCTTTCTGGTTTGATATTAGCCTAAATGCTCATTTTTGAAGATTTTCCAGCTTTGCTATGTTTTAATCATTTGAATTACCCCATACTGTATTACAGTAGTCTAAATAGGGTTGTATGTAATTGTTATAAAATAGTTTTATCTGCCTTTCAGGGAGAAAATGTCTTATCCTACTTAGAAGCCATAAAGTTGAATTGACCTTTTTACTGATATGTTTGATATGATCAGTCCATGATAGGTTATTATCTACCAGAACACCAAGTAGTCTGTCATGACAGACCATTTGCAAGTTTGTATCCTTCCATATCAGACATAGTTCATTGCTATCAAGATTTTTCCTTGTTGACATAAGTAATATTTTAGTTTTACCAGTATTTACTACCATGCCATTGCATGTGCACCAGTTTTCCAGCTTGTTTAATGCATTCTGTAAAGAAATTTTGAGTTCATGCTTTGTGTTTTGGATGTCTGACAATGTTGTGTCATCTGCATAGAGATCTGTAGATGATATCGAGTCTCTTAGTAAAAATGGTAGGTCGTTAATAAATAAAATAAATAGTAATGGACCTAGAATTGATTTAAATATTGCCTAATCTGAAAACATGGTTATATGTAATGGAAAATAATGTTTACTAAATCTTATTTTTCATGTGAAAATTTAAATTCTTACATGAGCAAAATCTGCCCATTTGAAATTTGATTAGTTTATCCTTGCTCACAAATCTAACTAACTGTACACATGACCTTGCAAAATTTACCCAATTTGCACGCATTTCTAACAAACTGCACACATGAGATTGCAAAATTTACCCAATTTGCACACATTTCTAACAAACTGCACACATGAGATTGCAAAATTTACCCAATTTGCATACAGTTCTTACAGGGTTCTCATGTGCATCATTTTAGCAGTTCATGTGAATTGGTGAAACTTTCTGTAAGGGTTATTATAGCACTGAGGTTATGAAATGGGTGGTAACAATTACTTTTGTGTGTGCTGTACCTTTCAAGCCAAGCCAGAGAATATTGTTAGGTTGCTTTCTTTCAGATACACCAAAAATAAAATTTATTCCAAACCAGACAAGTGTCACAGTTAATGAGACAAGAGACCTGAATGTCACCTGCATTTCAGATGGAAACCCTACACCATCTGTAGAATGGTCCAACATAAATTCCAGCAATGTTCTCTACATGCGGAATATCAGTAGACATGACAGTAGGACATATGTATGCATCGCAAAAAGTATCAGCACCAACTATGGTCGTATTCCTCTGCAAAGTCAAAAGCAGTTACAATTAACAGTGCAATGTAAGTACTCCACTGCATTTTTAAAACCATACAAATTTGCACTGACACAAAGTAAAGTGTTTTATACCATTATAAGGTCAGACAGTCAACTCAGTGTTTATGTCCAATGGTTGGGTTAGGCTTATTATCAACAGAGAAACTATTTAGTAAAGGTGAGAGTGGGATTATTATGCATGTTCATGTCATTAAACAAACAGCAGTAATACATTTGGAAAACCAAAGTGCATTTTTGAAGATAATTACTGGTCATTATTGAACCTGAATTGACTGTAACTTGACCTAGAACTCACTTTGGCATCCTGGTGTGTGTGTCAGTGCTGCCATACCTGTATCTATCTGTATATTCATATACTTACTCTCAAGGTAAATAATGCAGGAAATGAGACTATATACATGTTTATAATGTCATAATAGAATTCAGTATAATTTTTACATCTATCTAGGTCATGTTTCCAGCCATGAGTTAATTTATATTTCCTTTGTCTAGACCATAACGTTCAAAGCCACATCAACATTTTAAGTTTACTAGTCATAGACCAGAAGAGTGTATGGGATTATGATATGTTGTCTGCTGTCTGTTATCCATCATTCAACATGTTATCTTCATCTATTAGCACAAGTGTGCTATCACTACTCCTCTTAAATGACTTGGAGGAATGCTTTGAAACATCCCATGGTTTATTTTGTCCCAAATGCTTCACAGACATCCAGTACATGTCTTCCACTGCAGCCATGTTGAAAATCTTGTTGTTGCCACCCAACTGAACAGAAAGTATTATCATCTTGTTGGCAACAGAAGACTTGCTGGTCCTAAATGAAAATATATAGTTTTGCATGACATTGAATATGGCTACCCCCTCCTGACTGTATGATTATATCAACATGGAGGGGGGGGTCACATAAAGGCTATTTATAATGTTTAGAAGGTCATCTAATTTTCAACATGGCCAACACAGCAGCCATCATGAAAAATCACGTTATTACTCCTTATCAACAGAAAGTCATCTTGACATTTCTGTAAAAGACTTGTTATGATGTTTGGTTCATCCTAAATAAAAATAGTTTGGCATCCAGTTTAGTATCACCATGGCTTTCTTTTGTAAAAAGCTTCATCTAACGTCTGCCGTATATACTAAAAGTCCAGCTGAGCTGCAGAGGGTGAACAGTGTCTAATTGGTTCACTCTCTGTTTCACAAAATAAGCATTTCTCGAAAATCCTAAAAAGATTGCATGCATGGTTCACTCGTCATTTTGCAAAATAAGCCTTCCTCAAAAATCATTAAAAACTCATGATTGACTGAGACTACCCTGTCAATGAACTGAATAGACTCTAATTGATCTACCAATCATGAAAAATATGCGGTGCTGAATATGAGAAAGCATCCTCTCTGTCATACATTAAATCATTATAATATCAATAATGACGAACATCTGATAATCATGATCAGGGATAATTGTAATACTCTTGCTGTATTTAATGGAATTGACACATACACATTATGAAATATTCATCACACTTGGTGTAGCGGTGATATGGATATAAAAAAGATTTTAAATTTATTTAGTCAGGCTCAGTTAACCCTGCATGGATTTTTAACAATAAACTTACATGATCCTTGAGCACGATATCGGTGTTACGTATATTTGATTTAAGTCATTCATTTTTGTTTTAATTGTTTGTTTGTCAATTTCAGATTTGACATTTTGGGTTTAAAATTCATTAATTGGGAGATATTTTCTAGAAAATTGGGATGACCTATACTCTACAAGTAAACATCAGATGTTGACCTTATTTCTGACCTGGTTTCAGAGTTATAAACAAGCTTTTAAAATGATTGGCCGATTCCCAGGACATCTTTCTATTTTTAGTAAAGAAATAACTTATTCTTATCTGGATCATTCGGTGCGTACGTGTTTTTGTGATCGTACATTTGTTCTAAAGGTTCTAGAAATTGTGACCCCTTCCCTGTTTACGTAAAAGCAAGTATGTAAGTTGTGTTTGAGAGCGAGCTGTTCAGTAGAAGATTGGGCTTTTTAGAATACAAAGCTGTGTGTTATTGTTTGAGTTATTTTAAATTACCTTGTGTGGGAAATTAGTTCAATTCGTTTGGATCAAGAGGAATTTTTTGTGTTATTTATCTGGAAAATATTTGTGCTCATTGAATTTCATAAGAACAGAACTGACTTTATCACATGACATCGTCTTCCATCTTGGATTGCTTCGTCAAGATTTGAACTGGGAGTTATTTAGGACATTTTATTACCAGGACTTTTGCCATTCCACTAGTGGATTATATTGTGAATTCTTTTTGGATTAATTTTGGAATTGATTCTTAAAACCATAAGTTTATTTTTCTTTTCTGAAAATTATTTGTACTCAATAAATTGTTTGTTAAATTTTTACAAGCTTGTTATTTTCACTCTTTCTATGTTACTGTTTATTCGAGCCGAAACACGTAACACCAGTTCGGTCTTGATATTTTTTTTGTATAATAACAGCAGAGAGGATGCTTTCTCATACTCGGCACCGCATATTTTTGGGGGGATTTTTCATGATCGGTAGGTCAGTTAGAGTCTATTAAGTTTGTCACCAGGGTTGTCTCAGTCAA
This sequence comes from Unio pictorum, assembly GCA_030141615.1. Taxonomy (NCBI): domain Eukaryota; kingdom Metazoa; phylum Mollusca; class Bivalvia; order Unionida; family Unionidae; genus Unio; species Unio pictorum. Next base: position 980,708 of record JARLTB010000132.1, read on the forward strand.
TCACAATTTTTTTACAATTTTCGAGGAATGCTTATTTTGTGAAATGGATAGTGATCCAATTGCTGTTCACCCTCTTTGGTGCTAGCAGCAAACATAGACCCTGATCTGCATGCACATCATGCTATGGCAGATAAGGATATTCCATGTTTGCAGTTTGACTCAACTTATAAGCAAGTATACTGTTCTTAAATGTAAATGGCATTACATAGCAATCACCTTGAAAATCATGTTTTTGCTTGTAAGCAAAATTTGGTTGAAATCCATTTGAAGTCTTATAGTGTTCATTTAGTTTCAGATAAATATTATACTGATCTCATATACCTGATTTGGTGTTTTGTTACATAGCAAGACAAGTAGGTTATTCAGTTCCAAGACAATTGTCCCAAAGGTAAACCATCTTTCTCAGGAATGAACTGCAGTAAGTCACCAAGGCTGATCCAGTGGTAGGATTTAAATTAAAATCCCTTAAAATCTAATTTGCTAATGACTGACAACATGGCTACTGCCTCCAATCTAGTCTGATGAATATACCTCACTGTCTGTTTGTACCCCACTACAGATTTCAAAAACAGAAATCAATAATGTGATAACATATTCACAGAACTTAGTCATTTCATTCCTCGATTTATAATTTCTAACCTGACTGTGACCACAGTGGTGCTAACATTGGCATCATCTTTGCCGCTCATGCTTAATAGACTTTCCATAATAACATGGTGCTATATTACGTACACTATGGGTGAGTTTTATTTTCCTCAGACAACAGAATGACATAGTTCATCATATTGGGTAATTGAATGGATAATTCCATAAATTACCATAATGTTCAGAGTTTAGAGTTATATCCCTTTGCACACATGATGACAGAAATTGCGCTACATTTGCATTAAATCCACATTAAAAGGAAAATTTAATGTTTTAATTATTTTCCATTGCTTGATTTGATATAATTGTAAATATCAGAAGCAGATAACTTCGTATATTTCTAAAATATACACCACTCTCATGATAACGCATGCCCTGATAACTTATGAACCCATTTATAATGTAGTGTCTGGTGTGGATCCCGATTTTTCCCAAAGAAAATATATTTAAAAAATCTTTCAAAATATGCTGAACATGAAAAACTTATGATAAGAATTGGTAAATTAAGCCTTTATACATTTCTCGTTTTATCATCAAGAAAGGTGATTAATGACAGTAGAGATAGATTCCATATTTGCATGTTCTAAAAAAGATATCACATATTATGTTATGGTTTATTTGTTGATAAATATCATCAATACACTGTAAATAAACAGTCTGGTGAAAAAACGATCAATGAAAACATCCGGTAAATGCTAACAGGTGGCAACAGATAATGAAATAAACAGCAATTAAATATCTTGCTATGTGTAAGTCACATTCTAATCCTTCATTTCCATTTCATTGTAAACATTATAATTGCAACATATTCTTTTGTACGAAAACATGAAAAGAGTCAATCAAATGTCACATTGAAACCCGTGAGTACTTCTGTGAGATTATAAATACCTGCTGGCTTTGTTTTGATCAAAAACTTGGTGAAGCGTTTATTGATCTAAAATAATCCATTAAAAGAGACCTGTGTTGTTTTATCACTTTGATTGAGTCTTATGTAGCAAATCAAGCAAAGGACGTTTTGCTCGGCAGCAGCAAAATCAGATAGTAACACAAAAAAATTAATTCAAAAGTGAATAATTATCATTTATCAAGCATATCACAACCATAATTTTTATTATCATGTTCTAATTTACATTATTTTAAATTTGTTGGTAATGATTAACCATTGTTTTTTTTAATTTTCAATTTTACCGGTACTTCTACAGCTATCAAATATATCTATTACTTGATCAATCAACATTGTTTTTTGAAAGGAGAGTCAATCTTTTGTATTTTAAAAAAAAAACATCTAATTTGGATCAAACAATAAAACTAGAATGTATCCAATTCAACACAAAAATTAGTGAGATAATACACAATGTGTGAAGTGGTACACGTGTTAAGCAAACAGAAACCATGTGGAACAATGTTTTCGATTAACTCCTCAATATATGGTAATTTATCCTGAAATTAATGTTACTCTATGAGGAAAAAATAAACTACACCATTATGAAGAGATATTTATTCACAGTTAATCACAGCATGATTATAAAGTGAGTATTAAAAATTAAAAAATCTGTAACCTACCCACCCTTCTGCCTTTGTGTCGATCCTTTTATTGTTATTTACTACTATAGGTCCCTCGATAACTCGTACCTCACTTATAGTGCGATCGTTGGTTTTGGACCCTGATGTGCACGTGTTATCGAGAAGCGGTGTACATAAATATGTAGTCGGTGCATTAACCCCTTTGCTGAAAATGGACTTGTCGAAGAACTGGAAATGACTCATTTATGCTTTTTGTTTTTTAAATTGGTTCGGGGGCAAAAACAAACAGAGAGGTATATTCAGACTATAGTTTGCAATACCTTCCTATATTTTCAGCCTGACATGGGGAACTGAATTCATTGAATCCATTCTTATTGTTGGTGTATTCACATTCTATATATGAGATCTAGATTTATGATATGTCATGGAATGTTTAGGACCAAAACATCATTATGAAGTTAATTTATTTTTCTCAACTGTTTTGAATGTTCAAAGTTTTAAAAGGTTCTGAGGTTATAAAGGTTTTATTGTATTTTATTTAGGAAAGTTGATCACATTTCTTAAATCACTTTCTTGTTATCTTGTATTAATTCATAATATAAATTTGCAGTTGCACCAGAAATGTCTGTCAAAGTAATACCATCCATAGTTGAAGTAAATTCTGAAGTTCGTATTGAATGTTCAGCCCATGGTGAACCCTCCAGTTACAAATTTTATGATTGGATTCACAAATTGGGAAAGAATGCAGTGCGGCGTATTAAAGGCATTCAAGCAAATCAGTCAACATTAGGAATCATCTTTCCAAGCATAGCTATTGCAGATATGGGAACTTACATGTGTTTAGCTGATAATGGTATAACAGGACCTGATGGAGACATTGTCCAATCAATGGAAGCTCAAATAGATGTTACAGGTATGGAATTTTTTTCTCCCCTTTATTTATTTAAACGTGCTTCATGCTTGTTACTAACACCATGTAGCAGGTTTTTAAATAGTTTTTCATGTGTAATGTATATGATGTCATTAAATTCCTAAAGAGTTCCCATTTAAGCAGATAACTGTAGCTTAAATGTGCCATTCTGAATTGTCTCACATGTAAGATTATGTTGAGTGCTTGATTTTCCTGTATAACTAAGGTTAGCATATACTGGGGGTGAGCAACCTAGGATTAGCTCATTTCATGTGATTGTTTAATTTTTCTTATACCATATGGATTTTTAAAAAAATCATAATTGTTTCAATTTTTCCTACATAGCACTTCATATTTTTTGTCAAATTCTTTTACTTTTTGTACACCAAAAAATGTTGCCATTTTGTTTTATGTAAATAATAAGAGATTAAACTCATATAATTATGGAGTTTTTTCATTGTTTTGTAAAACTTCTGTATCATGTTTGATCTCAAATTTTGATGTGTTAAAATTGGAGATTCCTATTCAAACAATTTGAAAATATATTAAGACATGATTTTGGATATGTTATAAATGGTGATTTTCTTTGGTAAGCTTTTAATATAGGAATCAAGTAATGAAACATTATTTATAATTGACAACATATAAAACTTGTCTTGTCAGATATTGTCCGATGAAATAGATGGTGAGTTTTATGTATATATGCAACATAAATTACATATCCAATGTGTGTCAAGAAAGCATTCATATATATATATATATATATATATATATATATATATATATATATATATATATATATATATAGCTTAGGAAAGAAGATGAATTACACCAATATTTATAGACAGTTTAGTAAGTATGCATCCAAGTTATCACCTAAAGTTTCAAAAAGTTTAAAGAGATTGTTGCAGCATGTCAATGTTCTTTACTGTGTACTGAAATTTTAAGTGGTCATTTATAAAAGATATCATACAGGTTCAAGGTAGGATCTTTATCTCTGTCCAGGATGCACGTTTTATATTACTGAAACTTCAGGTTATATCATTGTATAGCTACGATAGTAGTATGTTTAAACTCTTTATAATTGAACTTAACTGCATTTGTATGACACTACATTAAGTACGTTTAACATTAAAGGTGTTCCTGTGGCCTTTGTCAGAGATACATTTTTTCGGGACATCAATATGCCTGCCAGTATAAAGATACCTTTCTTCAGCAACCCTAACATAACTGCTGTTGAGTTCTTCAGGACACAGAACCACACGCCAGTAGCCAATGATACAGACACACAGGTTTACCACACAGAAGCCAATGTATCCACCGTTTTCCACAACACTGATGTAGTTCTTCAAGGAATGGAAGCAGTTCTTCACTTCAGAAGCCTTAAGGAGTCAGACTTTGGTCAGTATATACTGGTACTATCCAACAACAAAGGAAATGCAACTCTCAGTGTCCATTTAAATGCAACAGGTAAGACAGATTGCACTGACTTGCATTCTAGCTTGTCAAACCACTTGTATGAGGATGCTAGTTGAGAAAGCCTGTTTGTTGTTTTTCATTTTTGTTATTATTAACACTTAGTTTTACTTTGAAAGCAATTTGTTACTTTTTACTTTGTTTTTTACAGTGTTCTATTTATGGATATAGTATTTTTATGGCACTTAATCAGGATTTTCTTACATTATTCTGATAAATGGTTGGATAATTGGATATAGTATTTTCATAGCACTTAATCAGATGATTGGATAATTTGGATATAGTATTTCATAGCACTTAATCAAATGATTGAATAATTTGGATATAGTATTTTCATAGCACTTAATCAGATTTTCTTACATTATTCTGATAAATGATTGGATAATTTGGATATAGTATTTTCATAGCACTTAATCAGATTTTCTTACATTATTCTGATAAATGATTGAATAATTTGGATATAGTATTTCATAGCACTTAATCAAATGATTGGATAATTTGGATATAAGTATTTTCATAGCACTTAATCAGGATTTTCTTACATAATTCTGATAAATGTTTGGATGATTTGGATATAGTATTTTCATAGCACTTAATCAGATTTTCTTACATTATTCTGATAAATGTTTTGATAATTTGGATATAGTATTTTCATAGCACTTAAATCAGATTTTCTTACATCATTCTGATAAATGATTGGATAATTTGGATATAGTATTTTCATAGCACTTAATCAGGATTTTCTTACATTATTCTGATAAATGGTTGAATATTTTGGATATAGTATTTTCATAGCACTTAATCAGATTTTCTTATATTATTCTGATAAATGGTTGGATAATTTGGATATAGTATTTTCTTACATTATTCTGATAAATGATTGGATAATTTGGATATAGTATTTTCATAGCATTTAATCAGATTTTCTTACATCATTCTGATAAATGATTGGATAATTTGGATATAGTATTTCATAGCATTTAATCAGGATTTTCTTACATCATTCTGATAAATGGTTGAATAATTTGGATATAGTATTTTCATAGCACTTAATCAGATTTTCTTACATTATTCTGATAAATGATATAATAATTTGGATATAGTATTTCATAGCACTTAATCAAATGATTGGATAATTTGGATATAGTATATTCATAACTCTTAATCAGATTTTCTTACATTATTCTGATAAATGTTTGGATAATTTGGATATAAGTATTTTCATAGCACTTAATCAGGATTTTCTTGATAATTTGGATATAGTATTTTCATAGCACTTAATCAGGATTTTCTTACATTATTCTGATAAATGGTTGGATAATTTGGATCACACTGACCTACTCCTGCCCATATAATTATCTATTTTTAGTCTAGAATTCTCAACTGTAAGAATATTGGAGCCGCCTCCCTGCCATTTTTTTAACTCTCTCATTACCTTACTCTAGATAGTTAAAAAATGTTGCTAATAACTTAAAGTAAACTTATGAACTATTGTTTTGGATTAGGTATTGTCTGGATTGATGTGGTCTATGGCATCGACATGTAAAATATAAGGTCCGATAACTTTAAAGGCATACAACCTATGATTTTCAACTTTTTTGATCTTGCAAATGCATGATGTTATGAAAAGTATAGTAGAAATAATGAGTAATTACAGGTCATTCAGTTTCAATAAATGTACAACTGTAAGTTTAATCAATGAAAATATAACAATGTTCTGTACAGATTGCTAATTAATTATGCAGAAACGAAATTTACTGATATTCTCCGAAGTCGCAGTGTCAAGTGATGCGCGTCAACAAATATGGAAGTCGAGGTAAGCATGTGATTCTCTTTTGATGTAATTATTGCCTTATTCTTCGTCTGTCCTTCTCCTTAGTTCTTTATAGTCACACACAATATATGTATTGCTTATAGATTTCTCATTATATATGATAAATTACAAGAAGTAGGCAAAAAAGTCAATATGATGGAAAATCTTGACAGTAAGGGGTTCCTTTAAGGGGCCATTCTTGAAAGTGTTTACTTCTCATGTTTGTGTGATTCTGTTACGTTGTAAGATAAATCAACTAAAACTATGATAATTTGTATCATTGTAATCAGAACCGCTATTAAAAGGTCTTGCTAAAGTCGCTTCTTAGACTCAGAATAAAGTTGATTTTCTTGTGCATTTCCATTACCACCTCACGGTCATGTATCCGATAGTTGATATGATTTGCGCATTTGTTTGTATATTTACACGTTTGCTTCATTGCATAACACAAAAATTAATATTTTATTTGGAATTTTTTTTTACTGATAATTTTTTACAAATTTCTGCAGGACTTCGACCTGGTTGTTTTAGATGAAGTCGTGCTCCTTGTTACACAGAGGTATATGCAAGATGTCCTGGCAGCAGAAGAAGATAATGATTACAACCGGGGAAAGGCATACTGCTAATAGGCAGTTTATTTTATGGACTTAACAGATACCTAAGTACTGGCAACAGACATGTCATTCCAAGCTGTTGTGTATGGCGTATAATGGATAAATAATTTTGGCCAGTACCATGGCTTTACAAAAGGAAGACTTGGATGATCTATCCACATATATGATGTGTGAATAATATAATTTATGTTGATTTTCTGTTGTATAAAACATTTCTTTTGTAGTATGCAATTTTTATTTTGCATGAACAAGTTTGTTAAACATTTTTTTTAGCTACCTACCCACTAAATGAATGATTATATGTATGGCTATGTTTTGAAAGCAACTGTGAGGAGACTATTTATTAAAAACATAGGATGAATTGAAGTTGACTAGCATTGTCATGGGATGCAAAGAATATAAAAAACAAAAGTTCACTGGTGAACATGATTTTAATCGTGCATATACAGTAACACATTAAGTTAAATGATAACTAATGCATATTCATATCGAGTTGAGAAAGCAAAACTTGTTGCAGTGTTTCATGAATACAGATTGGCTTGCAAATATCAACAGAACTACAAACACTAGGATGCTATTCTATCCAGACACTGCTCATTAATTACAATTACATTTAATACAAAATGGCTCTGGAAACAGAATAAGGTTTTTAAGACTAAAATACTATTTCATCTAAAGCAACCTTGAATGCTTATATCACATATGTGCATCATCAGCCATCTTATTACAAATATACTCGACACCATTTAAAAGTATCAAATTTTCAGTTTTTTAAAATGTGTTCATTTACCATAGAAATAATTATACCCTTTATATGAATACCCAGATGAATGTACACAACTGCATACACTGTAAAAATAACTATTATATATTATGAAATGTACTAAACTTATATAAGTACAAATGTGCATGGACAGTAGGGTGGCCCTTAAACATAGAAAAAACATTTTTTATTATTTCTCTAGCATCTGAACCGTCAGAGTGGTTCCATTTATTGTAGAAACAGATGAGAAAAAATATTATGAAAAAATATTAATATTTAGGGGTGGCTCAAGCACATCAAAGTTTACCATTAGAGTCTGAAAATCGTCATTTGGTCATTAAAACGAACGACACAGAGTTTACTGTTTGTCAATCAATGTTGACTTTTTTGCATCTGGAAATTGTTTCCGGTTCTGCTCTATTACGTGGAGAGCATACTGCAGCTGGTCTTCACATCTAAAGCGCCCTGACTGGACTGCATCTTGAATGACTGCAACGCTCCGTTCTGCGTGGTCATTTGTAACCGAAAGCGTCTTGACCATTGCCTCAGCAGCTTTGAAGTCATCTCTACTGTTCCATGACTCTGGATCTTCAGCTAAGAATCCAGAAGGCAAGCCCAGAATTGTAAATAGTTTTCTGCTGGACTTTGTGACAAAATCTATGAGTGTCTTCTGTTGCACGGCTGCCATGTCAATGCGTGCCCAGTTTGGTGGATCCAGTTCTCCATCCTTTTCTTCCGACCCTCTGACAAGTGCTTGCTTTGTGGCAATATCTAGTTCTGGATCAAAGAGGCTGAGCAGTATTAAATCTTCCGAGAGGTACCACAGATGCCCAGCCATCTTACGTGACGTTTTGACAGTGATGGCACGATCTGGATATGAATGGAGCAGCTGCAGGAGTTGGAGGTCATTTCTGGCTGCAGTAGGAGCAACAGGTGCCTGGTACCAAAACTTGATATAAATCTTTGCAAGAAATATGTTCAAACGTAGAAGCCCTTGAGATTCTCGGGTTGTCAGCTTGAGCTGGGACCGGAAAAGCCATACCTTGATGCTGTAGATGGCTTTTGCCATCCAGCGTGCTTGATGTAATGGACCAGGGCTTCTGAACGTCATCTTGTCCGAAGACTTTTTCCCTAAGAAGACGAGCATTAGTTGCAACAGCTCACAATAGTCATCTCTAGGTTGATTATCTTCAAGTTGTCGTTCGCAGAATGCAATGACTTCGACTTGAACATCTGCAAGCTCGGTAGATGCATAATCATCTGAAAAGGCGTCACTAAATCCGTCTTGGTCTATGCTTGACCACTGTTGTTTAAAACGCTTGAATATGAGAATTTCTGGTGCCTTGCTGGGTCCCATACAGATTCCAAATGCAGCACCCAGGACCAGTTCCATTATATCATGCCGACAAGCAAAGTGCAGAAGAGACCGTCCCAGTAACTGCTCGAGAATGATGCAAGCACCTGACAGTCTACCAGTATTGGAGCTCGTGGTGTCAAAGCACATGCCCTGAACCAAACTGGTAAGTTTCCATTCACATATGGCATTGTAAACTGCCTCTGCCTCAGCTTTGCCAGTTCCTGCAGGTATCTTTGGAATTTGTAAAAGCTTCTTCTCCTCCATTGTTGAAACCAGAATTGGTAGCCTGTTCACCTTTTCTATACCAGTTATGTTAGGCATTAGCTTGTCATCCCAATGGATAGTTAAAGCTGTGGTTCGTTTGAATGCTTCCTTAATGCCAGCAGCTGCTGCTTTTCAGTGTTTTTGGCGTTCACGCTGTATGGTCGTCCTGTTTAGAGCAAGCTGCTCTGGGTCTTGTCCGATAGCCCTCATTGATTCAAAAATGACCATCATGGCAGCTATGTCACTCAACAGATTTCTATCAAGCATTGCTGCCAGAGGGGCTGATATTACCTGCTTTTTACCTCATTTTCGTGGTGGAGGAGCAGCCGCACTTGTGCTGGGGATTGGATCTTGGTCGTCAGACTCAGATGATGTTTCCATGTCCGAATTATTGCTACTGCTGTCCAGCTCAAGCACTTGGGACAACAACTCCTTTTCAAGTTCAGAACGTTTTCTTCTTCTTTGCAATGTCTCCACTTTTTCCTTCTGCAGTTCTTGTTGTTTGAGCAGCACATTGTCCACACCCGCCATGCATCCAGGCCGTCCCTTCTTCCGCTGACATTCCAGGAATAATTTGTCCTCTTCATTCTCTATGAGTTGCATTGCATCAGCGTGTGCAATATCAAACAGTTCTTTGATCATTTCTGTAAACATGACTTCATTTGCTTGCTGAATCTGTGTCTTACGGTTCTTGTTCTTCTTCAGACCTTTCCACTGGTAGAATAGTTCTTCAAGTTTTTTGATTGAATCTTGTCGATGCTTGACTGGAATTCTTGCAGGGAACCAAAAATCTTCCACTCGTATTATGCTGTTGTTTGCTGCTGTTCGGATTTCCTCTTTAAGAACATTGTGACGATGCAAGAAATAGCTGAGAACTTGCTCTGCTGAGGGCAGTTTACTACCTTCTATCCCATCTGCACTGGTAACAAGATAATCTTGTGAGCGTGTTGTCACTTTTGTGGCTGCTGTCACTGCTGCTGCCATTGTTAACAGGTAAGTATCAACCAAAACCGGAACAATTATACTCTATTTAACACTCAACAGTCCACAGTCCAGAGTTCACAAAATTCTCACTTTAACCTTTCAAGTCCAACAACTGTTGCAAAAGCTTCCAGAATTGCAGATTTGTTACTTTTTTAACTGAAAATTGAACAGTCAACACTCAACATCTGAATTTCCTGAAAACATAAAAGTAAACAACTGAACAATAAAACTTGCAAAATTGCAAAGAATATTTAATAATAACAAGTCATTAGTCAATAAATATGTAAGTAAGGAAAAAATTTTAAATTTATACTGCGGTTCTACATTCTACAATCTATATTACAAACAGTACAATATGGACATTATGAACGTGATTACCACAAATTTCAATGTCATTGAGCTACCTCTAAACCTTGTTCAATTTTGCAGATTTTTTGCATACTGTGTTTTTTTTATCTTTTAGAACAAAATGAGAGGTCCAGAAATATATAATTCAAAACTTGATTTCTAAGGGCCACCCTAATGTACAGGTATAACTTTAATTCAAGAGTACATGTACATTCAGGCATAAAAAACTGAAGGATATCATCTAAGAATAATTATGGCATATATAGAGGTTTTCCATGTTATTTAGGTTGGGTGCGGTGCTCCCAATATTATTTAAATTATTACAAAAGACCAGCCCCCAGCATGTTTTTGTGAGGAATTGAAGTAGTGATAGACTGATGCAATGCTCAGAGCCCCCAGTCAGTGGTGCCGACAGTTAAATTAATGAATACACAAAATGTGAAAGTCAAATAAACAACAATTTAATATCATTAAATAACAGTCATCTCTCAAATGAAATTCAAATTAAAACCCTATCACTCGTCTTTAACTCGACCAAGTTATGGCCTATTTTATCATCTGACTTAATGTAATAGATTTTCCTCTTGTCCTGTGTTCCTACTCATCTGTATGATCTTTCTCTGGACTGGTAGTCCAATTCCATTCACTCCATCTAATTTCTGCCTCCGTTCTTCCTTTTTCTTTGTCTCCCAGAGACTTTTATATGAGAAACTAGTGTACCATTACTATAAAAGATTGATTACAGACATCCTATTCCAAAATACTAGACAGTTCTATAGAAATTACATTGATGTTTTAGTATCCTGTGCTTGGTTTCTGTGCTTTTGACACAAGTGATTATCATTTACTCAATGCCAAACTTTAGTACATCACATAAACAAACTACAGTAACTGCAGTGAAACAAATATTGAAATTAAGCCCACCCCCATGTATGTTTCCTATTGCATTTCTTTTAAAATTAGGGTAGCTAGGTACTCATTCACACACACATACATGTATATATATATTGAATAGTATATATAATGTACTAAGTACAATGCAAAACTGGCTCAGGAATGCAAGGGTCATGTTACCAGGCAAGGAGATATTGACCTCTTGATATTTTAGACGTAAAATGACTGGTTGTACTTTATACCTTCCTTGATGTACCCATTAAGTTCTGGCAGTGTTGAATGTATTTATGCAGTGTTGATACCAATTAGCCTACGCAGACAAACAAACTCTTACACATTCACAGGGGTGTTTTAATTGCTAATTGACCTTTAACCTTGTTTGCAGCAATATATCACTGCTGAGGTCATGAAATTGGGCCTACTGTACAAAATTGTAACAGTGTGTGTGATTTGGATTTTTAACATACCTTGAACAATTTTTCAGTCATATTGCTATGATGTTTGCAGTGTGGCAGTTTATAGTGATGTCTAGCACTGAGGCATCATGCCGCAGACATGTAGCATGACATCCCACCCAGTTACATTATCCTGACAGTAGGACGACCAGTCCATACACTAATCTCTTAATGCTGAGCACCAAATGAGGCAGCTGTTAATACCATTTTTATGTCTTTGGTGTGACCTTGCCAGGGATCAAGGCCTCCACAACCTCTTGCATCTGAGGTTGATGCTCCTACCACTAGGCCACTGGAATGGTCAACACCAGTATGTAAATAGTAATTTGTTGTTAACAAATATAATCGGTAAAGATCTTTTCTAATTGATTTCTTTTTATAAAAACAAAACAAAACAGAAGTTAACAGCATTTTTTTCTTTATAAAATTAGTTTGAAACTGTATGTGAACCGATAATGGCAGACATCGCTGCACCTGTAATAAACCACTTCATTACATTGTATTCTTAAAAAAATTGAGCAAATAAATTCAGGAAAATATATAATTTAATTAAAACAAAGTCTAAATATTTTGTGTTAGAAGATTTAGCCTAAATATTTAATAATGAAATCAGAAATATAGGACAATACTATGTTGTGGAATTCGAAACAATGTTGTTAAACTCAATGCTGTTTTCTGATTTAATTCATTTTCATGAAAAAACATACATACATACCTACATACATACTTACATACATACATACATACATACATACATACATACATACATACATACATACATACATACATACATACATACATACATACATAGTAGTGAAGCAAAAACTCTTTTAAGCAATGCATATTGTTGCTATCAGCATTTAGGCAAATAATAAAACCATAAATATGCAGTCATAATATTGGATGTTTGTAATAAATCTAAAAAGTGTGTAGTTAAATTAAGATGCACTCACATGGCACAACACATGTTCTTTGATGAGTTTTGTTGGAAAAATGGATCCAGTTCAGTTACATTTCAATTTTAATGCTTCAGTGTGTTGTCTATTGATAGGTACAGTAATGTTTAGCGGGAGCAATGAAATCAAGATAAAGAGTATGGATTGAAGTCATTTGTTCCAATGTACATTTTTTCTTCTTCAAAGTATGCTAGAAATCTTTCTGACTGCAATTTTACACAAAACATTTAGAAAATAAAATTATTTAAAGGTACTTTATTATGCAATAATACCGACTTGCAATTACACGATTTTAATCTTGTTACTCCTATAAGATTAAATGAATTACAATGAATAGTTTCTGCTGTGCTTTTTTTTAATACATCATATGGCCAAAATACACTGCATTTACCTCAATCTAAACATACATATAAGACAAGTATAAATGCAATGGGTATGAAAAGTTTGAAAAGGTCTTACATCTTTTTGTTCAAATGCATGTTTTTTTAAAAGCTTTAAGAACATAATCAGCAGTGGTCTGAAGATAAACTGAATCTTGGAAATCAAACAGATGCTGGACTTTGGCTCATAGTAGACACTCCAAGTCTATATGGGCCCATGGTAGGGATCATTTGTTATCATACAATCACTAGAATAGTCTCTCCATAACAATTTGATATCAATAGGTGTTACCTAACTAAAAGGCCTAAATCATTTTAACTTAAAATGAGATTTCTGCTTTGTAACAATCTCTTATGTAGGTGGTGGTGGTATTGGAGCAAGTATATTAGATATTCACCTATGATCATTTATGTCCAAAACAACTGGCTGTTTCATTCCAACTCTATCATCTAACCTCATTTTAAATATTTTTATAATTATTTCCAGAATATACAGTTACTGTTGATAAGCTTTCTTTGGGTTTGCAGACCATCTCTCACTTTTTTGTTGAATGACCTTTGGTGGCTGACAAGAAAATGCAAACATTTCACTGGCAATGTCATTTTATATTTTTTTAATTCTCAAAAGTCCAAATAAAACCTGCATACAATTACATGTAACAAATCATTTTGCTACAGATGAAAATGTCAAAATAGCAAACCTGTATTTAACTCATATATCATAAAAATGTTTAGATTATTTACAGAATTTTCTAATTACATTAGAATAATTCTAACCAAAATTGGTTTATGAAATTTATTTTAAAAAAATTTCTTCTATAAAAGATTAAATTGTACCACAAACAGATGGTTTATCAACTTTCAGGTAAAGCATTAATATTTTAACAAAAATGAATTATTATGTTAACAAACAAGAATAAAGTTTATTACCTTATTTTTCCATCTGTGTTTACAATCATATCTCTGTCAATATGATTGTTATGATCAAGAGTTGCCAACAGATTCCTAGCTCAGAAAGCTGGTGGCTTATATGAATGTTCTTTGGAGGCATACAAATACAATCAAACATCAGGAAATTCTCCAGTTCTGCTGTACGTCTGAAACAAAGTAAAATGACTAAATAAATAAATTGATTCAGATGCAGAGAACTATTTCAAATTTATAAATCCCAATAAATCTGTTTTGATGAAAATGCCAATGTACAGTAGCATTATACAGGCAGAGAATAATCAACTCATTCTACCCCTACAAATTTTTTTCCTTGTCACCTGAAATGGGGGTAGGGTACGCATTTGTGGGCTAATTTTGAATACATTGAAATACATCTGCTTCCAAGACTTTTTTGCTTAGATATATGCCTAGGTGTGCTAGAAACATCATTCGGCATCTGCATAAGGGTAAAAGTTGGAGTTTTTTCTTCTTCTGACCCATCATTTTCCTCCTGGCCACCTTTTACTTCCAATCCCCAATTTATCCTACTTCTGCAAATGTTTATCTGTCTGTGTATAGCTCAGACCGATCTGAATTAGATTGCAAGCAAAAAAGTAAAAAATCCGGAAACAAAATCTTATTCCAACAATGGGTATGTGCACAAAAATCGGGTAAAGCTTGACCCCTCCCTCCCTGTACACATGCATAATATTTTTTTTTGCACACACCCCATCTGCGTACATGTGATTGCCCTCCCTATTCTGTAGAACAGCCTATATTTAATCCACACAGAAAAGATCAAGGATTAATAATATTATGTATTTAATATAACAGATAGTCCATCAATGTTAAATGTCTGGCTGCATCAAAGAAATAAGCTGTGTAACTTTAAAAAGTTTGTCGATTGTCCACTAAAACTCAAACACCAACTGAACCCAGTCAAGCAGGTTACTTATTAGACAAATTACTATCGAGGTATATGTGTACGTATATTATCAGTAGACCACCCACCCCCATACACAAGCATATGCATATGGGTAAACCCCCCTTGCCCTCTCCATGTGTACTAAACGGACAAACCATAACTATGGCCTTAGTGTGGTTTGTATTTATAATACAATGTATTCATATTCTTACTATGATAACCAGTATATCTTCATTTTTTCAATTATGCATCAATACTATATTTAAGATATATTGTAATTACACATTTTTAACTTGTATGTTCATACACTGCAAAGAAAGCTTTTGTGGGAGCAACTTTCTGGTTTATACACAAATACCAATACAATACTATACATGTATATATATATATATATGGTTGTTTTTTAGTATACTTAACACAAATATTCTCCTTTTTTGTATGTATCACAATTATTTTTGTTAGTATACTTTCGCAAATGGGTTGATAAAACTTTTAGACTTTTCCATCATAACACTTTCCTTCTCCTTAAGTTTTTCAACTTCAGACAAGACTGAATCCCTTAAAATAAAATTTTGAAATGTGTAAATACTAATGTTGAACTTGGAAATCTTTAGTTTTGTATCAAAAGAAGGCATTATCATTTATCTTGGTTATTATAATGGGAATGATAATGCTTCAAGAAATAATAATAATAATAATAATAATAATAATAATTTATTTAAATGGGGTGACTCATTTAGTAAAAGACTATTCTCCCTTGAGGCCATTTAACTAAAATACAAACAGCATGACGAGGAACATATCAATAACAAAAAAGACATGTGCCAACAATTTACAACAAAAATATTATTCTAAATAAAACAAACCATATTTTAACAAAATGTACAATCTTTACCAACTGCAAAATATTAAACTAGTATAGAATGATACATTTCCAGGTACATCTACCAAAATATTTGTAAACAAGTAAATATACATAAAATTTAATAAAATGTAGTAATACTTACACATGCCATATCTGATTCTAATGTGGTTATATCAGACACAGCAGGAATTTGTATCCTATGAATTGTTGGCCCAGGTGTAGAAGTTGTGGCCATGTCTTCTTTGACATTCCTCTGTTTCTGATGTTTTCCTTGCACTGGCATTAAATTCATAACTAATATAGCAAGGTAAAATAAATGTTTCATTAGACAAAAATAATATATATTTTACAAACAATAGTGAATGAATGAATGTTAAATTAAAGTGAACCGGCCACGATGGGTCATTATTCACTGTTTTATCTTTCAAAAGAAAGTTATTTCATTTTTCCCGTGGGGTAAGGAATGGTGCGACATCCCCACGGGCGTTTATGCACACATAGTGTGTTATTTAATTTGGTACAGCCATCACTATTTACATTATAAATAATTTGTATTTTGAAAAAAACAGTAGTGACTGCTTGCCTCTAAATAAAGTCTTATGGTTGCGTGCGAAAATGAAGATGATCATTAATTACCCTTTGGTAGCCTCAGAAACAGTTGCAGTATGTCATGTACATGCTGATTTCAGCGATATTGTTGCAGGGCTGTGGCATTTTATTTCAAACTAAATGGAATAATGCCAGTTTATATAAAATATGTTATTTTAAGAGTTTTGATAAAGAGTTAAGAATACAGAAATAAAACAGCGGTATAAAAGCTTGACTGTTCATTGCAAAATTGAGACTCACCAGTATCCAGCAAGAATTTGGCGACTTCTGGATTATTTTCCAGGCTCAAGGTGGACTTTTTTTTATTCCATCCTTTATGCTGGTCACCAATACATATGCATGTGCTGCCATAATTTGCCCAAAGAGCTTTTTTCCCCCTCCTTTCAGAATCTAAGTTTTGGTTTTCGATCTAGTTGCGGACATGCCATTTTTTTTGTAAACACGTGTTTGCGCATCGCTAAAATTCTTAATCTTCAGCAGAGGTCAACACAGAGGTTACATGAATATAGGCGTGGCAAATAGTGAATTTTTGTCTGGCAGACAATAATTAAAAATCGCGTATTTTATTACAAAATTACCGATACTGGCCTGATTTTGGCCTCAGTAACAGCCTGAATCGTAATTTTTCAACTAAATAAGTAATCACGAACTGAAAAAAGAACAAAATAATTTCATTCGTTTTTACTTAGGTTGTATGCTTTTAATTTCTTTCAACATGTTAAACATCAAGGTCACTCAGAATGAAAGAAAATAAATGGTTTATGTACACAATTGTCAGCTATACACACAGTTCTTCATCAATATTGCAGATGTAGTACATGTTGGTTAAGAAAAAGGTCAACTGATTTTTGACTCAGGGTCACTGTAACTGAAAAAAGGAGCAAAGTTATCGTTTATTTTGACCAGAATGGGTTTTGCTACATGACATTTGTTCTAAGGTAAATTCACTGACCACACATTGTGGGTGGTTTGCACTTGGGTCATTAGAAAAAGTCAATACTGTCTGTGGTACAAGATCTGAAAGGAAAACACTTCATTGTTGGTTTAATTCAAGATTGCATACCTTGACCAAATCATTATTGACAAGACTCTTATGCTAGTCACACCGTTCATTCAGAGTTCAGCCACAAGCAATAATGCAATAATGCAATAATAAAGCAAATCACTTTGGGATCCAGAACAGTACTGGGAATCTCTGGGTGCAGCAATAGGTGATAGGTCAGTATATGTCCTCATTAATTACCATGACCTGAATGTTTAATTCATCCTGATTGGCAGTATGATTGTTAATTGTCACAATGGCTTACAAATCTAACCAGTTGCTTCGACATGCTGGTGGTGTACTGGCAAGATGTTGATGTCACAATTGAAAATATAATTTTCTTCAATATATTTAGATCTAGAAATAGCACAGCCTGTAAAATCCATTGTACGACCTCATCAACATACTCAACTAGAGTCATAACATTGCCTTTTGTTTGCAAGTTCTGTGATTGTGGTTATTGGAGGTCGGGTGGCTGATGGATGCAGCAAAGCATGATTCCATCCTATGCTATTCTGCAATGATCCTACTAAGTTCTACAGTGTTCATTCTGTATACTATATAACACAAGCAGCAAGAAGGGTGAACAGACCGAAACTAATTCAGACAAAATCAGAAAATACACCGAAACTAATTTACTAGTGACTTACAGACAGTTGTATGTTGCCTGTACTTTCTGTAGTAGAGGGCTTGTCAGAGTTCCGCCACAAGCAACAACAGAAGCTCGAGCCTCACATTTTGTTTTTGGCAAATCACTTTGGGATCCAGAACAGTACTGGGAATCTCTGGGTACAGCAATAGGTAGGTCAGTATATGTCCTCATTGCATGATTAGCATGATGTGAATGTTTAATTCATCCTGATAAGCAGTGTGAGGGTTAATTGTTACAATGGCTTACAAATCTGACCAGTTGATACAACACACTCGTGGTGTACTTGCGAGATGTTGATGTAGCAATTGAAAATATAGTTTTCTTCAATATGTTTAGATCTTGAAATGGCACAGCCTGTAAAATCCACCTTATGAATTCATGAACATACTCAACAAGAGCCATAACATTGCCTTTTGTTTGCAAGTTCTGTGATTGTGGTTATTGGAGGTTGGGTGGCTGACAGATGCAGCAAACCATGATTCAACCCTATTCTATTCTGCAACGATCCTTCTACAGTGTTCATTCTGTATACTATACAGCACATGATCATGAAAAAGAGTATTCTGATTGATCAAAAGATTCTACTCATCCAATGGATCTTATTGTAATGGAAACTGATGGAAGTGGAAAAAAGGAAGCATGCTTGCAAGACATGGTGTATTGAGTTACTGAGGAGGTGTTTTACAGATATAAAAGACTGAGAGTGTGTAAGATGAAGTTGTTTGCATTTGCAACATTTCAAATTGGAGAGAATGTTGGTACACCTTTAAGCTACTTTCATGTACTGTCGTTGAAATTTATATTGTACTTGTGTTGATTGGACATGACCAAAGTACACAGTTAACTAAAGTCACTGCTCCCTTGTGCTTAAAAGATCAGCCTGAATTATGATGGAATACACTTTCACTGTTATTAAAATAGGGAAACTTTGTCAGACTAGACTATGCCAGCTTCTGAAAGTGCAATGAACGAATTACCTTAAATATCAAATATGAAAAACAGTTGTCAGCTCTTGTTTTACAATTAACCAGACTAGTCAGACTGGTGAATCCTTTGCTTTATATACCTGAAGCAAAGAAGTGAAGGAAAACGTCCTCTCATACAAGCTACCCAAAAAACACAAAACATACCAAAGAGACAGTTGTGTAGACCTAACAGAAACTCTCATTTCAGATTACAACAAACCAACACACTATACTCCATACCAACACATATTTGAGAAAAGAAGCTTTTTAAAGACATACAGAAATGACAGCCAATCATCATCATACATAGCACACACCCATACACAGATGCACTATCACAATAAAGCAAAGTAAGTTTATTATTTAAACCTTCAACACACACAATCATTAGAATAGGAGGATGTTTTACTTTTTTATATTAGTGGAAAAAGCATAAACACACACACACACTTACAAACACAACACATTAATATACTAATGAAATTACTTTTGGCAATTCTTTAGTTTCTTTTTTTAAGAGATATGGTAGTCTCTGACAAGGACCGTTGTTCTTACTCCAGTGTACCTGGTTAGTGATCGCACCATGTAGGCTGAGCACACACACAATGTAATTCCATTTATTTCCAACACAGAAATTTATAATGACAATTAGAGCTCTGGGGGTTTAAGTGGCTTGATAATCCCAATCTTCTGTTTGAGGGATTCTGAAAATTCATTACCTTGTTACTCTCTGTTGTGCTTGACTTTTGATGTCATTATGCTTTTTTTTTTCACTAAATTAGACCTTACACATAAACGTTTATGGATTATGCTTTTTCGGTACATACATCCACCTTCCCCCAAAAAATCAATTATTTATTTTCTCATTTTTATTGTCATTGCATAAATTCCACAGACCGTGTTTTAGAAAATGCAGTTTCTACATAGCTACAATATAAGTGTATGCTTATCAGTGGACTTGCATGAACTTTCCTTATAGTATCCTGTTCTATTTATAGCAACTATCATATTACCAAGAAACATGATGGTTCTACTTTCAACCCTTTAACCTTGGATTCTATTTATAGCAGCTGTATGGCTTTGTGAGGAGAGAACACTGCTTTTTTAAAATTTTTAATCTTTATGCACATATTCTTTGTTCTAATTCATATTTAGTGCAAAACCAGTCTAAGAGTATTTGATGCTAAAAAGTATAATTTATTTAGTCGATGCGTATATGAGAGCAAAAATATCTCCTTTCAAATAATTTAAGAGATGGATTAGATAAAGGCAAAAAATAAACGAAACAAAATATAACAGAATCCATCAAATATGAAGACATGAGGGCAGCATCACGTGATGTCTATTACAGGCTGTGTGCAAAGAATTTTAATATTTGGCGCTAAAAGTCTTCAGATTCTAGTTGATGTGTGTGTGTGTTAGGGCTCATATATGTTATCCAATAATTTTACTGATGCATCAGAAAATGTCAAAAAAATGAATTCTCCAAAGATTTAAAGATGAATACATGATTGGCATAATACAGTGTTCCATTATAGGACAGCATCATTTTAATTGCAGACTGTGCAGAAACGATTTTATTATTAGTCATGGTGGTAAATTTGATGTGGGGACGCACTAAAAAAGAAACATCAGATTAGCTCTTCTTACAAACTCCAATACTAAGGTAACTTCCTGTTTATAGCAGAGCTCAAGTGCAGTCATGAATGTTTTAAATGCAGAGGTGTTATTTACCGATTTCTTAATAGAACACGGACTATCCCTAGTGGTAGCAGATAGCATTGGTCCTGTGTTCAAGCAGATGTTTTCTGATTCCAAAATTGCTGGAAAACATGCTTGTTCAAGAATAAAATCATCTTATATTGTTTGGTGTTTAGCAAAAGATACTTCACTTAAAATTGCAGAAGCCTTGACAATTGGGCCTATTAATATTGCCAAAGATCGGAGTTGTGATTATGAAAGTGAATCTTCACAGATAAACTGACGGAAAAAGTGAAGAGGAGTGCTACAAAAGCAGAATCTGTTATTGTAAGCCAGAAGAGAACAAGAGATGAAAGTATAGATATTATACTAACAATAAAGAGAATGGGTTATCAGAAAGAAAGAAATTTAAATCCATGACATTTTTTTATTTGAGACGTCTCTATCTATCTAGCTTAAGGGCCTCCAGGCTCAGACCAAGATTGTGAAAGATAAATCTTGTGACAGAAAACTTCATCAGCCATCTGGATCTGGTTCTTCAGAGGACAAATTGAGTACATACCATACTGGATCTTCTCATTCTTCTAACAGCAAAACTAGCAAAGTGGGTACTAAGATGTCACAGAAAGAAAGAATATGTTTACTGCTTTAAAGAATCAAAATTTGACATGGTTTAAAAAAACATAATAATCCAGTTACAAAACCATATTACAAAGAGTGCGATTCCATTGTTTGATGCAGCAAATGTTGTCTTACAGAAGAAGAACTATAAATTCATATTATGCACAAGTCAAACCAGTTGTCAGATTTGCTAATAAGGTTTATTAAGCCAGAAATCATTTGCATCAGCCAAGCTTTTAACTGATATGCATCGGATCACCTCTGCATTGTATGCCATCTCGACATATCAGTCCCTAACACTCCACCTCCATTTGCTACTAAGGGAAACCTCCGTATGATAAATAGAATCAAATTCATGCATGACATCTAAGAAAACCTAACAACTTTCTTACATCCAACAGCGGAACAACTTGATAACTGCCTGTGTTCATTGCTTCAAAAACATGCCCAAGCCACCAAATGCAGAGTATCAAACTAACAAACTAATGTCAAGGAACAAATGTACACTACTTCCAACAACCTTCTCTCCACTAGACCTTCCAGACCAATTTGCAAATTTCTTCCGTGACAAAGTACAAACCATTAGAGATTCGCTTGACAGCACAATTTCAACTGACTCGTCACCATACAGCTATGATGCAGAATTTTAGTGATAACAATTAAGAGCATTTGAACCTTTTTATATTGATTTAGTATGGACAATCGTGATAAAAAGTTCACTAAAGTCTTGTGAACTTGATCCAATTACAACATCACTGCCGCTTGAGTGCTTAGACCCAATATTGCCTTCACTAACTGATGTTATTAATATCTCTCTCTCATCTGGGGAATTCCCATCACTTTTCAAAACTGCCATAATAAAGCCACTGCTGAAGAAACCAACACTTGACCATAATGATTTAAAGAACTACCGCCCAGTTTCTAATCTCCCATTCATATAAAAAATCTTAGAAAAGGTTGTTCTAACCCAATATGTATCTCATTTAAATTCAAACAGTCTTTTTAGCAATGTACAGTCTGCATATCGCCCTTGCCACAGTACGGAAACTACTCTTCTGAAAGTATTTAATGACATTCTCTCTGCTTTGGAAAGTGCATTCTGTCTGCTTTGGAAAGTGGAAAGATTACAGTCCTCACTCTCCTGGATTTATCTGCAGCATTTGACACAATAGACCATGATATATTAATTCACCGTCTCCAGCATGTATTTGGCATTCGGAATATAGCCTTACAGTGGTTCAAGTCCTACTTAGTCAACATGACACAAATTATATATGCAAATGGAATACACTCCAGCCCAGTTGGTTATGTTGTGGTGTTCCACAGTGATCTGTTCTTGGACCTGTTCTCTTCATTCTGTACACTCAGCCGCTCTCAAGTGTAATAGATCATCACCCATTGTCGCACCAATTGTATGCTGATGACACCCAAATGTACAAGTCTAGCCACCCAACTGAAGTTGATGCTAACATCCATGGATTAGAGAGGTGCATTTCTGGTGTGAAATCATGGATGACATGTAACAAGCTGCTGATTAATGATGATAAAACAGGCCATTTTGATCACAGCAAAAAGACTTTCTCATTCACATCCTTTACCTCAGACAATAAATATCAACAACACCAACATTAAATACACACAGTCAGTACGAACCCTAGGTGTTACTCTAGACAGTACATTCACACTGCACCAACATGTCATGAACATATGCAAGACTGCATATCTTGAACTGAGACGCATCAGTTCCATTCATAAATATCTTTCAGTTGATGCCACTAAAACACTTGTGTGTTCATTAGTACTTTCAAGACTGGATTATTGTAACTCAATTCTGTCCGGTTCATCACAATATTTACTCCAGAAACTTCAAAAACTTAAAAACACAGATGCATGGGTCATTATTAGAGTACCTTGATCAGAGCACACCTCACCACTGCTCTGTACCCTACATTGGCTATCGATTCGATACAGAATCAAGCACAAAATTTGTTCTCTGTGCTATGTTTCAATGACAGACTCCAGTCCAACATACCTATCCAGCCTCAAACATGTATATATACCAGCTAGATACTTATGCTCTTCTTCTGATAATCTTATACTCATTGTTCCTACAGTGAAAACAAAGTCATATGGAGAACATTCGTTTGCATACCAGGGCCCGGCGATGTGGAATGAATTGCCCATTGAGATTAGACACAAAGATACAGTGGTCCCTTTTAAGAGTGCTCTTAAAACTCACCTGTTTCAACTACAGGGACAAACTTAGAGACCTAATCGTGTTTTATATCTTATATGTTTTCAGCATGTTTTTATGTTTTCCAATTTCATTGTTTTTGTCATTTGTTTTTTTTTGTAGTTTAGTCACATCATTCTTGATGGTGTAGAGCGCTTCGAAGGATTAGGTGCTATACAAAGTCCGCACTATTATTATTATATAGACTTTCATGAACAAAAAGATAATGAAGATTTTGATATTGGTGCAGAAGCGAGAGATTTCATGGCAGACCTGCCAACTCTTATGATTTTGGCATAAGTCTTACGAGAAAAACACTAAAATTACGGATTTATGGAATGATGGCAAAAAGTATGGAAATATGAATGTTTTCTTATTTTTTTGTACTGGTTCGTTCCGGATCCGGATTTTTGTATTAGACTCCGTGTTCGGATTTGGAGTTTTATGTTAGACTGAGTGGATTTTGGATGGGAACCAGACTAACTATACAGTAGTACCTCAGATGCTTTAAAACAGCCTATTCGGATACCTGGTCATGCTTAGAAAAAGTGAAAAAGGTGTCCATTACTTGTATTGCACGTTATGTTGTGTTGACTTGAACATTTCCCACAGTGACCGAGATGACTGTCGCCACCACATGAACTAAAAAAAAACTACAGAATACGTTGCAATGAAATCAAGTTGTAAGTCACTGACATCTATGGGATTTGGATCTGCAGTGTCAGAAACTAAATTGGAGGTCATTAGGCTGAAATATATTTTACAAACTTTTCGGAGGGTCCCAGAGTGGCCGAGTGGTCTAAAGCGCTGTCCGTTTCGGATCACTGCCATCTCCCCTCTGTCTGCGTGGGTTCGAGTCTAAGATTTGGCTAATGTAGTTATGTGAGAAAGCTTGACAGTAGCTTCTCGTGGGTCAGTGGTTCTTTCTGGGGGTTTTCCAGGTTCTTCTTCCACCATTAATACTGGCCGCCATGAATAGCCTATATTGTGCTGAAAAATGGCGTTAAACCATAAAAAAAAAAAAAAAAACTTTTCGGTTGAGCATAATGTTGCAATTGCTGCATCTGACTATGCTTCGAACTATTCAAGTGCATGTTTCCCAAATCGTCAGTGTGTCAGAATGGAAACTACTGCTATTGTATTACAACAATGCAAGTCAATAAAGGAAGGCATTGTTAAAAATATTTCATCCCAACCTTTCAGTATAGCAACTGATGGTAGCAATGATTCTGAGAAGCTGTACCCAGTTGTTGTTAGATATTTTGATAACACAGACGGGGTTGTAACTGAAGCACTTTTGTCAGTTCCAACATGTGATGGAGCCTCTACTGGGGAAAATATTTTCACATTATTGGATGATGATTTGAAAAAGAGAAACAGTTGGAATAACTGTATTGCCTTTGAATCAGATAATGCTTCATTGATGACAGGTTGCAATAAAGGTGCATTTGGACATATAACTAAGGTGAATCCGTCAGTGTATCTGAGTGGATGTTCATGCCATTTGGTAAATTTAGCAGATAAAAAGGGGCTGATGTGCTGTCTATTAGTTTTGATGCCTTTTTAGTGGACATATCATATTATTTGGATGAAAGTGTAAATAGACAAATTGAACTGAAAGATCTTCAGACTCTTTGTGGGAAAGAACAGAGAAAAATATTGAAGCATTGTGTAACAAGATGGTTGTCTCTTGGTGAAGGTATAAAGAGACTGTTGGAAGAGTGGGAACCTTACAAATATATTTTGATCAAGAAACCAAGAAGCAAGAGGTTATAGGCAAAAGTGCTTAAGCCAAAAGTAGTCTGTCAGAGAATGTATCTAGTTCCGAAAATAAAGTTCCACATGTATCTAGCAATAAAGAAGGAACTAACAATGGTGCTGTCACATGCAGTAAAGCTTTGAGCAGTGATCAATCTAGAAGTCAAGCTTGTACTACCTTTTAATCTGCCTCAGCAGGAAAGACTGAGAGAATGAAACCAGGTTACTTAGAGAAAGCTAAATCAAAGAAACTGGATAAAGAGGCTCTGTTTAGATGTCAGACACCATTGGTTAGAAATGGCCTGAAAGAAAGTAAACAAATTAGTTACAGAGAGGAAAAGGCTATGAGTGTGTGTAAGGCTTTGCAGTCTCGGAGGGTGAAGATTTATTGCTTATTTCTAGACTACATAATTCAATTATTTAACAAGTACAACTTAATCGTGAAAAAGGAGGAGCCAATGATCCATAAACTTAGAGAAAACATGCTTGAATTATTAAAGCAATTGCTAATCAGATTTGTAAAGGCTACATAAATTTCACAAGCTAAGGATCTTGCTGATATTCATTATCATGACTGTAAGAAACAAAAGTCAGATGATAAGCTTATAGTAGGTTCAGAAACTAGAAAATACTTGGCTGAAAGTAAGTTGTATGAAAGTAGCCTTTGTCAGTTCTATAAAGATGTTAGGGACTATTACACAACTGTTTGTGATTACGTTGTTAAGAGGTTTCCCTTGAATAATGAACTTCTGAAACACAGTGCAGTTACTGATGTGTCAAAAAGGATGATGCGTGATTTTAGCAGTGTGATGTATTTCCCCTCAAGGCTTATGTGTATGGAACCCAAAGAAATAAACTGGTAAGACAACTTGGAAGCAGACTTTTTGAATTATCAAGTAGATTAATTGAATCCTGAGGTCGTAAACACTAAACGAGTTGACAAGCAATCGGATCTTATTAGTAAACTCAAGGATGCTAATGGTCAATTAAAATACAGATTGCTGTCCAGCATCATGAAGAATGTACTTGTTGTTCCTCATTCAAATGCAGGTTGTGAGAGGGTGTTCTCATTTGTTACAAAAAGCCACTCAAAATCCAGATCATTGTTTTTTTTTAAAATTATACGTGGATTACTCTTTTTCTGCTTGGATTCCTCTTTTTAACCACATGGATTACACATTGTCTTCATCAGAGGTAGGCTGTGGATGTTGCAGGCAATGATGCTCACACTCTTACTGCTATTTCTCCAGCTCCAAATCCCAGTTTTCAAATTAGAGGGACAGTGGCTCTCGGTGGTGGTTGTTGAAGTTATGATGGCAGTGGTATCATTATCAGAGGTATCACCTTGCAGGTTTGCCTCATGATGTGGTGAGGAAGCACCATTTCTTTCTTTTCCTCTTCATTCTGTTTTTCTTCTTTGTCAATGTTTGACACATCACGGATTTCCTCAATGGCCAGTTCATCCAGGAAACAATGAACATATTCCAGGTGTAGCTGGATCTGTAGCAGTTTCTGGATCCTAAATATTTTGTCATTGTCGAAAAGTCAACGATGAGTAGCAAAACTGATGAAATGCCTTCCTTTAATAATAATAATAATAATAATAATAATAATGTTTTATTTATAGAGGGTGACTCATTAGTCATTGACTATTCTCCCTTGAGGCCCTCTTAAGGAGAGTATAACAATGCACATTATATGAAGATAGCAATAGTTAGTGATCATTTTAGCATGTTTACTATTAAAATACTAAATTTCATTATCTATTAGAAACACATGCATGCTCATGATATCTCTTCGTAAATACTCTAATATTTTCAGCTGATTTTACATATAGTGGAAGTTTATTCCATAGAACTGTACCAGAGTATTGAAAACTCTTTTTGAATTGCTCTGTTCTTGGTTTTGGTACTAGAAGGTTTCCATGTGAGATTGATCTCAACTGGTATTGTGTTGAAAAAGACCTCATTAAGTCCTGAAGATACTCTGGTGCAGTTCCATGTAGACATTTATATAGAACTGCCTTGTGAAAATCTATCCTGTCATATATTGTGAACCATTTGAGTTCTGTAAATAATGCTTTTGAGGGATGATCAACAGATACATATAAAATTATACGTGCTGCTCATTTCTGGAGTTTATAAATCCTGTCAAGTTCACATTTAGCACAGTTTCCCCATACATTAGAATAGTAATCTATTGTTGGAAGAAAATATGACTTGTAGTATAGATTGCGACTTTCCATAGGTAAATATTTCTTGGTTCTGCTGAGAAGGGCAATTTTGGATGACAGTGTTTTACAAAGCTTATCAATATGGTCATTCCATAATAAATTATTATCTATGGACACACCTACAAGCCTTTCATGTTTGATATTTTCTAATGGATGATTATTTATTGCAAGAGATAATTTTGGGTTCCCTGAGTTGTGTAGCTTTTGTGTCGTCCCCAAAATCATACATTTTGTTTTGCCTTCATTAATTACCATCCTATTTTGTTGTGCCCAGTTTTGGACTCTAATAAGATCTGAGTTTAATCTTGTTTGGATAACTTCAGTGTATCAGAACTAGATGTATACAAGGTTGCATCATCTGCAAACAAATCAGTATTTGTGGATTCATTATTTAATGGTAGATCATTGATATAGATAAGGAAGAGGAGAGGGCCCAAAACTGAGCCTTGAGGGACTCCTGAATGAATAGTGCGAGTTTGAGAGCTAATATTGCCAATGCTTACTTGTTGAGACCTTTGGTTTAGCTATGATCTAAACCAGTTTAAAGAAGGATTATCAAACCTGTAACAGTTCAACTTTTGCAGCAGAATTTAATGATCAACAAGATCAAAAGCTTTCTTGACGTCAAGGAAAACAATCCCAGTCATATGTCCATTATCCATTTCCTTCAGCCAAAGATCAATTAATTTGGTAAGTTTTGTTTGGCGCGAGTGATACTTCCTAAATCTTGTTTGCGCTTTATGAAATAGAGAGTCTGTTTAAAAAAAAAATTATAGACCTGAATGGCTACATGTTTTTCAAATAGTTTTGACAATACAGGTAGAATTGATATTAGTCTTTAATTTCTTGGATCCTCCTTTTCTTCTTTCTTAAAGATAGGTGTAACCTTTGCACATTTCAGTGTTTCTGGAAAATTACCACTCATTATACTTAAATTTATGATATGTGATAGTGACTTTGTTATTACTGGTACAACAATTTTAAGAATTTGAGGACCAATAACATCCAATCCAGAGGATTTACTAATATTCAACTTAGTTATCATATCAAAAACATCAGCTTCACTAACATTAGCTATTGAAAATAATTATCTTCAGGAATTTTAGCTCTTATAAATAACAGAAGAGCATCAAGTTCAGTTGGGATGTTAGTCTGGTTCTGAATACTGTTACTTTATATGCCTGAAGCATGGATGGGAAGGAAAACACTCCACACACAAAACAATACATCACACAAGATCCTAACATTGAAAAGTATGGATCGTGCCGACTTGAACACTTTCTTCAACTTTTAATACATAATACTACAAGAAATACATACACAAAGGGAAGGTCACAACATGTTTGCAGACACTTCTCTAGCTCTTGCATACAAAGATACACACTAGCGCACTTGTACAGACACCAGCTTACTAAGTTAAACTTACATACAAAAATAGTCTTGGCAGTGGAGTATTATCTCTTTAACAGCGAGCTGGGCAGCCTGAAAAAGGCTTGGTGGTTTTTTTTGTAGGGGTGGGAGGTTTGGCAATCTCTTAACTTCTGGGATGACAAACCCATCTTGGTCTTGCTGCAGATTTTCCTATGAGACGATGTGATCCACTTCAAATACACAAATCCTCTCTCTCTTCAAATCCTCTCGAATAACACTCCACTTCCACTTATTTACTTCTTATGGCGAGATATGCACACGACATTTCCTAGCAAATGACAAAAAAAAAACATAATGTTTGCAAAACAGTCTCTCGATATTATTGTTGTTTCTAGAATCATTACAATAATACACAAGATGGCATTAGCTTGAATGTCTTTAGTTTTGTGATGAGATAGTTCATCTTTAGCTCACATGACAGGATTCATAGAAGCTGTGTACAAACTGTTTTTAAAAGTGCAATAAAGTTCCCAGGTATCCAATTTGTTTGCTTTTTCACTGGTAATAATGAGTGATCAATCACATCCTGACTTTTTCCTTGAAAATCTCTGTAAATGGCGCTACACTTCTTCTCTGTGGATAAAGAGATTCAATATGTATGATCTCCAGAGAAGTCAATGGAGTTGAGAAATAGTCATGCAAGTCTATATTAACCTAACATTGCATCTTCTGAGATGAAATCCAAATGTTCTTCCAATCATTGATCACATCCTTACTTTTTCCTTGAAAATCTCTCTAAATGGCACTACTTTTCATTTATGTGGAAAGAGATATTCAATGTGTAGGATCTCCAGATAAGTCATTGGGGGTGAGGAATAGTCATGCAAGTGTATTTAAATGAAACACAGCTTCTTCTGAGATGAGATCCAATTGTTATCCAGATACTCTTCTAATCTTTCTTCTGGGCTCATCATTCATCATTTATTGTCTTGAATTTGACTGGAATATAATCATTTTGACATCTATAACCATATCTGCTGGTCAACAATGTAATTTGTCTGAAAAGTGTTTTGCAAATCAGGAGACTAAATGTTCTTTTTGTTCTGCCTATCTCAATGTCATAATGTCCGCATTGCCTTTGTCTTTTTATCTTTTTTTATTGGTTCTTCTTCAAAGATATCCTCATTCCCCCATCTCCAAATAGGCACCACAGTTCAAAGAGGGATAAGATTATTCCATTTCTTCTAATAGTCTACAATCACTTTTCTCAACGTATTGTTGAATTTTGCATGCAAAATGCACTGTCTTTGGTATAGCCTCTGCAAACTAAGGTTCACATGAAGTTGACCAGGCTTTATAAGGTTGTAATGTGCCTCGTAGCTGTCTGGAGTGAATTCAAAGGCCTTGAAAACATAACCTTCTTTCATATTTTTGTATGAAATGCCATAGTTTAGATTGGTACCCAGCTGTCTAGTGGTTTTGTACCAGGACAAGTAAGATCTAATGTAATTCTTTTGCTCAAAGTTAGGTATGAAGGGTCTAGTACACAAGGTCTGACCATTTCAACTGACTTTGATCTTGGACACTTTGTAATGCTTAAACTTTACAGTGATGGCTCCATCGAAGTCTTCATTCATGACGATGCTAATGATTAAACATTCTGTCCTTGAAAGAGATAATCTTCGATCTTGGTTCAGAATCCAGTGGGATTGGTGAAGATTTTCACTTCTACATATTGAAAATTTGACGATCATTCTGGTGAGAGTGTGACTTATGTCATTTTCCACTTTAGGTAACACTTCCATGCATCACACATAAAGTCTGGATGATGGCTTTTTACTCTTTTGCATGAACCATCAAATGGAAAAAGGTACTGCTTCGATTAAGTCTCAGGTTGACCTCCACTCCATACAGGAAGTACTTGTCTTGCAACCACATGTCCAAATGCAAGCAATCTATCAGTTCCAGACTGTACTGTTGTGAGATTTTCTTTTGAAGGTCGTAAATCTCACATTGTGAGCATTGTCAGCTTCTGTCACAGTTGTGTTATTGAACTTCTCTGACATGTCAGGTTTCCATACTTCAAAAGCATCCAGATGAGTGTTTGTGGCTTCTTCTCTCTATGTTAAGAGGTTTTCTAGGTATTCTAGGTAAGGGTAATTATCCATGCTATTGAAGACCAGTTTGTTATTCAAGTACAATCCACTTAGCTGAGCAAGGAATTAATGAAATTGTTGACAGGAGCTACTCTGGCATTGACTTCTTGTGCAATGTCATCCATTCCGAGAACTTTAACTTTCACATACAAATAACTACTTTTCAGATGGAGGTAATATTCAGACTGTCATTTGATTATAATTATGGGGACTGAGGTTATAAGTTAGGAGACAGGATAAAATTCTACCCATTGGGAATTTTGCATCATCATCATTTTACGTGGCATGCAAACATACCCAGTTCTAACTTGAAACATTCGCAATACTCTTAGTGCATCAATGCTGCTGTTTAATAATCAAATATGTCTTATTCTCAGGCTGTTTTTCTTTTCTTAGTCTTTCTAGCAGCATGCTTATGAACTCTGGATTGGTGTCATCATTGCCTCTTTCTACGTTGTCCTTGCTGTGGCATGAAGGAAGAAGGTATGCTTTCCTTAGCAGCATGCAATACATTTATAGGAGCTTCTCAGGAAACCAATACATCTTTTCCAGTTTGAACTAAGATGTTTTTGCCAGCTTTCAAGATTACACAACATACAAGTTGCTAAAGAATCATTTTCGAAAATGTAGTTTCACCACGACTTTTCCTTTCATTTTATAGAAATATTTACACTATTTAAATATGATCTACTGACAGGCAAATAATTAGGATGTACAAATTTTGTGGTGAACATGATATGTGTTTCCTATCTATCTATCTATCTATCTATCTATCTATCTACCTACCTACCTACCTACCTACCTACCTACATACCTACCTACCTACCAGTGGCCCAGAGTGGTTTTAAGTGCTCTCCATTACGGATCACTGCCATCTCACCTCTGTCTGTGTGGGCTTGAGTCTCAGCTTCTGCCAATTTGGGTATGTGCGAAAGCTTGCCAATAGCTTCGCATGGGTCGATAGTTCTTTCCGGGGGTTTTCTCTGGGTTCTTCCTCTATCATTAATACTGGCCACCTATCATGTGCTGAAAAATGGTATTAAATCCTACAACAACAACAAACTACCTACCCACCCATCCCATCCATCTATCATTTTTATTTTATATACTGAATTTTCTTCCACAGCCATGAAGCAATTCTTTAGAGATTGCAATACATGTATTTCTGTGTTATGGTACTGTGCGTTTTGTAGATACAATTGTAATACTTTAGTGACCATTGGAGTGCATCAAACAGAATCTGTATATGAATATACCATTTTTTTAAATGTACTGTGATATTAGTTTTGCCCTCTTGTGTTATCCACTATAGTTATTATTTTCATACAGATATAAGAGTATATAGATGTTGGTAACTAATAACATCTTTACCTTGCATCTGTTGTAGTGTTTCCTGTTTTTGTTTATTTTAAAGGGTTTTCCCTTCTGAAGTCTCTTGTGCCATTCTGTCCTTTAATATTTTGGACCTTTATGTTTTAATTGAGTTGACTTGTCAGTAAACGTAAATTTATGCATATATTATGTAAACTCTGCTGCTCTCAGATTCTGACAGGTAGAAATTAGGAGATCCATATAAAATTGATGAAATTCTGAAGAATTCACTGGCCAAGAAATGTTGTCAAATACAGGTTGAAGATGGTTTACTTGGTATATGCAATTTGTTTGCATTGATCTCAAAGAGTTTTCATCCAACATTTATTTTTCAGCTGGCTTCCTTGCAACACAAGAAAAATATAAATATAAAAAATAAATATAAAATATAAATGTAAAATATATTTGTTTTCAGTGAAGATGGAATGTGCCATTGCTGCCAAACATTGCAGTGGAAAACCTTGATATGGACTTGTTATGGACCCTTACATAAAGTTTCTTGTCATACAACAAGTATCATGAATTTCGTTTCTTTCAGCACCACCATCACCTGTAAGGCAGTTTTACTTCTACAGGTTATTAGAAAAATACATGGAATTTTACTTTGTACCTGGATTCAATGGAGGATATCAGCAAACATTCACAATCCAATTTAAACCATCAGGGAGTTTGGATGAATCCTGGACAAACACAAGCGTAAATGGTTTATCTGAGATGGATAATAGATACAGACTTCCTAATGGGACATTTCTTGTGCCAGTTGAAAAGCTACAACCAGGCAGCTATGTCTTCAGAATGTTTTCTGTCAATGAGAAAAATAAACGAACCTATTCACAGGAAATTCCAGTTTACATTGAAACAGGTAAGTTCTTGATGGACATATTGTTTACTTTTATCTGAATTATTGAATTAAAGCAGCTGATAATTTTCAGGTGAACAGTTCCAGATTTATTTCATGTTCGCTGATGACAAAATGCAAATAAATTGCATTGTTTGGGTCTTTTAGTTATAATTAACACACACACACATACATACATACATTATGTTTGCCCCATTCCACTAGCATGTGACTCCCTGCCAATTCACAACATCATTCCTAATTTTTTATTTTTCAGAAAGCCTGGAGCACATCTGACTCCTACCACCACCACAATTTTAGAGATTTCTCAAATAACCCTAGACCACCATGTTCACACTTTTCATAACACTTGACCATGGTTATCAAATATCAAAATATAAGGGAGTAAAGCATCAATTTTTTTTCTTTACAATTTGAATATGTTACAATGTACTTAAATTTCAGCAGAATCAACTTATTGATCCAAACAAGATTTGTCAGTTACAAGTATTTTAAGCACAACCTGTCTACGTTTAGGTAAGTGCTTAGTAATAAATTAATACCTTCTATGGAATAAGGGGTCAATTCTGACTGCCACAAGTTCCGAAACTAAATTGTGCCAAATTGACACAATGGAGAGGAACATTTACAAAGATATACTCCATAAATAAAATAACACTTTCACTTGAACACAACTTTAAAGGCAGACTACCTGATAACAAAAGACTCTAGCTCCTGTGTCTCAATATTGTAACAGAGAGGCTTGGTAGGCTCACCAATAAGTGATATAGAACCTTTTGATATGAATGGTTAATGATTATACAATATAAAAACAGACTGGGATTTGTTTCACCCAACCATTGTATTGCTTTCAATACTTGTCCATGACCTTGATCTTTTTTAAATAAGGACATTTGGAATAGTTCTGTCTAATCAAAATATGTTTTGATATTGTCAAACTCTTCTGTTTCTTATTGGCATACCTGTTAATTAGTTGTTCTTTAACAAATGTAAATTTAAACTGGTTTGTCCCGTATCGTTTTCACAGGTACTGAACCTCTGTTAGTATGCCCTCAGGTACTATGTCAGTACCCTTCAAGACGTATTACAAAATCATAATAAGCACTTACTGACTGTGAAATGTAGATATTTTGAGCGCTGCCAATAAGTATGTTTACTGTAATAATCCAGTCCAGTGATCTCTTTATCATTTGAAGTTTTCAGCAATTTTTTCAAAGTAGAGAAAATATGTATCAAGTTATTTAAATTGAAAAGGAGGCAGTAACTTCATACTGCTGATAACATCAAACTCTGAACTTTTGTTTATGAAAAGGGGTGGGGTGGGCATTAAATCTACCAGTTCTGATTATTTCATCAGTATTGCATAATCCCTTTCTTCTCTATCCACTTGCATTTGTATTTCCATCTTTTTTCTTTCTGCTTCTCTCTATTTGTATTTTTCTTTCCTGTCTCTCTGCAATGTATTACTCTCTTATATCTGTCCTGGCATTTGCACTTTCCTTTCTTTAATTCTTTTTTTGTATTTGTTTTTCCATAATTCCTTTCTGTATGGTTTCTTAACTCTGATTCCATTAATATTATTTTAAAGCCAGGGTCAAACTTCCTAATCAAACCCTAATCCAAAAATTACCTGTTCTACCAAATATTTTACCAGAATCTATTTTATTTCTTGTGTAATCAAAGATGCTTTTACTCCTGAAATATCAAAATGTGTGGAAAGCTCAAGTAATTCATTTTTTTATGACTTTAAGACTTCCAGTTTACTACATTAAATGACTGTGTGAATCCTTGATGATTTCTTACATTTTTTAAATTCTTTACCAAGGGCATTGAAAATGGAAATTCTAAAACATTTATATTTCCAAAGTAATTTTAATATCTCTGAAATATTTTGAAGAAATTTATATCCTGCATGAGCCCATTTTTTCTGCAATGCCTCCTTAGTCTTAAACAAATTAACATAAAAAGCAAACTAAGCAAGTTTACAAAAATTCAACAGACAATTAATTATATATGTATGTATATATTCCTGATTACAAATTGAAAATTTTTTGTGAATCAAAACCTGATAGTTCTATACTTTATATGACCAGTTCAAATGTATGGAGTGTTCCAAATGAATTCCAATCTATAATGTGGTGACAGTCCAGAATGTGTTGTGTACTAATAGTCTTGATGTATTATAATGATATAATCCATGCCATCTTTGAATATATCCTTGATAATCCCAAAAGAATGTTTAAAAATTCAACTAACACTACAAATTAAATATGCATAACAATTAGTTCTCAATAATACCAAAGCAATGTTTTAGTCCAAAAGTATATGAACACTTTCTATTGCCAATGAATAACTTAGATAATTAATTCCTCACAAATTATAAGAACTAAAATAGTATAGATTCCCAAAGACTGATATTAAAACAGGAATGAATAATTTTGTTTATAAAAGAAAACCTTCTAAAAATAATAATAATAATAATGAGGACTTTGTATGGCGCCAAATCTTTAGAAGCTCTAAGCGCTTTACAACATCTATAATGATATGACTACACTACAGAAAAACAAATGACAAACACAATGAAATTGGAAAACATAAAAACATGCTGAAAACATATAAGATACAAAACGATATTAGGTCTCTAAGTTTGTCCCTGCATTCGAAAAAGGTGAATTTTAAGAGCACTCTTAAAAGGGATCACTGTATCTTTCTGTCTAATTTCAATGGGCAATTCGTTCCACATAGCTGCCCCTACGAAACGATCATGAACAATTGATGAACGGTTCATGAACTGGGTTCTTGAACTGTTCATCAACAGGTTCATGAACTATTCATGAACGTGCATGAACTGAAAATGGGCAATTCATGAAACTACAAGTTCATGAACTGTTCATGAACTTAAATTTGACAAAATGTTCTTGAACAGTCCATGAACTTAAATTTGACAAAATGTTCTTGAACAGTTCATGACCTTAATTTTGACATGTTCTTGAACAGTTCATGAACTTAAATTCCACAAAATGTTCCTGGATAGTTGCTGAAATATTGACAAATGAAGGTTTAATCAGAATGATAATAATCTCTTTCGGGTGGCTCTTAGGGTTTCAAATAGCCAAAAATGCACAAGTTAGTTTGAAAAGCATTTATTCTACCAAGATTAACAAAGAACATCTAAACCAACAGTTTATTCTCCTTTTTTGGATTCCCTTCTGAGCACTTTCTGAATGTTCTGGAATTTTTCTACAAATGTTTTCCTAGAACTAATTGGACATTTATAACGAAACACCTGTTCTAGCATGGCAAGCTTTGTCTGATTCAGAGGAGGTCTTGCGGTGTCACCAGACTTGATCGACTTTTTGCCAGAAAGTGACATGTTAACCAACTCATTCGTAGAAAATGCCTTCAATGCCAACACCTTGATTATTTTCGTTTCACTCGATGATTGTAAATTGTCTACATCAGACTTCAAACATTCCAACTCATTGGGTTCTTTGTTAGGGACACTAGACTCTTTGTCATTACTTGAAGATTGTTCAATCTTGGAAATTCGATCTTCCAGCTTTCTCACTTTCTTTCTCAATTGTCCTACTTCGTCCTCCAGTTCTTTCAGTTTTCTGTCCGACCTGCGAAAAAAATATTGTGTATCAGCACAAACTCAAAAATTCCTTCATAATTAAATAGTTTTTCACAAAAGATTCATAATGTCAACCTTTGATTCTAAGAA
Organism: Unio pictorum; assembly: GCA_030141615.1. Classification (NCBI taxonomy): domain Eukaryota; kingdom Metazoa; phylum Mollusca; class Bivalvia; order Unionida; family Unionidae; genus Unio; species Unio pictorum. Next base: position 1,018,106 of record JARLTB010000132.1, read on the forward strand.
AATGAAAATTTAATATTTTAGTACAATTAGAGACAGATACATGAATATAGATTTTTTAAAACGTTTTTGACTCACTTGAAACAGATTACATTTTTGTGTTATATCAATTTTCATGGGTTTATTGCCTTTTAATAATATTAACCCAACCAATTAATCAAAGAAACAAGATGCCCACCTCAACCTGCACATGCAAGTTCTGACAGTCCCCATATCCACATTTTCACTTAGATGTAACTTGTAAGCAAATAGTTGGATAGTAAAAATTATTTTTAGCTTTCATAGCTGAATTGTACCCTAATTTATTTTCACTGTACAATTGTGATCAAACTTGAAATTATTTCATCCCATAAAATATAATATAAAAATCCAATATCAACTTAATCATGAACTTAAGAGAATTAGTCACTGGTTTCAACAATATTACCTTTCAATTGTAGCTAAGTATATTAGCGGCAAGTATCGTAACAGGAGTTAGGTTTCAACCATAGAATGCAACAAATTTGTTGTTAACACGAAATAGCTTTGTGGACACTATGCATACAATTTTTTTAAAAAAAATAACAATTCTTATTTATATTACGAAAAAAAGGTTCATTTCGTGTTGTCACAAATTTTAGTCGCATTTTATTGATAAAACGTCTGACTCGTGATATTGTTTCAAAAGCCTATTGCAAACGTTTTGACGCTACATGTGGGGTACTACTTCCAGTTGTAAACAATTTGATACATCAACAAGGCTTTAAAAAAAAATTGAATTATTTACAAATCCAAAAGATCGGATTAGAGCAACAGTTATTTTGCGAAACCGAAAATCTCTCTGAGTTTGGATGTAACACAGAACAATAAAATACCCGTAGAACATAACGAAATCTACTCACTGGACTTTTGGATGATTCTAGCAGGATACACTTTCCCACCAAACCTTGCATGTACCAAGTCATTCTCTTTGTAGTCTTCGTAATCTCTTCTAGGGGCTTCTATAGACTTCAAAGAGATGATACTGAACAGATTCTCCTGTGTCCATTCGACGAGAGTCCACATGTTTTGTTTGGGGTTTTTCTTCTTGTATTCCTTCAGTAAGATGTTCGATGCTCTTCGTTCACACGCTCTTTTGATTCTGAGAGTTCAAGAAGACTCAACTGCTGAAACCGCGCGCTTTTATTAACCAACCAAATCGCGTCTTTTTTCGCTAGCATCCAATCAGGATAACCGTTGTTTTACACATTTAATCAGTTGGGGGCAACATGGCAACGAGTCTTGGACCCGGAAGTCGAATGATTATGCAATTGTTAATAACGGCAATGGAAGAAAACGCTTTGAATGCGCAAAGATACATGTACTATGTATATTTTGTTAATTGACTCAACAGAAGGTATTTGAAAAATCTTGTAATTTAAAACTACCTCAGAGTATCAGAATAAAAATCTCAATTTTAATTTTGTTAATGTTTAATTTATGAAACAAATCTTGTAAAGAAGTGTATGGTGTATTTTCAGGAATATAATGGTATTGACAATTGTCCTAAAGAGTTTCAATACATCATCAAAGATGTTCATTAAAGTTCTTGAATTGTTCTTGAACAAAGAACTCACATTGATATTTGAAGAATTTTTTTTTAACTTAGTTATAATGGTTCATGAAAATTCATCATGTTCATGAACTTCAAAATTGTGTTTCATCAAAGTTCTTAAAGTGTTCATGAACTTAGTTCATGAACGTTCATGAATATTTGTTCATGAACAAAAATGATGAACTGATGATGAACACTTCAAGAACGTTCATGAATAGTTCATGATTATTCATGAAGTCATGAACTTTTTTTCGCAGGGGTGGTCCCTGGTATGCAAAAGAACGTTATCCATATGACTTCCTTTTCACAGTGGGAATGATGAGTATACGATTGTTAGAAGAAGAGTATAAGTATCTTGCTGGTGTATACACATCGGTGAGGCCAGATAGGTATGTTGGACTGGAGTCTGTCAGTGAAACATAGCACAGAGAACAATTTTGTGTTTGATTCTGTATCGAATTGATAGCCAGTATAGGGTACAGAGCAATGGTGAGGTGTGCTCTGATTGAGGTACTCTAAAGATGATCCGTGCAGCTGTGTTTTGAAGTTTTTGGAGTAAATATTGTGATGAACCCGACAGAATTGAATTACAATAGTCCAGTCTTGAAAGTACTAAAGATATGCAGCCATGCATATGTTTATGACATGTTGGTGCAATGTGAGAGTACTGTCTAGAGTAACACCTAGCTTTCATACTGACTGAAAATTTAATGTTGGTGTTGCTGATATTTATTGTCTGAGGTAAAGGATGTGAATGAGAAAGTATGTGTTGTGATCAGAATAGCCTCAGTTTTATCATCATTCATTTGCAGCTTGTTACATGTCATCCATGATTTCACATCAGAAATGCACCTCTCTACTCCTTGGATGGTAGCATGAACTTCAGTTGGGTGGCTAGACTTGGGTGTCATCAGCGTACAATTGGTGTGACACTGGTTGATCTATGACACTTGAGAGTGACGGAGTGCATAGAATGAAGAGAACAGGTCCAATAACAGACACCTGTGGAACACCACAGCATAAATCAACTGGGCTGGAATGTATTCCATTTGCATATATAATTTGTGTCCTCTTGACTAAGTAAGAGATGAACTACAGTAAGGCTGTATCATGAATGCCAAATACATGCTGGAGACGGTGAAGTAATTTATCATGGTCTATTGTGTCAAATGCTGTAGACAAATCCAGGAGGGTGAGGACTGTAATCTTTCCACTATCCAAAGCAGAGAGAATGTCATTAAATACTTTCAGAAGAGTAGTTTCCATACTGTGGCAAGGGTGATATGCAGACTGTACATTGCTAAACAGACTGTTTGAATTTAAATGAGATACAAGTTGGGTTAGAACAACCATTTCTAAGATTTTTTTATATGATTGGGAGATTAGAAACTGAGTGATAGTTCTTTAAATCATTATAGTCAAGTGTTGGTTTCTTCAGCAGAGGCGTTACGATGGCAGAGAGAGAGATTAGTTAAGGCAATATTGGGTCTAAGCACTCAAGCAGCAATGATGTCAGAATTGGATAAAGTTCACAAGAATTTGGTGCACTCTTCATCACGATTGGCTATACTAAATCATTAGAAACAGGTTCAAATGCTCCTAATGGTTGTTGCTAAAATTCTGCATCATAACTGTATGGTGATAAGTGAGTTGAAATTGTGCTGTCTAGCGAGTGTCTAATGGCTTGTACTTTGTCACGGAAGAAATATGCAAATTAGTCCGGAAGGTCTAATGGATAGAAGGTAGTTGGAAGAGGTGTACATTTGTTCCTTGACATTAGTTTGTTAGTTATCTCGAAGAGCTCTTTGCAGCTGGAACTCTCCGTGATCTTAGTACTGTAGTGGGATAAATTGGCTAAATGGACTATGTTTGTGATTTTTTTTCTTAGTGACTTCATAGATTTGTTTATTAATAGTGAGTCTGGTGGAAAGCCAAAGCCTCCCTGCTTTTCGGCGATGTCTTTTAGCAGTGCGAATCTGGTCCCTAACACTGCTATACCATGGTTAACACTTTTTTATTGATACTCTGCATTTGGTGGCTGGGGCATGTTCTTCAAGAAATGAACGCAGGCAGTTATCAAGATGTTCCAATATAAATAAGTTGTTAGGTTTTCTTGGATGTCATGCATGAATTTGGTTCTATTTATCATACTGAGGTTTCTCTTAGTAGCAAATAGAAGTGGAGGGTTAGGAACTGATACATCGAGATGGCATATAATGCAGAGGTGATCTGACGGAAGTTCATGGGATACAAGGGTTGATTGCAGAATATTATCATCAGGTCTATAAAGAAACCAGCCTAAAATATGACCAACTGTATGGGTGGGTTGGTTAACTGACTGTTTAGGATTGAAAACATGAATGGAATCTAGGAGTTTTGACGTGTATTGGTTTCCAGGACAGTCAAAGTGAAAGTTGAAATATCCAAGAATAATTAGGTTGCCACCTATCAAATTTCCATACTCAGAAGATTTGGAAACTTCTCCAAAAAGAGTGATTTCGTCAGCTTGTTTTGTCTACTAGGAGGAGGGCAGTAGAGACAGAAAAAATGGACTGACCTTTGTTCTAGTGTGAGTGTTGTTTGGACTAGTTCAAACGATGTGTGGCAGAAACTGAAGGTTGTGTTGTACTTAAGGCAATAAGATGAGCAGGAAATAGATTGTACATCTCTTAGGTCAAAAGGCCATGTCAACATATTTAATGATATCATGTTAAATATAATCTACATCTATGGACAGATATTATTGAATCATTGTTCAAAAAAAAAACATAATCTTGAGATTAAACTATATTTGAGTGATGCAAAATAAAAGTATAAAATCTCTTAGGTCAAAGGGTCATGTCAACATATTTACTGATATCATGTTCAAATACAACCTTACATTAATAGATAGATGTTATTGAATCATTGTTTAAAAATGACCATCATACAATCATATTTAAAGGTTAAACATACAATACAGATATCCAAAACAAGGAAGATAATCATTTCATTTACCTACTACCTAATACAAAACATAATCTTGAGATTAAACTATATTTGAGTGTTTATGTATTAAAAGTAATGTAAAATAAAAGTATATTTGTTGTTTTATGGTTTTAGAAAAGTATAGAAATGAAAGATTATCAATTAGTTTTTTTGGACTTCACACTTTGTAGAACCTTACACTCATGACTATAATGATTTATATTTATATGATCAAATTTAGTTTTCTTCCAAATAACAGATTAACTTCTCTAATATTTAATTGATTGAGATGTCCTTCCAAAGTACATGATATATTGTAAATAAATACCCATCAATTTCTTTTTTTTTTTTTCTTTTTTTTCTGTATTATGGCAGATTTTCAACTTGTCCCAAGCATGAAGTTTTCCACAACTGAAAGATTTTTATTCATAGACAGGTGTTTGCATTATAATATTGTAATGCAGGTGACCATGTTATTTCAATAAAATGGCAAATAAGTACATATTTTTGTGAAGTCTCTAAGGCAAACAAATTGCATCTGATTCAGTAAAGTACAAATTGGTCTCAGATATAATTGATTTTTGCTTAAGCATAATAAATTGTATGCCATTCCTATCTAATATGAAACAATACAGTTTAAGATATTGTTTTCACAACTAACTGGTAACATATTGTTGATGAATTATTTTCCTAAATGAGAATAGGCAACATTGATTGGTTAAAATTATTATACTCAAACATTGATTGGTTAAAATTATTATACTCTAACCTTTGCAATGCTAACTTTAAGACCTAGCTTTGTACTTTACGAATTGCACTCTCAAAATTATTTACCAATAATATCTAATGAATTGAATGCAGTAGACACATTTTAGGAGAATTCAACAACAAGCTTGATGACAAGAAAAACCAGTATGACTGAAAACATTGTTTGACAAATTACTGGTAACATAATTATGTAGAAAACACATCACTGATTGTACAAAGAAATTACTGGTAATATGTAGAAGACACATCACTGATTGTACAAAGAAATTACTGGTAATATAATTATGTAGAAGACACATCACTGATTGTACAAAGAAATTACAGGTAATATAATTATGTAGAAGACGTATCACTGATTGTACAAAGAAATTACAGGTAATATAATTATGTAGAAGAAGTATCACTGATTGTACAAAGAAATTACAGGTAATATCATTATGTAGAAAACACATCACTGATTGTACAAAGAAATTACAGGTAATATAATTATGTAGAAGACGTATCACTGATTGTACAAAGAAATTACAGGTAATATAATTATGTAGAAGACACATCACTGATTGTACAAAGAAATTACTGGTAATATAATTATGTAGAAGACACATCACTGATTGTACAAAGAAATTACTGGTAATATAATTATGTAGAAGATTTATCACTGATTGTACAAAGAAATTACAGGTAATATAATTATGTAGAAAACACATCACTGATTGTACAAAGAAATTACAGGTAATATAATTATGTAGAAGACGTATCACTGATTGTACAAAGAAATTACAGATAATATAATTATGTAGAAGACGTATCACTGATTGTACAAAGAAATTACTGGTAATATAATTATGTAGAAGACGTATCACTGATTGTACAAAGAAATTACTGGTAATATAATTATGTAGAAGACGTATCACTGATTGTACAAAGAAATTACAGGTAATATAATTATGTAGAAGACGTATCACTGATTGTACAAAGAAATTACAGGTAATATAATTATGTAGAAAACACATCACTGATTGTACAAAGAAATTACAGGTAATATAATTATGTAGAAGACACATCACTGATTGTACAAAGAAATTACAGGTAATATAATTATGTAGAAAACACATCACTGATTGTGCAAAGAAATTACAGGTAATATAATTATGTAGAAGACGTATCACTGATTGTACAAAGAAATTACAGGTAATATAATTATGTAGAAGACACATCACTGATTGTACAAAGAAATTACTGGTAATATAATTATGTAGAAGACACATCACTGATTGTACAAAGAAATTACTGGTAATATAATTATGTAGAAGACACATCACTGATTGTACAAAGAAATTACTGGTAATATAATTATGTAGAAGACACATCACTGATTGTACAAAGAAATTACTGGTAATATAATTATGTAGAAAACACATCACTGATTGTACAAAGAAATTACAGGTAATATAATTATGTAGAAGACACATCACTGATTGTACAAAGAAATTACTGGTAATATAATTATGTAGAAGACGTATCACTGATTGTACAAAGAAATTACAGGTAATATAATTATGTAGAAGACACATCACTGATTGTACAAAGAAATTACTGGTAATATAATTATGTAGAAAACACATCACTGATTGTACAAAGAAATTACTGGTAATATAATTATGTAGAAGACACATCACTGATTGTACAAAGAAATTACTGGTAATATAATTATGTAGAAGATGTATCACTGATTGTACAAAGAAATTACAGGTAATATAATTATGTAGAAAACACATCACTGATTGTACAAAGAAATTACTGGTAATATAATTATGTAGAAAACACATCACTGATTGTACAAAGAAATTACAGGTAATATAATTATGTAGAAGACACATCACTGATTGTACAAAGAAATTACTGGTAATATAATTATGTAGAAGACGTATCACTGATTGTACAAAGAAATTACTGGTAATATAATTATGTAGAAGACACATCACTGATTGTACAAAGAAATTACTGGTAATATACTTATTTAGAAGACACATCACTGATTGTACAAAGAAATTACTGGTAATATAATTATGTAGAAGACACATCACTGATTGTACAAAGAAATTACTGGTAATATAATTATGTAGAAGACACGTCACTGATTGTACAAAGGCAAACTTACTTGTAGCTGCTTCCAGTACACTTTGGAAATGAATAAATGTATTTACAAAATGCCCACATCAGATGAATTGAGCCAAAAGCAAAATATAATCTTGGTGTAACATTGTCATATGAATGGATGGACAAGAGTAACAAAATACATTATACTGGTACTCCCAGCACTGGGATAAAAACTATGCAACATGATTCATTTCAATTTCCACAATAAGGATTTTAAGTACAATCAAGAGTCCTGTCTTGTACAAAAATTCACATTGATGTATGATTACAATTCTGTAGAGAACTACATATATGTCAGAGAATGGTTGAGATGGTATTGAGGTTTTTTCTTATGGCCAATGGATGCTGTGTACCCATTCACCCGGAATCAGTTCTCCATATAGGATGAATTAAAATTCTGTAACAGTGTATGACATCATTATTTATTTATTATTGTTTTAAAAGTTCTATAAATATTATCATTCATTCTCCAATCGACTCCAGCGATAGCACTTTCCACTCTGGTTGGTCTCTATAATGAATTATATGTAACTAGATTCCTGTGTCAGGAATCCAGAATGACTGTGTGCATAGATGATAATTAATTACAAGGTAAATATGTGTATCTGCTTGCTATTCATGGATGCCTATACCACTGACCTTGTAACATCTTTTATATTGCATTGTGTGCATGGTCAAGATGTTCTTTTTGGTTGTGCTTATATACAAGTCAATGAATGCTGTTTATTTGTATAAACACTTGTAATGGAGAATGAATTAAAACGTGTCTAATTCTCTAACATCTACAATAATATGTATTCATTTATTCAAAATTATATTATTATAATCTAGCATATCCTTTTACATTGGAGGGATAGAATTATGTAACAGTGTAAGACACCATTATTTATTTATTATTGTTTAAAGATCAGGGATAGTACTTTTTCTGAGGGTTCCATACAGTTTGATAAACAAAATCCAATGCTGGATAAAACCAGTCATTTCATAAAGATTTGTCTCCTTGACAAGTAAGATCTATTAAAGATCCAGGACATTAAACTATAATGTTTTGTGCCTAATAAGTTGCATCAGCAAGCAAAGACAAATGGTGGTGGTGGGGTTATCTTGCGTATTTGCTAACAGTTGCAGTAGTTTACTTTTCTGATCACACAGTTTGGTATTCCAAAAGTATCACAAATATTTGTATATGACATGTTAAAATGTCATGACATGTGATTAATACTTATTAATAGCTGTATTTAAATATCACATTTCATAATGAATATTCTAATAAAAGTTCATGTCTGTATTTCAGACCCAAACACAGCTGCAAATATTGGAACATCAATTGCAGGAATAGCTGGAGGGATAGGGGGAGGTGTTGCTGTTGTCATTTTGATCACAGGAGTAGTCATTTTTCTTTGGAGAAGACACAATCACACAAACAAAGCTGCAGATGGTATGTTTATGATGAACAGTTATGAAAAACTGTTGTTCTTGAGGTCTTATCATTATTTATTTATTGAAAGCTTTTGTATTATTCAATTTAGTTAGAAGTACACAACACTATAAACATGATTTGATATGAAAATCCTTTAAATATTTTTTTTTTAAAATACAATGAGTAACACTTACTTTTCTAAAACCAATCATTACTGTTGAATTTGTGTTGAAGATATTCCTGGTCCTAAATGCACATCTGTGAGGTGTCAGACTGAAAATGAGTGTTTTCTTACTTAATGTTGTAGACTTAAAGACTTTTGATAAATGCTTATTTCAGTTTATTAATAATGGTATCCATAAAACCTAAAAAATTTCAGCCATCTTGACAGTGATAATATAAAACAACAAGTAGACATGTAATATTTGACAGTGATGATATAAAACAGCAAGTAGACATGTAATATTTGAGAGTGCTGATATAAAACAGCAAGTAGACATGTAATATTTGAGAGTGCTGATATAAAACAGCAAGTAGACATGTAATATTTGAGAGTGATGATATAAAACAGCAAGTAGACATGTAATATTTGAGAGTGATGATATAAAACAACTAGTAGACATGTAATATTTGACAGTGATAATATAAAACAGCAAGTAGACATGTAATATTTGACAGTGATAATATAAAACAAGTAGACATGTAATATTTGACAGTAATATAAAATGACAAGTAGACATGTAATATTTGACAGTGATAATATAAAACAACAAGTAGACATGTAATATTTGAGAGTGCTGATATAAAACAGCAAGTAGACATGTAATATTTGAGAGTGATGATATAAAACAGCAAGTAGACATGTAATATTTGAGAGTGATAATATAAAACAGCAAGTAGACATGTAATATTTGACAGTGATAATATAAAACATCAAGTAGACATGTAATATTTGACAGTGATAATATAAAACAGCAAGTAGACATGTAATATTTGAGAGTGATGATATAAAACAGCAGTAGACATGTAATATTTGACAGTGATAATATAAAACATCAAGCAGACAATATTTGACAGTGATAATATAAAACAAGTAGACATGTAATATTTGACAGTGATAATATAAAACAACAAGTAGACATGTAATATTTGACAGTGATAATATAAAACAAGTAAACATGTAATATTTGACAGTGATAATATAAAACAGCAAGTAGACATGTAATATTTGACTGAAAATATAAAACAACAATAAGACATGTAATATTTGAGAGTGATGATATAAAACAGCAGTAGACATGTAATATTTGACAGTGATAATATAAAACATCAAGTAGACATATAATATTTGACAGTGATAATATAAAACAAGTAGACATGTAATATTTGACAGTGATAATATAAAACAACGAGTAGACATGTAATATTTGACAGTGATAATATAAAACAACAAGTAGACATGTAATATTTGACAGTGATAATATAAAACAACAAGTAGACATGTAATATTTGACAGTGAAAATATAAAACAACAAGTAGACATGTAATATTTGAGAGTGATGATATAAAACAGCAAGTAGACATGTAATATTTGAGAGTGATGATATAAAACAGCAAGTAGACATGTAATATTTGAGAGTGATGATATAAAACAACAGTAGACATGTAATATTTGACAGTGATAATATAAAACATCAAGTAGACATATAATATTTGACTGATAATATAAAACAAGTAGACATGTAATATTTGACATTGATAATATAAAACAACCAGTTGACATGTAATATTTGACAGTGATAATATAAAACAACAAGTAGACATGTAATATTTGACAGTGATAATATAAAACAACAAGTAGACATGTAATATTTGACGGTGATAATATAAAACAACAAGTAAACATGTAATATTTGACGGTGATAATATAAAACAACAAGTAGACATGTAATATTTGACAGCGATAATATAAAACAAGTAAACATGTAATATTTGACAGTGATAATATAAAACAGCAAATAGACATGTAATATTTGACTGAAAATATAAAACAACAATTAGGCATGTAATATTTGACAGTGATGATATAAAACAACAATTAGACATGTAATATTTGACAGTGATAATATAAAACAACAATTAGACATGTAATATTTGACTGATAATATAAAACAACAATTAGACATGTAATATTTGACAGTGATAATATAAAACAGCAAGTAGACATGTAATATTTGATAAATTCATTAGTTTGAGGCTATGAGCATTTATTGTTTTCTACAATACTTCTGTCTAATCTCACATGACACAAGGTCGAATGACTTAAACTTTTTTCAAGCTGAATTAGTCATCCCTATCTTTACATGAGCAAAAGCACAGTTACGTCCACTAGAAGTTGAGAAAACTAGTAAAAGTGCATCAGTTTGAATTCATGTGGAATTTGTTATTGGTCTGATGTTCCGAAAATTCTGAATATTTTGGCTACCTTCCCACTGAGTTTATTAAATTTAAACATGGAGAGAGTATTCCAACAATTGACAAGTTTGTTAAAGTGGCTTGTTGTTTAACAGATTTGTGTCTGTTAATTGTTCCATTTGAGTGAACAGTCTATTGAGCACACCAGTATGTGTACATTGAATGTTAGTCTCACATATGTATCATAATGTTGCAAATAAAGTGTAATATACTAGCAAACCCAGTCATTTTTCCAATATTGAAATAACTGTAAACACTTGATTTCATCATATAGATCCGTTTAACAGCATTCCAAAACAGTTTGTTTTCAAAAAATCTCTATTAGAAAAAAGGTTATGCATTTTTTAAGTTCAAATTATTCACAATTTCTAGAATTTGTGTCTTATCTAAATGTATTCAGATTATGTGGCAGTCATGGAACTGAATTAAAATGTTCTTTCCATAAAATATATTATCACATTCTCGCTGACTTCATTGCTTTCATAAAATTTGTTCTCCTACTTCAGAATTTTCATTTATAACTGAAAATCATATAAACATTTCACAACTTTTATGACAATTAACTCAGGACAAATATATCACATTGATAATATTTCATATATATTTAAAACAACTTTGAAAACAACAAAAATGCAATGTTTATTCGTAATTGTCATTAAAACAATGTGCAAGACTTAATTTAAAACTTACTTTGATGTCAAACAATGTCACTAATTCCTTGTTTAGAAGAACAAATAGATGAAGACTTGACAATAACATGTACCGTAAGCACATATAAAACCAGCCTCTATACACAACCATACCTTTAATATTCCAGCCCAAGTTATGCATTTAATAAAAGTATGCACATTTAAATTTTTCATACTGCTTTGCGATTTCAGAGATCTCTTTTATGAACCATTGTCAACCTAAATTTAGGCAGTCAGAAATAAACTTGTTTGTCAGAATAAGCTGCTTGTCAAGAATTTGGGTGTTTACCTTACAAGACCACTGAGAGTACCCTTCCTTTCTGCATAGTGACGGGAACTTAACACATGCTGTGTAAACATTCTTTACTTTTTCAACAATACCAGGATACAAGGAATCCTGATATGCAATTGCCACATACTCATTTTCTCTGAATATGTGGTTTAATCCTATAAACCTTGTAATGAGAATTATCTAACACTTTGCGCTGATTCTTTCTTCCCTATCAAGAGCAGAACCTTTCCTTTTTTAGTCTTTCTTTGTAACCATTTTTGTGTGAATTTCAGACACAACTTTTTTTTTCATTTGATATGTGGTCTTATGGTCTTGTTACAATTCCTGACCACCTTTTCTTTCCAAAAGCATAATGTTATGATTTTCAGGCTTCATTTCAATTGCCACTTCATCATGGGAATTCTGTTCCATTTCAACAACTGTACAGATGTATGGTGGTGCATTGATGCTCCAAGTCACCTCCTCTGACTGCTGTCCAGATTACCAAAGTGATGCTCACATCCAAGATTAGTAACATATGACAAAAGTAACACAAAATATGTTCTCAGTTCTTCCATTTCACTGACCATCTCAGCATCAACATGGAACTTTCCATCATCAAGAAAGTCTCTCAGCTGTTTGTCCTGCAACCATAGCCAAGGCAACAGTTACGATGGTCTTCAGCAAAATACCTCTGGTCTCTTCTTTGATTGAAAACAGTCAGCTAACCTTTGATCATGAGTGACCTTTCCAATATCTGAGTGGGTGTTTCAATTCACTGTTCTAAGAATTGTTTCATTTCCATGTTGGGAAAGGTCTAGATCTATAACTTTGCCTGTGATGATGAAATTCCAGTATGGCCCTGTCAATTTCATGAAAAAAATATCAACCAAAGCACAGTAAAAATGTACAGACTATGTCAGACTTTAAATCCATTAATAGAGATTTTTGTTTCAGATTGGGATTGTCCACTGTCTCAATAACTTTTTTAAAGTCCTGTCTGTGGATAAATACTTCAGTTTGAAACACTGCATTAAACCTGTTGTCTCTTTAATTTCCTATTATTGACTTAATACCGTTCGCCATGCAGTGTGCATCCCATCTGTCCTGTATTTCATTGTGGTCACCAGCTGGCCCAAACACTTATCATGTACGAAAAACCTGCTCAGTGACAGTTTCTTTACTCCAGCACTGGAACACTAGTAGAGCATCACATCCAACAGGTCCCACTGAATCGACTTGTTCAGTTTCTAATTTCTTAATTCTCAGTTGGGCGTAGCTATGGATGCCAAGAAGCACATGAGCCATACAGTATAAATGATTAACAATACCTTCGTCCCCTTTAAAAAGTCTTTCAGAACATCATGTGATTCATCTAACAATTTATCAGCCAATTTTTTATTACTGGCTCTATCACTCGTTGTGCTATATAATTTCTCTAAAGACTGGGCCACAAATCTTGCTTCATCTTCTGTTTCTTCCTTGCTATATAATTTCTCTAAAGACTGGGCCACAAATCTTGCTTCATCTTCTGTTTCTTTCTTGACTAAGATTGCATGAAATTTGCCAAGCTTATTCAGATGGTTCTTTGTAATATTATTTACAGAAATTGCATTCGGTTTATAAACTCGGTTAAACCCTAAACTGATCACATCACCACTGTCAAGTGTAAAAAAAAAGTGTCTACAATTTTCTGCTTTTTCCCCATTGTGCCATCCCTACCTAAGCCCCAGTTTTCAGCTTTCTGAGTTTTTCTGAAATAAATATTTTTGCTATGTAATGTCCTTCATCAACAATTGCTTGAGTTGTTGTTGGGTTTGGCAAATCTGATCTGTCTAAACGTTTTCCTAACATATGTCATAACCCAGACTGAATTACTGGAGACACTTTCTCAACAAAAACTTTTGACCCAACCAGTTCAATCACATAAAGACGAACCTCGTGGCATTAGCTTCCTTCTTCATTTTTAGTTTTTATATTTTCATTTATAATTTCATCAACATTTTTTTTAAGTTCTGCTACTTAGTTCTAATGTTTGAGATCTAATCATTTCACCGTTGTCATATTTTGCATTACTTCTTTCAGCATCATCAGGTACTAAAGAGTCTGTTTCAGTTTCAAGCAGAGAGGTTTAATTTCAGTTAATACATAACTGTTGCTTTTCTGAAGGGACAAAATCTTTGATTTCTCACTATTTCTATTCTAAAAAACCTCGCTTCCTCTGTCAATACAGTAATTTTGTCAATTGATGCTTGGTTCTCATTAGTTAACAGTTTCAAATTTTGGTTTACCATCTTTAATTTTTTCAGTCGTTCTCTTTATTTGGTTCTCTTGCCTGCTGACTAATCATTTCAAGTCACGCAATACATGCAAATAATTTTTTGAGGTATCATCTCATAGTGACCAATCCTGCTTTTAATTTCTCAGTATTTTCAAAACTTTTCTTCTGAAGTTTTTGGCATTGTTTCAACTGTTTCTTTTTTAAATGTTTAAGTAAGCTAGTTTCTTTTCAGAGTTACATCATTGTCATCACTGTCAACAAGATTACCACTTGGTTGAACATCAATGGGCTTTTTCTTAGTGAAAAATTATTTTTACTTACATTTTCATTTTCTATCTGCTGAATAGTTTCCTTTGTAACTGGTTCATCAAAAAACAGTTTGTTCAGGTTTTTTAGTGGTTAAATATGGCCTGAATTTTGCACTCATTAGCTCCTGTTCATTTTTAAATCCAGAAACGTTTTTTTTTTGGCAACAAGTTTTTTTCTGTTCACATACTCTACTAACTTTTGTTTTAAGAGATTTCACATCTAAACATTCAACGTTGGAGTTCAACTTTGAAATATTATTGAACAAGGCAAATTGCAAGTCTTTGCCATGGTGTTCTATGTATGAATTTATTTCAAGTACAAGTCCATTTTTTAGTTTATGAATAGGATTCAAGGCAGTAAAATCTTCTAAATCCTGTGAAGTTATATTTAGCACCTTGCAGAATGGACCAGGGAATGCAGCCATCTTTCACTTAGAATGTTTCAGTATCATATTCCTGCAAAATTGATGAAATTATGAGAAAAAAAATCTGCATCACTACTGAACTGTATCAGACAAATGCAAAGTTTATGTATGAATTTTGTTTTTTTTGACAAGCATAGCAAATTAATCATATGTACACTTTATATGGGATATTAAATTCACAATGCAATGATAACATTTGATAAGATCAATTAGAAATCATCACAGCAAATATCAGGAACAAATATGTATTGCACGGCATTTAATAATTCTGGCAACAATGAAGTTTTGTCTAGTTGACAATAAATGTTTTAGAGTGTCTTTCATTACTCACAATAAACATTTCATGTATTTCTTAAATTGTTTAAGATTTTTAAATTCCTTTGCCATGTTTTTCACCATAGTATATTTAAGGTGCATAGATTTGCTTCACTTACTAAACCCCCCACCCCTGCTCTATCTTAGAAAAAGAATAATCCACAGTTCAAATGACTTTTGTTATAAATGTTTATATAAATATTCAAATATTGAAAGACCAATGTAATTCATGCTTTACTATATTTTACCATTGAAACTTATCTCAGAGACCAATTTAATCTTACAGACAAATATACTACCAAGTTTTGAGAAACTTAATTATCAGATTGAGGAGAAGACAGAGGCATGAATGGATATATACCGGTAGATGAAAAGCCATGTTTTAAAGATGATGGAATCTTAATATGATGGGATTTAGAAGTCATTCCTATTGGCAATAAAATTCTATTACCATGAAGATTTTATCCTCCAAGTATATCTGATCATATGTGGAACATAATCAGCTCCTTTTCTTAAAGAGCATTTTTTCTCTGATAAAAAAGGACTCTTAATGTTGTAATTGTGTTTTAATAAAGGAATAATCACAACTTTGTCTATATGATATAGATAGCTGCCTCTAAGGAACATACAGTTTCATATTTTGTATCAGTCTAGTTGGGAGGAGTTGGCGTGCCATTGTCAAGAAAAAACAATACATGTTAAATAATGTAATACTTCATTGATAACAGACTTAACAATATAAATAATAAATGTTATTTAAATAGACATAAAATCTTGACAGATTTATATGGAACATTAAAAGAGTTTCTCTGGGTATTGAATAAAACAAATATTCATTATAGGACTTTAAAAAACAAAAAGACACACACACACACATTATGACACACACATACACTATGACACATACACAAACAAATATACTGTATTTACATTTCATTTTGACACAAAACCATTCAACATAATTAAAGATGCCATCTTATGTAATGTACAAAGGTAATCTAAATAATGACATTGAGATGCATCATGGGATATTTGCTTATTTTGTTACCAAGAATTTGTGTCACACAGTGCACAACAATGAGTTAAATACAAAACAATGGAAATACAGGAAGAAAGTCTTAACACTACAATTTATATATTTGCTTGTTTTCTACATTGAATAACTTTGTTTCATTAAACTAATGCATACATTTCTGAAACAGATTCAATGTCCATGATTGTTTGTGCATTATTGTTACTTACTGTCGAAATACAAATAAATTAATATATTTTGGAAATCACAACATAGTCAAAAAATGAACCATGTGTTGTATTCTCTTCCAAACATATTTACTAAGGCAAATCCTCTGTTCCATATCAGGCACACAACGAAATCAAATAAATGCCAAATCTGCCAGACATGATGCAGCCAATAGACAGGATTATGAGGGATTGCATATCAACAACACTGAAGCAAGTGCATACCTACAGCTTAATGGTAAATTAGCGTCTGATTTTATTCTTGCTGTGCGTTCAGTCTGCATTGTTAACGCAACTTTTGTATTCTTAATAAGATGACACAATGACTCTTAAGGCTAAAGAACTTCAACGATTCATTTCAATTAAGATATCATTTATTTTATATTTGTATTAAACTCAATGACTCTTAAAGATGAATAACTTTATTGATTCATTCATATTTCAAGATATCCTTTATTCTTATATTTGTATGTACTCTTCTCTCTCATAAATACTGGATAGTACACTTTGACAAGTACCAAATAATTATAGCGCTTCTTCCATTCACATCTATGACCAATCCATACTCTTCATTATTATCATCCTTATTGTACCACAACAAATTAGATACAAATTTAGGGACCAAGTGCATTCATCACAATTAATGCATGGTATTTTTGCAATAACTATTTGTAAGAATAAATCGTAAAGTTTTTTCTGATATGTGCAAAGATTTCTCTTACCAAATGTATATTTAATGGCAGTTTACATGTTTTACAACATAACCGTTCTACAGATAAAAGGTTAAAATTGTTACTTATTTTCATAATGGTTGTTCTACAGATAAAAGGTTAAAATTGTTACTTATTTTTATAATGGTAGTTCTACAGATAAAAGGTTAAAATTGTTACTTATTTTTATAATGGTAGTTCTACAGATAAAAGGTTAAAATTATTACTTTTTTTCATAATGGTAGTTCTACAAATGAAAGGTTGGAATTATAACTTTTGATCAGCATTTTATACACACATTTTTTAGATACCTAAACTTCTTGATGCTACATATTAAATTATTCCATAATTTCTTCAAGTGAAATCATATAAAAGCCAACTCAAACAAAATTTTATACAAGTATACAACATATCTAACAATAATTTTTCTTTTATTGACTTTGAAACTTTTATTCTGAAAAAAATGAGTCAGTTCTTATCATAATGTATACAATTGTCACAACTATATGTTCATAAAGAGAAAGGACATCTATGACAAAAAATACTTTTAATAGATGTAAGCATGTGTTCAGTCTTTATAAAAAAATTGGTATAACATAGCAGTGACATGGATGGTATTTATATTTATTGTTGTTAAATATTCTGCATGGTTTTTACTTCAAACCAACAGTGGATACAGACTAAAAATTCTAACTGCACTCTTAAAGGTTTTCATACTTTTCACTGGAGGGTATCCAGGGACAACCTGGAAATTAAGTCTGGACATGTAGAAGTTATAAACAAATATAGTATTTATTTGGAATAAATGGTATTATAAGATTGGAATATATTATATTTTTGTGATCACAGAAAAGATTATGAGTAGATTTCTGCATATAAAATAATTTTCTGACATAGACACGTATGATGAACTTGTGCTATTAGTAATGAGAGAATAGAACATCAAAGATAATTTGAATTAACAGTGTAGTTTTCAAACCAGTAAATATGTACCCATATGTATTCAAAAATAAATGCAAGACTTTCCTTAATTTAAATTTTAGTATGTATAGCAATTCTCTCTTTCCACTACTATAGTGCAAATTTATTTATTACAAATCTTGCAGGTTGTGATTTCAAAAGCAGATTTTTACCATCATGCAAAGCTATAATATATTTTCAGTATATTTAATGAACTATTCAGATATCAGTGATTTGTACCATCATGCAAAGCTATAATATATTTTCAGTATATTTAATGAGCTATTCAGATATCAATGATTTGTACCATCATGCAAAGCTATAATATATTTTCAGTATATTTAATGAGCTATTCAGATATCAGTGATTTGTACCATTATGCAAAGCTATAATATATTTTCAGTATATTTAATGAGCTACTCAGATATCAGTGATTTGTACCATCATTCAAAGCTATAATATATTTTCAGTATATTTAATGAGCTATTCAGATATCAGTGACTTTTTGTGAACAAAGCACTTAAAAAAAGTTACAGTAAAAATCCAACTTGCATGAATTTTAAAGAATTAATACAATATTTTCCTTCACTTTATTTAAGTTTTAGTATGCCTTCTATATAAATGCAAACTCAAACAATTTGATGAAGCCTTTATATTTCATGTCCATGTTTATATTTGTATTTTGGGTTATTGACTTTGAAACTTTCATTCTGAAAAAAATGAGTCAGTTCTTATCATAATGTATACAATTGTCACAACTATATGTTCATAAAGGGGTTTTGGGTTAAGTCCATGTTCATATTTGTATTTTGGGTTAAGTCCATGTTTATATTTGTATTTTGGGTTAAGTCAGTGTGGTAAATGTTCTGAATATTATACAGTTTTATTTCAAAATGATGTTCCAGTGCTTCCCATCTTTCCACAGATATCACATTAGAATCGAACAGATATGCCAACACAAGGTATAGACGCATCACTTGAATATTGTAATAAATGTAATACATTCATTGTTACATGTATAGAATCATCCTTTACTAAGAGTATTATTGACAAATAAACTATGTTCACTTTTAAAGCAACAAATAAATAAACCATTAAGGTTTTATTTTATTTAATGTTCTCTGGACACCTCAATATATACGTACAGAATAGATCACTGACAAGAAAGAAATAATCAGCTGTGAAACACGTTATTTTTGTAATAAAAATATTATCTACAAAAATACACATTTTATTAAAAAAAACATTTGTTATCCTTTCTTTATGAAGATTTACATTCAGCATCATGGGACTGGATATATCTGACAATATTTCAATTTCTAATTCAAGGCCTCCACAGAATGATTCCTATGAAAAATTGCACCCCTATACAAACACTGACATCCAGATGTATAGCTCACTGAAGATTCCAAAAATATCCAAAGGTAATCATCAGAATGTTGTCTCAGTTTTCAGGTTAGATAATGCCCATGAAATAATTAAGACTATATCCTAATCACATTGTTTTGGAGTTTTATAGGGTTGCCTACTGTAGTCTCTGAAAACTTTTGCATGCATACCTAGAATATGTTGTATTCAAATCATGTTTTCCTTAAAGTAAGACATTTTATGGGAATTCATACCAGTGTGTATCATTTTGTGCTGGTCTAGCAACATATGCAACATGTCCAAATTTAAACTGTATATATATAGTTCTATGTTTTCCTATAAGTAAGACATTATATGGGAATTCAGTGGGGCCCCAAGTGGTCTAAAGCGCTTTCCGTTACGGATCACTGCTGTCTCACCTCTGTCTGCGTGGGTTCGAGTCTAAGTTTCGGCTAATGTAGTTATGTGAGAAAGATTGCCACTCTCGTGGGTCAGTGGTTCTTTCCGGGGGTTTTCCTGAGTTTTTCCTCCACTATTAATACTGGCCGCCATGTATAGCCTATTTTGTGCTGAAAAATGGCGATAAACCCTAAAACAACAACAACAAAAATATGGGAATTCATACCAGTGTTCTGTCCAAATTTAAACTATTTTCATCTTGAATTTTAATTCTAATTCCTTTATTTTTATGTCAGAGTCTGATGCAGACTTACTGACTGAAATCAAAGCACTTTTTTTCCAAAACATTCTTTTCTACCAAATATTGGACCAAAATCTTTTTGATATCTTGTTTCATTAAAGAAGCCTTGACTTCAGAAAGATCATATTTTCTGGCAAGTTGAATCAACTCATCTTTTTTGAAAAGATCTAATTGCTCCTGGGTAGGATTAGAAAGAAAGATTTCTACTTTAGATGTCATTTTAATACAAGCCTTTCAGTCTCACTAAAGATTTTTTAAAAATTCCAAAAACTAGGGGAATTCAAATTTAAACAAAAGTTTTCTGAAAAAAATTTCTAGCCAAATTCCAATTGATTTCAATCCCGGACCCCAATTTCTATGTTACGTGCTTAGGCTTGAATAAACAGTAACATAGAAAGAGTGAAAGTAACAAGCTTGTAAAAACTTAATAAATAATTTATTAAGTACAAATATTTTCCAGAAAAGAAAACTAAACTTACGGTTTTAAGAATCAATTCCAAAATTAAGCCAAAAAGAATTCAAAGTATAATCCACTAGTGAAATTACAAAAGTCCTGGTAATAAAATGTCCTAAATAATTCCCAGTTTGAATCTTTGCGAAGTATCCAAGATGGAAGACAATGTCACGTGATAAAGTCAGTTCTGGTCTTATGAACTCAATAAGCACAAATGTTTTCCAGATAAATAACACAATAAATTGAATTGAAATAATTTCCAGCGCAAGGTAATTTAAAATAAACAATACAACTTAGGAATCTAACAGCCCAACTTCTACTGAACAGTTCTGTCCCAAAACAATAATTTATATACCTATTTTTACGTAAACAGGGAAGGGGTCACATGACATTCTAGTAGATTTAGAACAAAATTATGTTCATAAAGTCACGTACACACCACATGAGAATCAGTTATGTTTACTCTCAAGAACTAAAATAAAAGATGTCCTTGGAATCAACCAATCAATTTAAAACCTTGTTTACCAGCTTTGAAGCAAGGTCAGAAATGAGGTCAACATCTGGTGTTTACAAGTCATCCCACTTTTTTAAAACAAATATCTCCCAATTAATGAATTTTAAACCCAAAAATGTTGAATTTGAATCTGACAAACAATTAAAACAAAAATAAACGACTTAAATCAAATATACGTAACAATTTGTATTTTGGGTTAAGTCCATGTTTATATTTGTATTTTGGGTTAAGTCAATGTTTATATTTGTATTTTGGGTTTAGTCCATGTTTATATTTGTATTTTGGGTTAAGTCCATTTTGATATTTGTATTTTGGTTTAAGTCCATGTTTATATTTGTATTTTGGGTTTAGTCCATGTTTATATTTGTATTTTGGGTTTAGTCCATGTTTATATTTGTATTTTGGGTTAAGTCCATGTTTATATTTGTAGTTTGGGTTTAGTCCATGTTTATATTTGTATTTTGGGTTTAGTCCATGTTTATATTTGTATTTTGGGTTAAGTCAGTGTGGTGAATGTTCTGAATGTTTCCAATCCTTCTCATCTTTCCACAGACATGACATCAGAAGAGAACAGAGAAGGCAAATCAAGGTACAAACACATAACTTGAATATATGAATAAATGTAATACGTTCATTTTACAGGTATATAATCATCATATACTAAGTGTATTATTGACAAATAAAATATGTTGAGGTTAAGCCAATAAATCAATAATGCATTAAGGTTGTCTAGATATAAATGCAAACCACAGGAGGGATTACTGACAAGAAAGAAATAATCTGCTGCTGAACACATTACTTTGCTTATAAAAATATTATCTACACAAATACACATTTTAGTCAAATCAAATATTTTTGATCCTTTCTTTATGAAGATTTACATTCAGCATCATGGGACTGGATATATCTGACAATGTTTCAATTTCTAATTCAAGGCCTCCACAGAATGATTCCTATGAAAAATTGCACCCCTATACAAACACTGACATCCAGATGTATAGCTCACTGAAGATTCCGAAAACATCCAAAGGTAATCATCAGAATGTTGTCTCACTTTTCAGGTATGATAATTCCCATGAAATAATTAAGACTATATCCTAATCACATTGTTTTGTAGTTTTATAGGATTGCCTACTGTAGTCTCTGAAAACTTTTACATGCATACCTAGAATATGTTGTATTCAAATGACGCTTGACATAATGTCTTTATTTATCTATGGGAGCCATATTGGTAACCTTTTTGGGCAATCTGTCCAAATGTAAACTATACATAGTTTTATGTTTCCCTTTAAGTAAGACATTAGATAGGAATTCATACCAGTGTTCTGTCCAAATTTAAACTATATGTTTATATATATATATATATATATATATATATATATATATATATATATATATATATATATATATATATGTTTATATATATTATGTTTTCCTTTAAGTAACACATCATATGGGAATTCATATCATTGTTCTGTCCAAATGTAAACTATATATAGTTCTATGTTTCCCTTTAAGCAAGACATTATATGGGAATTCAGTGGGACCCTGAGTGGCCAAGTGGTCTAAGGCGCTTTCCGTTATGGATCACTGCTGTCTCACCTCTGTCTGTGTGGGTTCGATTCTAAGATTCAGCTAATGTAGTTATGTGAGAAAGATTGGCAGTAGCTTCTCGTGGGTCTGTGTTTCTTTCTGGAGGTTTTCCTAGGTTTTTCCTCCACTATTAATACTAGCCACCATGTATAGCCAATCGTGTGCTGAAAAATGGCATCAAACCCTAAAACAACAACAACAAACAATATAGGAATTCATAACAGTGTTCTCTCCAAATTTAAACTCTCTCTCTCTCTCTCTCTCTCTCTCTCTCTCTATATATATATATATATATATATATATATATATTATGTTTTCCTTTATGTTTATATGTATATATGTTTATATATTTTATATTTTCCTTTAAGTAAGACATCAAATGGGAATTTATATCAGTGTGTTCTTTCCAAATGTAAACTAGATATAGTTTTATGTTTCCCTTTAAGTAAGACATCATATGGGAATTTATATCAGTGTGTTTCATTTTGGGCTGGTCTAGCAACATATACAACATGTCCAAATTCATGTCCATTATATCTCACTAGATATGTGACATATTTTGATGCATACACAATTGTTTTAGTTTAAGGGTCAACACAATATTATCAAACTGCATATTATCTAGGAACACTGTCCTTATTAGTAATTTAATTGTTTTGCTCTTTCATTAATGTGGCTGATTCTTAAACATCCTCTTAATCAAGTCAATATAGTGTTACAAAAGGCCAGTCAATTCTAAGAAAAGTTTGCCTAGGTTCCATGCCACTATTAGTTGAAGTGAATTTTTTTGTTAAATTTTCTTGTGCAATGGATTGATATTGAAGAATGTCACAGAGATTTGTCATTAAAACATTTTAATATGGTTTGTTATTATTTATCATTAAACATTTTAATGAGGTTTGTCATTATTTATCATTAAAAAACATTTTAATGAGGCTAGTCATTATTTATCATTAAAAAATTTTAATATTGGTTGTTATTTATCATTAAAACATTTTAATATGGTTTGTTATTATTTATCAATTAACATTTTAATGAGGTTTGTCATTATTTCTCATTAAAACATTTTAATGAAGTTTGTCATTATTTATCATAAAATGAGGTTTGTCATTTTTTATCATTTAAACATTTTAATGAGGTTTGTCATTATTTATCATTAAACATTTTAATGAGGTTTGTCATTATTGATCATTAAAACATTTTAATGATGTTTTTTCATTATTTATCATTGTTTAATGCTCCATATGTGACAGCATTTATATGGAATTAATTCTTCTACAAACACAGTTATCTTATTATCAATAATCATTTTTAAATTGTATAAGTTCACTTTTATAATTGTCTGGTAATATTTCTTTGAGTGTTAAATAGAGTTTTTTTCTATTTACAGACTCTGAAAAAGTGTATGAAAATACACGAATAAAAACAACTGATTTAACTGCTGAGCACCAATAACATTCAGGAGAGACTCAGAGATGATTTACAACATAATCAATGTTATTGGACTGTATATTCCTATTAAAACCATATCAGTTGTTGCAAGTATGACGAAAATGATGAACATTGAACAGAAGGAATATTCACTGACAATGCTATTTAAATATTTCATGTTTTATATTTTATTCCTTTTTCAAGTTGCGTAGACAAATTATTGATGATGCAGGGATTTGAAAAAGCCTAATTTTTGTTTTAGTTTCTATTCACAAATTAAGTTTCAAATTACTTATGTTAGGCAACTCCTATATATAATTTTGACCATGCAGTACACTGGATACTAACCAAATCATTGACATAATAACCAAATCATGACATTATAACCAGATTATCGGCATAATAACTAAATTATTGGCATAGTAACCAAATCTTGACATAAAAACCAGATTATTGACATAATAACCAGATTATTGGCATAATAACCAAATCATGACATAATAACCAGATTAAAACCAAATAATTGGCCATCATAATATGATCAACAGATTTACCTGTACTGAGGTAATGAACATTTTGGAAGAACACATTAACATGTTGATTTATGCCTAACTTAGTGTTTCAGTTAAAACCCAGTGTTTATAAAACCATCTATGGACCACAGACTTTCACAAATGTTTTGATAAGTCAATATTTCATCAACATGATATATTAGTGCATATTACATGACTGCCTTCGAAGTTTATGAAACAATTGGAATATACACCGAAAATTATAACAAAATTCAAGTTTATCATTTCTCACATAGATTATCTATCATTATCATAGATTTTCATTTTATATCTTAGAGAATTAAATTGTTTAATGAACTGTACTAAACAGGATGGTTTTTCTTTTGCTATCTTCAAAACTCATAGAGTGTTATACCTCTGTGGTTATAAACTAAGTAACAGAAGGAAGCAAAACCAAACGTTTTATGAAAAGTATCAGATAATTTCATGATAACCGTTATAAAATAAAATGTAAGAAAAACAATAGAGTATTATAAATTGAATCCAGAAACAATGCTAACAAGTTCTATTCAAGACTAGAAAAATCAAATGTCACAAATGAATGTCAAATACAATTTTTATCCAATGAGTACTTTATAGTTACAGTAAAAATTCAAAGCAATTATTTAGTCTCAGATTATATTGAAACACAACATTAAATACATCTATAGATATATGGTACATGAATAACATAATATTAATGAAAACAAAATTATTCAGCACCATGAACGTATATAAAAACATAAGGGTTGAAAATGCATTTTGCTATGAGACTTTTTGCCAAAATTGTAAAGGAATCACCGTGACCTAACCTATACAAACAGAAAATAATTATTTTAAGGAACAGCATAACTTACCAGTCAATGAGAAATTACCACAATGTTGTGGTTACATTTTAATATTAATATTAAAAGTTTCTGAAAGTTTTCAAGTGATCTTTTCACGTGTCGCTCTATAATATGTTCTCAATGTATGACCCATGGACATCAATATAAAGTTACCATACTCATTCAACGCAGAAATGTTCATATAGATTTTCTCCTGAATGGTATTAACTTATATTGGTAAGCTATGGAATTGCCAAGTCTGACATGTTGATATGTTATGTATTTCCAATTTCGTTAAGACAGTCATCTCTTCTTGATGTGACACCATCTGCTTTTCTGTAGTTATTAAACGTACAGATGATATATTCTGTTTGCTTCAGTTAGACCATTTGGATGGAAACATGTATTCATATTCATTTATTTGTTATTGACTCCTAAATGACCATCCAACAAGAATTTTCTGTCTACCCAAGTTAGGAACAACTCGAGAGCTCACTGACCTATAATCACATTTCAATGTCAGAGTGGGCCGATACTCAAAAGCCACGAAAGCCATTCTTGGGACACATGACCAGGGTGACTGTAATCATGGTAATGGGGTCCTTCTTCTAGAATTTTGGGCAGAACTACCGTATTTCAGCAGAAAACAGCATGAAAATGACTTGGATCCATCCTAGATCAAAGCACTGGCACCTATTCGATTACATCACATAATATCCCAGAGGGACTTAATAGATGTTCTTCATACCAGAGTGATGCCCAGTGCAGAGTGCCACGCTGATCATCGTCTTGTGCAAGGCAAGCTTGACTTCCACTTCAAGTCAAGGACGAGACAACAAGAAGGCACCCTGAGAAGGAAACTCCAGATCAAAAACATGTTGGCTGCAGACATCAATGAGAGCCTGCAGTCTAGACTTTAAGATCCTAATTATCCGCTAGATCTACCTCAGGAAGATATGTAGAATCACACCAAGGTTGTTATTCTGCAAACATCAGAAGAAATCCTTGGATTCACAACTAACAAACACAAATACTGGTTTGATGACAATAACCAAGAAATCCAAAAACTGCTTTTGCATCAATCAAGCCTTGTTCATCCATCTTGTCAACAGATGAAAGTAACCTTCTGCCTTATCTTCAGTTCCCAACAGTGCAGTACTGTCTATGAGTTTGTAATACCACTCCATGGCTGATAGTGCTGTCCATGAGTTTGTAATACCGCTCCATGGCTGATAGTGCTGTCCATGAGTTTGTAATACCAATCCATGGCTGATAGTGCTGTCCATGAGTTTGTAATACCATTTCATGGCTGATAGTGCTGTCTATTAGTGATGTCTATGAGTTTGTAATACCACTACATGGCTGATAATGCTGTCTATGAGTTTGTAATACCGCTCCATGGCTGATAGTGCTGTCTATGAGTTTGTAATACCACTCCAAGGCTGATAGTGCTGTCTATGAGTTTGTGATACCGCTCCATGGCTGATAGTGCTGTCCATGAGTTTGTAACACCACTCCATGGCTGATAGTGCTGTCCATGAGTTTGTAACACCACTCCATGGCTGATAGTGCTGTCTATTAGTGATGTCTATGAGTTTGTAATACCACTACATGGCTGATAATGCTGTCTATGAGTTTGTAATACCGCTCCATGGCTGATAGTGCTGTCTATGAGTTTGTAATACCACTCCAAGGCTGATAGTGCTGTCTATGAGTTTGTGATACCGCTCCATGGCTGATAGTGCTGTCCATGAGTTTGTAACACCACTCCATGGCTGATAGTGATGTCCATGAATTTGTAATACCGCTCCATGGCTGATAGTGCTGTCTATGAGTTTGTAATACCACTCCATGGCTGATAGTGCTGTCCATGAGTTTGTAATACCATTTTATGGCTGATAGTGCTGTCCATGAGTTTGTAACACCACTCCATGGCTGATAGTGCTGTCCATGAGTTTGTAATACCGCTCCATGACTGATAGTGATGTCTACGAGTTTGTAATACCACTCCATGGCTGTCATTACATAAAGAGGAATTGTTACTTTTAATGTTTTTGAAAACTTTAGACTCAGCCTCATGCACACATATTTTGGATGATTGAAACCAGAGTTTCCATCATAGTTTGCATCCACAACACACTCTGTATAATGCTGTTTATCCAATGCAAACCATGTGGAGTTGGTGTGCATTGAAAAAATTGAGACCACCTCCTTTACAAACTACAAACATGATCAGCATGTAGCCAGCAATATATGTTTAACATTACTGACAGCAAAGCCATACACATTTTTTTAATTATCAGGATTATTAAATTTATTACATATATAAATTATTACCTGTATTTGGTTGTTTTACTCTTCCACACAGTGTTTGCTTGCAAGAGTGAATTTTCCTTTAAACTGCAGTAAGATATTGCTGTGAACATCATTAATTACAAGTTTTCTAAACAAATATACAGTTTCGTTACGACCTCTGTTCTTGGAAAATGGGTCTTCAAATGAAATATTTTAACCCATCAAGAATTATTTAAGATATTCATAATTCTGTACATTGTCGCTAAAAAAGTTGCTAATTTTATAAGGTACAAAATGGGTTAATTATCTTATGTTTAACATTCATTGTTATAAAAAGTACTCATTCTTATAAACATCTTGATGCAGTGAACAGTGTAATACTTGGATGCATGTGATTTTGTCCACGTAGCAGTTGATTTATAAAGGCATTTGTTTATTCAACTTGAAATTAGTTATCTATATAAACTTTGTTCCCTTCAAGTGATTTTACATCATCATTACAGATGATCTTCTCAGAGTGATATAACATTTAGTAAATATTATTTGAAAATACTTTAATAACACTGTTATGTCAATTACATCATTGTTTACAAGCCAAGATATTAACAAATTCTTTACAATTACATGACATGCAATTGTTTGTTGTTGACATCCGTTAGTATCGAGAGACGATGGACGTGCACCCATGAGAGATGTCTAGGATGATGGTTTTGCATCGTCTATAGTGGCTATGTAGCCCATTATAGGAGTTTCAGTCCTATCTTCACTTGAATGTTGAGTCTGGTGTGTGCTGAGACTGCTTCTTCCTCCTCAGAGATCGCTTTCATCAGCTGGCAAGCGTAGCTTGTCTTCGCTGGCTTTCAAACCAGTGATCAGAGCATGTTCTTGTACAAGATTATGATGTTGGCGTCTCTCATGCCCTGAGGCATTTTACCCTCATCCCAGTACTGGTAGAGGAGGTCATGCAGATGTATGAGTAGCACACTTCAGCAGGACTTGATGACTTCTGCTGGGATGCAATCCTTCCCTCTGGCTTTACCTAAATGCAGTTTCACTAAGGTCTTATTTAGTTCTGCCACAGTATGTTTCTTGTCCAGTTTGGGCATGAGCAGGAGGTTTTCAATTCAATTCTGGTGATGAGGGCTGTTATTTGCTTCGACCCTCCCCTGTAGCTGCTGGTCTTGGAAGATAGACTATGTGGTTCTCTCTGGAATACAGTTTAGAGTAGTACTCCACCCAATTTTCCATCTGCTTAGATGGTATCGCCTGCAGCAAACTTCAGAGGTGCTGTCACTTTTTTCACTACCGTAGATCCATTGCTTTCTTTATGCCAACATACAATTACCTCTGATGTTTCTGATATCTGCTGCAGACTGGGACCACCTCCTTTACAAACTATTTAATTAGTTGCATTTTACTTTGAGTTTTTATTTTCTATTATGCTTCAGATCTTCATAGCAATTAAGAGTATTCTCAATTACAACTCTGTGAGAGCCTTGGTAATTTGACAATTCCTAAATTTGTATTAAATGTACCATCAATGGATATCTTTAAGGTCAAATATCTTTTGACTTCTTTTAAACCTGCTTTACATTATGACACATATCTAGACAGATGAGTATGAAAGGAAATGAGCAAAATTTTAAATACAGCAATTTAATCCTAGTAAAGGAAAAGTGTCATTATACATGTACATACATTATACATTGAAAACCGAAGGTTTAAAAGAACTTACCGATTACCCTCAGTTGTAGTTGCAAAGGATACATTTCCCCAACAGAATTCTGCACATGGACTTCGTATAAACTGAAGTCCTCCCAGGTTATGTTTCTAGTCTCCAAAGTGGCTATAAAACCAGGTTCCTGGATTCGGACTGAGTAGAAATTTACATCCACCATACTGCTGGCTATAATGATGTTGCACTTGTCTGAGTTCAGCAGTTTCTCTAGAGCTCCCCCATTGTGTTTATAACATGTGACTACCAAATCCAATAAACTGTTATATAACTCAATGATGAGCCTTCCAGTGTGTCCTACTTCTGCTTGTTTCTCTTGATGTGATATAAGGGAGTCCTGAAAATAAAAAGCAAGTTTGGATTATATAAAACAATTCTATCTAACTGATATTATGGCAAAGCTTTTCAGAAAGATGTGCTTGTTTTACATTGGTTCATTAAGTGTGATTTAAATTTAATTAACCAAACATTCACATATATCAATATTGTGCTCCTAGGTTTAGGAGAAAAGGTATATAAGAAAAACAGATGAAGAAAAGAAAAGACACTTTCTACTGTCAGAAACATGTCAAGCACATCCTCAAGCTACGTTATAAAATTTATAAAGTCTTCACATGATCAATTAGCTAAAGAAATGCTTGTATAACTCATGGAAACGATACAGAACTAAATTATAGCTTTATTTATAATCATATGAAGAATAGTTATATATAAAACATCAGGTGCTGTTACAAAAAAATGTATGCAGCTATAAATATGTATAATCAAAATCCTGTTAAACATTTAAATCTATGCACTATGTATAATGTAATAAATACACTGACAACAATGTTTGAAACAAATGTATAATGTAATAAATACACTGACAACAATGCTTCAAACAAATGTATAATATAATAAATACACTGACAACAATTCTTCAAACAAATGTATAATGTAATAAATACACTGACAACATTGCTTAAAACTAATGTATAATGTAATGAATACACTGACAACAATGCTTCAAACAAATGTATAATGTAATAAATACACTGACAACAATGCTTCAAACAAATGTATAATGTAATAAATACAATGACAACAATGCTTCAAACAAATGTATAATGTAATAAGTACACTGACAACAATGCTTCAAACAAATGTATAATGTAATAAATACACTGACAACAATGCTTAAAACTAATGTATAATGTAATAAATACACTGACAACAATGCTTCAAACAAATATTAAATGTAATAAGTACATTGACAATAATGCTTCAAACGAATGCAGAGTTTAACAATCGCAGCTGACTCCAACAAAATTTCAACAATCAAGAAATTCTTGAATGAGAATCTACACATCCAGCAGGGTCACTCACAAAATGGATAAAGATTCTGCCACAGTGACTCTATACATAACAACTGCTAAAATTTTTGTACAAGGGCCAGGCTACACAGAATGTGTAAATCGTTTTATCAACACTTGTCAGCAAATGGTAGACAACACCAGACTGAAATCAATTACTTCTCAGACAAGGGCTTCAATACCCAACCCTGAAGCCCACAGATCTCCAAATCCAGTCAACAGTAACACAGCTTTACATGAAATAAGCCAGATTGCTATCATTGTGGAGGAAACTCCAGGACCCCAGTTTATGAGAGGTGCAACAAATTCCTTTGAGTTCCATGGAACCCATAACCAGACTTGTACCTCCATACATTGCTTAGTAGTGATAGGTATTCTCCAGGCCCAAGTAGAAAGGTTAGAACAGGAACTCTCTGCACTAAAATCAAAGAGTTTACACAGTGTTCAAATGGATAAACCAGGGGCAACAAAAGTGTGCCAGAATACCCAGACAACACAATACACAAACATGTCAAAGGACCAAAACACAAGAGCATGTCAGGGCACTCAAGCTATACCAAAACCAGCTATAAGAAAAAAATCAGTATACACACAAATAAATGAAACCACACCAATTAAACAAGATGAGTTTCATCTACAGGTATTAGGTGGTCAGAGCCAAATATTAGCTAAAGCATGTGCTGTAAACACTGACCATCATGTGTCTTACTCACCATCAAATCCAGGCACATAAGAAACTGTTCTAAAGACAACCTCCAATTACCCACAGCAATAAGTTAAATTAAATACAAATACTAAATACAGCAGCAGTCACCAAACTCTCAGTCAGTCTAGTCATGGAAAACAAGAAATTCAAGCAATGCATCTAAACACCCAACTTGTCAAAATCAACAATATAGTTAAAGACAGATCTCTTATAGGATCATCAATATTCAAAGGAGTAAGAACAAGAGGGTTATATAAAACTGACGTAAAAACCCATAGAGGTGCAATTATTAACACTATTACAGAAAAAAAATTGAAAAAGGATACGTCACCATATCATACTGTAATTTTCTCATTGTTGGGAATAATTACAGTAATGGCCAATCTTTGAAGGGCATTGAGAATGAATATGAAAGCTTGTTGTATGCCATCAGGTCCAAAAACACAGATTGTTAAATAATCATCTGAGGTCTACCGCCAAGAAGGGATGTACTTATGACTCAACTAAATGACACCCTAAGTATCTTGTGTGAAAATTTCCAAATACTCTTTGTTCTGTAATACAGGACCTTCTTCAAAGACAATCAGGTGAACCAACAATTATACCAGCGAGACCAAATCCACTTGTATAACATAAGTACTGCCTTGCTTCTTATGAATATAGACCAGTACAAAAGACTTATAAAAGGGAGCATGATCATGTAACACAGCGGTGTCTGCATGGAAAACAGATTCGTTGCCATTTTTGTAATGAACTAGGACATACACAAAAGTTGTGCACATACCAATAGGTAGTAGGCTATGATGTACAGGCCTATGCAATACACATCCAGCAACTAATTGCACTAGAATATGTGTATGCTTTTCAATGTAATAATTTTTATTTTATAAACAGGTTTCAGGCACTATCTGATTTGTGTACAAAGTGCCTGGAAATCAATCCTCTGATCAAAATTTACATGTCTTTGGGCACCTCAGAAGAGCTCTGCAAGTAATCATCCTAAATATTCAACACATCCTCCCTAAACTGAATGAGATAAAGTACGTGACGTGCGAGATAGGCTAATTTGACCACTCGATGCAATTGTATCAGAGATGGTTAACCCTTGAGATGAATGTATCGACATTGCGTATCATAGTGTTCAGGGAGATTTGTCAGCTCGCAATGCTTCTTTGACAATATCCATATCGACCAGAACAATATCATTTAATGCGAGATTATGTTTTCTGTTTTCCCAGGAATATCAACTTCAATATTTTGTCTTCGTGTATCAGCTGGTCTGTAATATAACAGCACTGGTAGCGTTGGAAGCTTTTCTTGATGTAATTGAAACAACTGCTTTCAAGTGTGTCTCTGCTTATCTTTCGTTTGGTCTTCACGCACTAGATTTTATCTGACTGTAATCTGATTAATTTCTTGAACTCTCTTAATTCTTGCTCAAGTGCTCTATGATTGGTATTCATTTCTTTGTAATAATCTACAACATGCTTTAGCCAATCATGCGGAGACAAGCCAATAAATGGTTGTGGTTGACCATAATCGCCATACATTATCATGGCTGTATTTTTCAATAACAAACAATTAAGAAACATTTTTAATATTGTTACATATATTTGATTTAAATCATTTATTTTTAATTATCAGATCCAAATTTGTCATTTTGGGTTTAAAATTCATTAATTGGGAGATTATTCTAGAAAAATCTCTATGACCTATACTTTATCTGTACACACAGGTTGACCTTGCTTGTTAACCTCATTTCTGACCTTGCTTGAGATTTATAAACAGGCCTTAGAAATGATTGGTTGTTTTCCAAGGACATCTTTTTATTTTTGGTTCTGGGGGGTGAGAGGTGGCTGATTTTTCATCTAGATCATTTCATGCGTACGTGTTTTTATGATAGTACGTTCTTTCTGTGACCTTCCAGAAAATCACGTGATCCCTTGTTTACGTAAAGAGACGGGTATTTAAATTATTGTTTGGGAGATAACAGTTCAGTAGATGTTGGGCTTTTATAATATTAAGTTGTGTCTTCTTTTTGAGTTATTTTTAATTACCGTGTACGGGAAATTTTGTCAATTCGTTGGAGCAAGAGTAACTTTTTTTATTTATCTAGAAAAGAACATGTGCTCGTAGATTTTGATTTGGATTATTATTTTAAAAAAACAAGAACTAAATCACGTGACATCGTTGTCCATATTCGATTACATCGTCAAGATTCGAACTGAGAACTGTTAGGACATTTATTTATCAGGACTCTTGCAATTTCATTAGTGGATTATTTTTGTGAATTCTATATTGGATTATTTTTGGATTTGATTCTCTAAACCGTAAGTTTATTTATGTTCTCTTATGAAAACATTTGTACTCAATAAATTGAATTGTTAAATTTTACAAGCTTGTTATTTTCACTTCTTTCTGTGTTGCTGCTTATTCGAACCTAAGCACGTAACAATATATCCAGCGACACTGTGCATATCTCATCCGAATATTGATCTTTGGAATATATTTCTCACCGATTCGATCAGAAGTCTATGCATCACCCTTATACCGAAAGAAACTATGATAAGTGCATGAATAAACTCGTTGTTTCATCTCTCGTGCGAGTCTATGTGTAGGTGTTAAGACAACAAAATCTGACTTCCCCGAAATAATTCGATAATATGAGTCGTCTTACCAAAACCGCCAGATCCATTCAAGTAAACGGTCTTATATATACTTACTGGATCGGATATAGGTGACGCTGATGATAATTGTGATATTTGATTTTTTTCCAGGTAATTATCTGCAACCGTAACATCTGCGGATTCAAAATAATCATGTAACATTTCTTTGTTATTCTCCATGATCCCAAGGTGCATCAGAAATTGTAAAACGAGCCACCGCTTCTTTATACTTGCTATCTATATAAAAATTAATCCGTGGATACTCTGACTGCGGCGTCAGGGAATCTATTTATCATCAATAGTAGGTTTATAGAAATATAAGCCAGCATAGTTGATTTTAGATGATATACCGAGGAGATTCGCCATCGATGTAGCTAACAATTGTACCAAACCGAGTACAATTAGACAAGCAGGCAGTTTCACGACTGACAAATATATGTTTCACCAGTCCCGGATTACCCATTAGGCAGAGTAGGCAACTGCCTATGGGCCCCGCGACTTTTATGGGCCCCATCAGGGGCCCCCATGAGACCGTGACTGTGGGTCTGGGACCCCAATAGTTTGACTGCCTATGGGCCTCCACGGTGCTTAATCCGGCGCTGTGTTTCACTGTTGCATCTGCGATTATAAAATTGTATTCAGCGTCATATTGAATTAGTCGTGCATAATGTCGTTTGTGATCATATTATCCGCCTTGGGGAAAATTTTCCGGTTATTTTTCTATCGAGATCTTTAGCATTATTATCATTGATTTCACGTCTACACGTAAAGATCTCCTTGGATCGTTTAATAATGTAATCTTCGGCGAGAGCAGGACAATTTTCCTTGTAATCGTTAATAATTTTATCAAGACTAAGATCGTGAGGTTGTAGTAACCAAACCTCAGTCTGTGCTTTATATGATATAATTGCCTCACCGACAAAATCAGCGATATCAGTATTTTACAATCAATCATATATCATAATAATACTATTGGTGCCCAGTATTTTTCCGAAAAATGTCAACCGAAACAAAAAATAACAAATCTGATGGAGTCTTTTAACGATTTCGAATGATATTACACGAGCGAATCCGGTTAGATCAAAATCGGGTATTGGTCCATTTATCGCACCTCGTGTCATCTCGTGCGTGGTATATCCGAATCAGTTAAAAAAATACCCAGCACACTCTCCATACCCGAGGTAACTTCCTGGATAACACGCAATCATATCAACCGAGATAACACTTTTAGAATCATACCTGATACTCCATAATCCGATGAGTCCGTATTCGACACAACAAGCTTGACCATCCGAAATTAAAACCGTGTTGGCTTCCAAAGAATTCTCTCTCGCAGCGTGAGCTGCAACTGACGGGACTGTAAAACAGTTTGTTAATAATTGCTCGGTATTATCCCTTGAAAATTTCTCAGCGAATTTTCACATTTCTTCATGAAGAGATTCTGTACGAGATATTGCACCGTTAGGTCTTACCAATTGATCAAATTTACCAGCTTCATCTTCAAAACTCTGAAAAAACCACACTGATACAGGATTGCTTTTACTTACGTCGTAAATAAATTCAAACATGTTCAGCCCAGAGTTCTCAGGGTAATATCTTACAATTCGATCTCGTGGAAATACTTATACTGCGTTAGTCCACGCGTGAGCATTATTATCAATGATATTTATCGGAGCTCCTTTTGATTTATATTTTGATTCGTATAATACTCCCCTTGTTATTGTTTTTACTGTTATTAGGAATCTTAATATTGTTTCAAATTCAGCCACATCCCTTATTGTAGCATTGGTATTCTTAACCGATTCAGCCCATTCGTCTTTATTTTACGTCTTAGATCTGTTAGACCGTTTCCACTCATCGCATTTGTAAAATGTTTTGTTACCCGTTCGGCTAGATAATTTATCCTTGACAGTTTCATTGGTTTCAGATTCCTAATACTAGGTTTTTCATTTATCGGATAGATTCCATAAATACCAGCGGACACAGTGTACGCTCAATATTCCTGGTTTGGAACCTTGACTGACAGTTTTTATTTATTAGCGAGGACAGAGTCGCAATTAACACGAATAATCCAATTTCCCGTTTCTGCTAGTATAATAAATTTAACTCTGACAAAATACTTCCGATGTTTGAGCAGTGCGATGATATTCGCTGCAGGTTTATAGTTCATTGTAGCATCAACACTATTCTTGATTCAAAATTTTGACCAGGTGTGCGATGCGTCATCTTTGTTAAATTCGTTCTTAGCATTAGTGTTTGACCATATTTCATAAATTATACATTTTTAAATTAGTTTGCAAATTTTTGAGTTGGAAAAATCCAATCTCTGAAATTACTTGCACCATTGTTCACTAGAGAATCAAGCTGCCATTCACTTGCTGACTGGGACTAGGTACAGTTTTCAAAAGAGTCAGGTTATAACAGCCTATATGCTATGAAGATTTTCTGTTGTGTATGTTGTGATTAGCCTTTCATAACCTTCTTCTCATTTCTTGCTATGAGAAGGAATTACTCATAAGTTAGGGAGCGTCAATATCCATGGTGAGAGAGAGAGAGAGAGAGAGAGAGAGAGAGAGTTCAGGCTCTCTTAAAAGAGCCACTGCCGCGATGATAAGACAGCTACATCTGAAATGAGAAGACAAAAGTCTATTTTCCCATCGATACGGAACTGACTTTATTTAATTGATCAACACACATATATTGACTACATTCTAGAAACACATCTAAAAACTTTATAATAAAAATTTATGCAATACATATTATATTTTCCCTTATTAAGCTTTCCAACTTCATTTATTCGTATAACTTCTGCATTTTAGAATATTATACAAATGGTTAATTCTAAATCATTTTCAAGATAGCCTAAAGTATAAAATGTAATAACTATAATAACAGTTAATTTAAAGAAATGCATTTTACGTATTTTAAAATAGAATATAGATTTAAAATATATTGCTAGATATTATTCTTTCTTACTTAAAGAATACCTTATTTCAATCATTATATCAAAACATGAAGTTGGTAGCAATCTCAACCTTTACAATAAAAATTACATAAATATAATTAAATGTGAATTATTTAGAACATTTAAACATTCCGTTACAATATATTATAAATAAAAGTATTAAGTGAACAATGTTGCTAACATAACAATGTTACTATTAAAATCTCAAACATTAAAATTACTTATTCCTAAAGAAGTTACGACATATACAATTGTTTTACCTGAAATGAGAAGGCAAAAGTCTATTTTCCCATCGATACGGATCTGACCTGAACCCTTAATGCGTGGTCTATTTATACGCATCTTGTGTCAGGGTTAAGGTATCGGAGAGAAAATGTGTCCGCTCTCTTCAGGTAAGAATCAGTTTCTCCCGGTCAAAACCGGCTTAATTTACGTCATCTGACATAAGGTAAAACTCAAATTTGTAGTTTATCTATATTCGTTTGGCACCAGTTAGGTCTAAATATGATAATCCCTTAATATTCTAAACCAGCAACATGTTTTAACATACTAAGCCAGCAGCTATGTTTGTTAGATAAGAACCATTTTGTAGCGACGACTGTCCATCATTATATAAAAACCATTCTGTATTTGCGTCAGCACGGAAGTTTGTTCTAATTTTTTATTAACCGAATTAGACTTTTGCCAATGCCTGGTTTTACAGAATATATGTTTCACTGATAAGACTTAGGAGCTGACTGACCTAGTAAGATTTTGCTTTATAACCTAATTCCACACAATAATGTACATTCGTATAGCTAGTGATTTACGTTGCCAACTTATGCTTTGCACATCAACTATTTTCCCTCCATTAATATATAGTTGTGCTTTGGAAAAAAATGAAATTAATCTTAACACACTTTAGAACTTACTTTAATATAAAACATTACTTTAATACAATTTAAAGAAAATAGCAATCTTATTAATTTTACTAAAAAATCAATTCCTAATATATACTAATAGTCACACACAGACCCCTCCAAATATTGTGTGAACGTGATCACCTTTGAAATTTCCATTGTTAGTTAATTATTTTTTTAAACAAATCATCTTTTTGCCTAGGATTCAGTCCAGTAATTGGTGTCTTTGAAGCAAATATTATCTTGTTATATTTCTTGACAGCTAATTTGAGATCACACATCTACTTTAGGGCATCTGCAAACAAAAAGGAAAAACAAGAAATCTATGATTATCTTACACTGACAAAATTTCATAGATTATGAAAGGTTGCTAATTCAAATAAGTGTACATATAATTAGAATATTTTTTCTTCTTCAGGTTTCAGTCAGAGGAGAAAGCAGCAAACATTTCCATTTATCATAGTCTGTCTTGTGAAATATTTTATAAATTACCAAACTAAAAGCCTATAACGATATCTCAACATTGCATTGATACTGAAAAAAGAAGCGTGGCAATAAAATCTGAATGTATTTCAGCATTTGTTTTGGGAATCTTACAACACTGCAACACCATACAGTTCTTATCAACATACTGAGGCAAGTGATCTCCCTTCCTAATGACGATGAATATAAATGCATGTGCAATGACATATCAATATCAACTTAAATTTGTTCAAGCGGTGGTGTAGAATGAAATAGAATGAAATTCGGCCCTTACTTCCCAACTAGTCCGAGTTTCCCCTGACCCGTAGACCCCTAACATGAATGTCCAAATATCACAAATGGGGTGGCAAGGGTCAAAGGATACTCGGACTACGCCCCAACATACTTAGTTCTAGGACACCCACACAAAAAAGTTTGATGGTATTTTATTCTCCCCGTCCCGGTTATGAGGGATGCTATGCCACTTTGTTTTAAAAGAATCAATTTCGAATAGACAGTAAGACATGTCCATTATGTGCCAAAATATCACCCTCGCCCCTTAATAAAGATAGCTGGCATGTTGTTCTTAATCTTTAGCAAAATCTGGATCGTCGTCAATGTAGCATATACATGTATAGCAGCAGCATTCGCCATTCTACGCCATAGTCGCTAAGGAGTCATTCACAGTTATTATGTACTTTTGAGAGAGCTAGTTATGTAAAGTGAAGTTGTTTGCATTTGAAACATGCACAGTGGATAGAATGTTAGCATATCTCTAGTGCAGGGGTGTCCAAAGTCCGGCCCGCGAGCCAATCACGGCCCACGGGAAGATTTTATACGCCCCGTAGCTTTGGTCATAGAATGTATTATTTATGGCCCGCTAGCACGCGAACCCTTCTCCGCTTATTTCTGCCATGGCGACTGAAAAGAAAAAATGGAAAGTTGACGGTGAGGGCCGCCGCTTTCAGTAGAGATGGAAATTACAGTACTTTTCACTGAAAATCTAAGCAATTGTGTTTGTCTCATTTGTAACAAGACGGATGCCTTGTTTAAGGATTTTAAGGTAAAGAGACACAACCAGACTAAACATGCTAACATATACGACAAGCTAACAGGGAGTGACTGTGCTGAAAATGTGAAGCAACTCCATGCTACTCTGGCATCACAACAGCGAATCTTCACGCGGACCTGTGAGACAAAGGAAAATATCACCAAAGCTAGCTATAAAGTGACCATGTTAATAGTTAAACATGGCAAATCTTTTACTGAAGGTACATGTATCAAAGACTGTGTCATGAAAACGGTGGAGAACATTTGCCCCGAGAAGAAGCAATAATTTATAAATGTTTGCCTGGCACGTAACACTGTGGTACGTATTGGGGACATATCGTGAGATATTCAGAGACAACTGAGGAACAGGG
The DNA here is from genome assembly GCA_030141615.1 of Unio pictorum. Lineage (NCBI taxonomy): Eukaryota > Metazoa > Mollusca > Bivalvia > Unionida > Unionidae > Unio > Unio pictorum. The sequence continues at coordinate 1,058,603 of JARLTB010000132.1, forward strand.
GAGTGACTTTTTCTCACTAGCCTGCTATGAAAGTACCGATACTTCTGACACTGCAAAGCTCTTGATTTTTTTTAAAGAGGAGTCGACGACAACGTGAACGTAAAAGAGGAGCTGCTTCACCTCCAAAGTCTTAGGGTCAAACCAGAGGAACGAATTTATTCGTTTCTGTTGGTGATGCTGTTGATGATATGAAACTATCGTGAAGTAAAGTTTCTTGGATATTTACCGATAGTGCGCCTGTCATGGCTGGTGATCGAAGTGGATTGTCCACACTGATCTGCAATAAAGTCAGTGAAGAAAGAGGTAACGCTATTATACTACACTGTATAATTCATCAGCCGGCTGTCTGCACCAAACATCTCAAATGTGATCAAATTATGAAACAAGTGGGAAAGGAAATCAATTATATTCGCTCTAAAGCTCCACCGACTGTTTCAGCAGTTCCTGCTTGTCATTCACGCTGAATTAGAGACGTAATATATGACAATGATGTGAGGTGGCTAAGTCTTGGATCCGCAATGGAGCGATTTTTCTCTCTCAGAGAAGAATAAAACATTTTTTGTGTGTGAAAATGCGCAACCGATGCAAGAATTGTCCGATCCTGTATGGCTGGCAGATTTGTCTTTTTTGGTTGACATAACGAAGCATCTGAATGGGCTGAGTGCTAATCTTCAAGGTCGAGATGCAGTGGTGAGCCAGCTATACACTCACGTCAAGGCCTTTTGAACGAAGCTGCAATTTTTCCAAAGACACTTGTCCCAAACAGAGCCCTGCACCACGCACTTCCCATCGTTGAAAGAAGTAATTGACAATTTCTTACAGGACAACATCGGTATGCAAATAAAGAGTTGTGTAACAGCTATTGAATCTCTTTCTGTGGAATTCAACAAACGCTTTCATAAGTTTGCAGTTAGTGAAAAGGACATGTTGCTTTTATCTTCTCCTTTCTCCGTGCACTCCAATGATGATCCTCCACAGCTGCAGCTGGACATCATTAAGCTTCAGTGTGACGATGAGTGGCGCGCCAAACATCAGCAGCTTTCTTTTGTTGACTTTTACGGGCAGCTGGATAAAAACTGATATCCAGAAATGCAAACATTTGCTAAAAATGCTCAGCTTATTCGGTTCCACATATCTGTGTGACCAGACATTCTCAGTCATGAACACAAACAAGAACCGATTGAGGTCAAGACTATGTGACTCCCACATACGCGAGATTTTACGCATCTCAAGCACTTTCCTCAAACCAGACCTGGCCTTTTTAGTGAAATCCAGATCTCAGTATAACCCGTCTCTTTAGTGTCAGGAAAATTATCGGTTTCTTGATCAATCTGAAATTGAGTGTTTTGAACGGTAACATCTGTCGCTATTAATAGTGAAAAGCCAAAATCACACTTATGCACTTGTACTTGTGACACTTATTTGATTAAACTCTTGAATAAGATTTGATTATAACTGATGATATTATGTACCTGTATAGGTAGCACATATTATTTTTTTTGGTGAAAGATCTTTAAAAGACAAAAGCAAAATTCACTTGTTTTAATGATCACATAAAACTCTGCATTAGTTATAACTCACTCCTGTTTAGAATGACCATATGAGGCAAAGCTATTTAGCTAACTCATGGAAATTTAAGGTATCACGTATCGTTCAATGTTATCTGACTCTCCAGATATGAATGAAAGGTAAAATTGTGTTTTCAGAGTTGTTCATGTCTGCCCGAGTGGCTAATATTTAGTTACATTGCCATTTGAACAATAAAGATAATTGTCACAATAAAAATTGTTTTATTTATTTATCGTTTATTTGTTTTTTGCTTTTCTTTCTACAAAATATAGTTACATAACAGTGTATATTTGCATGTAACTTTTGTGGGTAAACAAACATAGAATGAACTATTGGCCCGCGTACAACTTCACTTTATCAAATCAGGCTCTCTTTGCAAAAAGTTTGGACACCTCTGCTCTAGTGCAATGAAGCCAGTTTAATAATAACGGAACCAGACTATATTGTCTGCTTCTCAGTCTGAAATATTGCCATCTACTAATTGAGAATAAGGAAGTAAATCCTCCAGATATTTACATTTTCACATCATCGGTCAATCGTGAGGTTAAATTTTTTTTTTTAAATAGCCGAGAAAGTCCGAAGAATGTGAGTTTAAAAAAAAAACATAGGGAACAAAAATCACGAATTTTCTACAATTATAACGCCAACATATACCGAACTATTTTGGTCTCGAAGAATTGGCAGAGGTGATCTAAATGACTCATTTGGACTGGTATCGTTGTAAACTCCTATACATAGGCAGAAGCTATTCATGGTGGTAACCAACTTACAAGCTAGTTTTATCGTTGGTCTTCAGTCAACAAGGTAAAGCCTGAAGAAACCAGGAGGTAACATGTTTCACCTTTATAAGATTTTAAATATCCACTGTGACTACTGTATATCACAGGTGCTCGACGAGCTTGATGTGGGAAAAAAATAAATAATCTAAAGGAACAAAATCATACAGTGACAAAAATACCTTCGATTATCCAATGACCCATTACCTGTCTATCATACTATGTCAGAATGGGTAATGGGGTTAATCTAAGGTATTTTTGTCACTCTGTATGATTTTGTTCCTTTAGATTATTGCTTTTTTTTTTCCCACATCAAGCTCGCGTCGAGAACCTGTGCTGTATATGTTTCCGACTTCTGTAGTATAGTTTGGGTGTGGAATCCGGGCACTTGTAGTCTGGTTCCCTGACGCTCTCCACTCCGTTACTCTTCGTTATGAGGGTCAGGTAACAGCCTCCGCCATATTGGAATTGCGCAATGTTCATGGAAGGTAAACACGCATTTTTATCAGCATGGCTCACAACATGAAATATTCTCGCATAGAAGTGTTAGAAAGTGTGTCCTATGTGTGGAAATGATGCACTACGATGAGTTCTACTAGATAGTATTCTTTAAAATCTGTGTCAAGTCGTCGTAGAACTTTGTGCAGCGTTTTAAATTACGAATCACGCGTATGTGGGGTGAGGTGTAAATACCATTTTACTCGATCCTGTACATAACTAGGCGCGGCTTAGTCTTTTTATACTGATCTTTTCTTTGCAACATTACAGTTCTATTGTTTGCAATAGGTATTGGCCTCAGTACATCCTTGATTCTTAAATTATCACCATGGTTTTGACAAACAACACTAACACGTCCAGGACAAGTTTTGACAAATGCATGATTCATATGTTGTGTTGTTATGTAGAATGACGTTGAGCTTTCAAGTTCTATAAGTAGAATACCTGTTAAAATATATTTTTGACCTCATCTTTAATATTTACAGCATATTTCCTGCAAACTGCATTTCATTGATTCCATTCTTGGCCCCCCCCCCCCCTAAGTTCCTTGTACAGATATATTTTTCTTTTTCTATACTTGTTATATATATATATATATATATATATATATATATATATATATATATATATATATATATATATATATATATATATATTAAAAGCTGCAATTATCTGCTTCCAAATTTGGCTGCACTGGTGTACATTTGATACATGTACTGGTATTTCTCGTGGCTGTGCAGCTACCATTGGCTGAAGGATTCTGTTGATGACATGTACATTATATTTCCAGAGTTAATCCTATGTTTGGTCACTTGTAAATCCACATGAAATAACACAGCCATCTGTCCTGTGGCCAGTTTCTATTTCACACTTGATATGGATGTTACCAATTACTGGTATGTGTCTAAAGTGTACACGGTTTAGTTCCATAAAGATTTGCACAGCAGAATTGCACATTTAATGATCAGATCACATCAGACACACATATCAGCCATCATGATCGAAACAGACTTTGCTGGGTTAATTTATAAGAGATACTCGGGTCATGCTCTACTGTTTCATATTTTGCATAGGGTTCGCATTTTAAATAAAAAGAAATTCCTCAGCTTTCCTCACTGGTTATACTGGCTATTTAAAAAAAGACCTTAGGTATAACTGAAAGAACCTTTAAATCCTTTTATTTTGGTGTATGATTGATGGGTGTAATGTGGGTTATAGAGTATACAGCTTGCACCAGATGTGCACCTTTCAAAAAAGTACTAGCTCCACTTTGTCATTTTTACTTCCTGAACTTTAGAGGTAAATTGTATTTAAAAAAAAGCTATTTCCCGGTAACTTTTTTTCACATTTTATATATTTGGTTTCATTTTCAGAGGCTGGTATCGTCTAGTCTGGCAAAATTCATTTTCCCTTTTATAAATGCTGCTATGGATATTGTACTTTAGACTAATTCAGGGTGATTTTTTTAGTACAAGGGAGTAGTCATTTTAGTTGACAGTGTGCTTAGATCATGTACAATTTCCAAAAGTAGAATATCCAAAGAAAATTTCAGCCACATTACATTAAAGTAGCATAGAGGCATGCCAACATTCTCTCCACTGTGCCTGTTTTAAATACAAACATTACCAACTTCACCTTACATATGTCACTCTCTCAAAAGTATATAATAACTGGTGAGCACCACCTCATGTGTAAATGCAGGTGGCCTGAAGATGGAGAGAATACCAACATTCTACCACACTTATTCAAAGATACCTAATGTTCCAAAGGGAAAAAGAGGAAGAGATTCCACATCGCCAACCGGAAAGACCCCTCAACACAAGTCGAAGAAACAATTACTCAAGGTACCCAGTTCTTAAGATCATGAAATAAGTATCTTTTAAAATCAGGTATATACATAAAATAGTTGTAATCTTAAACTTGACTTGAAAACTTTTACATTCATAACAAGAATAAGAAGAGGAAGATGAAATTAAGAATAAAGATATAATTTTCTTTGTTACTGATAGCATTTGTTAAAAAAAAAATTGATTTTTGGCTTTTGGAGGATGCCTCTTGAATGGTGTAATAAATCTGATGATCATTGTACAACAAAAAGATGGCTGGTAAAATTTGGAAAATCAGTGTTACACTTTATTTTGTACTTTTCCAGCTGATATTAATACTATTATGTACACATGCTGGTAATTGATTTTATTCAGGATCCTACCTTGTCGAGAATACATTGGTCAGAGGAAGAAAAAGATTTTCTGAACACGTATGTTTTAGAAGCAGGAGGAGTACCAGCCACTAGAGTGAATCCATTTTGGAATGATTGTGCTAACAAGCTAAACAAACACTGTGGTTCTTCACGCACTGGTAGTCTTAATGTTGTTTCCTTATTGTCAGATAACTATTGAATATTCTGAATTCCTATTTTGAGACGACTGCTTACTTTTAGATTATCATTTGTTTAGTTTGATTGCCATCTAATTTATACATTTATTGGTTTGTATGTTCTTTGCTTCTTTGCTTATGCAGATACCCATTTCCGTTAACTATGCTGAAAATCCTAATGACTTTCCTTTTGTTCTTTTGTTATGATGACAATGTGTGTGTAGTATTCTAACATACATATTAAATAATTTTAAATAGATATGAGTGAAGTATGATTATGGTTCTATATGATAAAACATGTAGATATATTGTATTATAATATTCACCTCATCATAAAAGATAGGTATCTTAATAATGGTTCATTTTAACATAGTTTGGTTTTTGTGGTGATGAAATAATTTTGGAAATCAGTGATTGCCTAAAGTATGTTATTTTTAATAACCGGTTTGAATTAAAAAATCATTACAGCTTGTACATGCAAATTATTGAACAGTAGTAGTTTAATTCATTACCATAATTCAGGTGTGATGTGTCGCAGCAGATACCAAAAGGTAAAGAAACTTTTTCCTTGACAAAAGAGACACAAACTGATACTGCTCTCCCAGTTATTGAAAAGCAGTGAGATTTCAGTCAAAGCACTTTTAAAAAATAACTATTGTAGCTCTAATTTTGGTGGAAAATGTCATAATTTATGTTTTTAAGAAAAAAGATTTGATTATTTAATAGTTTCCTCCTTTGTTATGTAAAATAATTTAAATGCATGTGTTTACTATTTCAACCTGCATAAAGCAACCTCAAACTGCCATTAACAAACATACTGCTTTGTACAATGTTTGCTATACACAGGTAAACATCATGATGGGTTTAATCCGTACTAAATGTACTTGTTAATGTCTCAAACTATTTCAGTTTGTGACTGCATACACCATCTCTTGTCTGCCCATGAAAAATTTCTATTGTCCACTGTTCAAAATGTATTTGGCAAACTGTAATCAATCTTTATAATTATCTGTATGGCATGAAGTTCTCTCAGATTTGTGTAAGTGACCATTATGAATCAAAATACATGGTTACTGTTATCAAAAATATAAACACAAATATCTTTATTATACTGATTGTACTCAAAATATGAACAGTCTCTGAAGCTTTATGACTACAAGCACTTTACAATTTACTTAAAGGTCCACTCTCAGCCTTCACCAATGACTGTTATTATTAACATAAGCTTTCAAGCAACTCATTGCATTAATGAATATAATTTGGTCCCTATTTTGAATTAAATTGCCTAACCTGCATTAGCAGGGGATATATATGTAACATGTTACATATATGTAACATGTTTTGTCTGTCAGCAATTGCACCACTATCAGCATTTTGCTGAAGGTTTTAATTTTAGTGTCAGTTTTTCTGCATGATTATGAGTTCAGAAAACACTGAGGGATAGTCACAATATTTGGTCAGTAACATCATTAAGTGTCATTTCATTGTCTACACATCAAGTAACCTACCACCCTTGGTCAAGGTCACAGACACTTTTAATAATGGGACCATTCCGGTGGCTTAGAGGTTAAAGAATCCACGTTGGATGCAGGAGGTTGTGGGTTCAAAGCCTGGCAGAGTCATACCAAAAACTTATAACAGTGGTGCTAACAGCTGTCTCACTTGGTGCACAGTATTAAGGTTTTAGTGTTAGGACTGGTTGGCCTGGTGTCAGGATATTGTGACATGGTGGGACATGATGCTGCATGTCTGCAGCATGATGCCACAGTGCTAGACATCATTATAAAATTCCACACTACAGACATCATAGCTAAATTAATAAAGCTGCTTTAAAAATCCAAACACACAAACACTTTTAAAATGGATATTTCTGATAAGCATATTGCAGGTGATATACAATTCCTTAGAAACTTTTGTGAAACAAACACAATTCATTTTCAGGACTGTAATCCAATTTTTTTTTTAGGTCTTCTTCTCACTACTGGAGTTTTATTAATATCCCACACAGTACCATAGAGCAGCAGACAGGTGCAGAAAAATTGATTGATGATGTTTTAAGACAAAGGTTTGTTGCTGGGGATATTTCAAACCAAGACAGAGCAGAATTATTGCACTGTGTGCTATATACTGATGCAGCTACAATTGCTGAAACAATACTGCAAATCAAAAGTATCCAAATGGCAGTAAAGAATTCCATCTTAATGGATATTGAAAAAAGTGCATCAGAAAAGTGTGTTAGATCAGACAACAGTTACCTATTTCAAAAGGACTATCCAAATTTAAAAGAGTTTGATTTTCAAAAATTAGTGGCCGAAATAGCAACATGTCAGCCATTTCTTTTGGAGAGCCTTCTGGCTGTTTCAGTGCCAACAAGCAGAGTTGGTAGTATTAAAATAATACAAGACCTGATTCCACGCCTTGGACTTGTTTACAGCCTTCTAATGTCCTACAGATTTCATGAACTCTCTAGACTTCAGAAATTACTGACAGTTGCCTTATTGGATGAATGTGTTCATGAAAAAGTGATTATCATTTTGGTATATTCTCGTTTCTTTGTTTTAATTTTTATAAAAAGTTGTGTTACATGTTGCATTCCTTTTTGCAATTCCTTTTGTTTGCGCTTATTGATTCTGCCAGTGTTATACATTAACATGTGTATTAACAAAGCATTTCTTGATCAGTCAAAAAGAAGTATTATTTGGTACCATTTTAACATTTACTACATGTATATCTTTATAATATTAGAGAAAACTAAACGTAATTATTTCAAAAGTAATTAAAACACTTGAGTGAAAATTAATTTTTTTCTATTGGTCTGAATTTATCACTTTGAATAACTTTATCTTCAATGTGCCATTTAATCTTGATTATTTCTTTTTTCTATTAGTAATGCTTGTAACTGTAAATATGTAACAAATAGTACTATTGAGTTTTTTCTTTTCACAGAAAATTAGAAAAAATAAAACTGAATACTTATTGGACCAGAGTTCCATTTTTTTTTCGGTCATACTTGCAATATATGTGACTCAAATTGGGACTGGCTTATGTATTATGATGAATTTAAGTAGTGGCTTTAAGAACATAGGCATTTCAGTGTTGAAGTTTCTCTTAGTATCTGGTAATTTAAGTATATATTAAAACAGCATCTGTTTGGAATTTATGAGATCATTATTTCTATACTTGTTTTCATTGTTTTGTTGTGTTAGGGGCAATGCATTTAGTATGTATGCAAAGATCTGGGAAAGCATTACCCCTCCTCCCCTCCCTGTACACATGCATACCTTTTTTTACACACGCCCCACCTGCATACGTATGCTTGATGTGTACCCCTCCCCAATTCTATAGAATGGCCTATATTTAATCCACAAAGCAGACATCAAGGATATTAATGTGTTTTACACATTGAACGTCTGGATGCATCAAAGAAATAAGCTGCGTAACTTTAAAAAGTTTGTCTAGTGTCCACTTAAATTAAAATGCTGACTGAACAATGTTGAACAGGTTATGTATTAGACAAATTATTATCGTGGTTTCACCAACCCACCCATTTCATATGCGTACCTACGTTATCAATTGACCCCACCCCCATATGCAAGTGTATGCATTTGGGTTAACCCCCCCCCCCCATGCATATGTACTAATTGGCTAGCCCCTTATCATTTAAGTCTGCCTATTAAAAGACAGGAAGTGTTGAAATGACTGCGTGTGAAAACATTTTTATTTATATTTTATTTATTGTTTCTGTTGATTCTTTTCTTCCTTTTAGTTTTCTTCAATATCGCAGACATTCCCTGTATGACAAGAGTATTATGCCTTTGGAAAGTGCTGGTCTAAATTTCCACATTTCATTGGCATGCTAATTTTGTACAAAGATGTCACAATTTTGTTGTCACTGGATGGAAAGTCCTGCTTATCATTACAAAGTGATGTTTGCTTTACAACAGCAGGTTTTTGTAAAGCAACACTTCATTATTTTTACAGAGGAAATAACAATTACAGGTTGAGGAAACACAACAGGTCATTATAAATAATAGTTTGTTTGGTAAAATATGCAAAATGAATGGATGTTTCTTACCCTTGAGTAACTGAGTGACATTTATTATTTAGCATGTCAACATATTTTTTTCATATATGATTGATAACAGTGACATGATGTAATGCAACTATTATTTTTGACACTGAGTATTTTTTCTTATTACATATCAAAACACTGCATACTTTACTAACTTATTTTACTCCTTTCGCAGAGATAAAACATTGTTTTACTTATTGTTTGATAAATGTTAAAGATTTATTCTTTGAACTGTCAATGTTCATTATAACTTTATATTATAAGAGTTCTTTGGAAGTATGCTTTGTCTTCGATGAACCTGTATGACAGTCAAATTTATTGTTAAGGAATAAACCCATATTGACACATTGATCTTATACTGTCTATACTCACGTGGAAGTCTATTCCATCTGCAAACAACACAGAACCCTATTTGCCTTTGCAAAATGAACCTGTTGATCAAAGTATATTTTAATTCTACAGATAACTCATAAAGCCATATCTTTTGGCACATTATGCAACAGCAATTCTGAGTCTGTGCAGTTGGACTTGACTTGTCATCAAGTAAATACAGAACATAATTTGTCAACAATATACTATGCATATGATGATCAGTGCAATAATTACTGTCATATTTTTTCAACCAGGTCTTTGACCGACTTCAGGTTGTAGGTGTGACTACATCCTATCAAACTGCCAACCGCATTATAGATGATATTGGGAAGCATTGTTACAATGATATTGTGGAAGGAGTCAGAAATGGCCAGCCTTTCAGGATTATTGGGGATAATATTAATGTTTCTGTAGGGGTCAAACATGAAAGAACTGATCACCATGGTGGAATGTTAAACTGGTTTGGGTCGGCTGCCATATTACAGACAAAGTCTTTTGATGAAATGCCACATGAAATTCAGGGAAAGACTAAAGATTTACAGTTTTATCACTTTATTCCTTCTGACATGGATGAAAGAAGATTAAAGAATGATTACAAAGCTCTCATATCAAGGATAGCTAAGGAGTTCCTTCCCCAGTTGGACTTTCTCTACAAAACCCAGCCGACTCATATAATGGGTACATACAGTGAGGAGCTGACAAAGAAGAATGTAGTGGTGCCTTTAGAAGTTCTTCCACTTAATGAGCAAAAGTATGCAGATGTTGTTTCTATTTTGGACAAATATGAATCAGCAGTGGAAGAAATATATACGGTTGCTGGTAAAGAGAAATTGCCAGTACACATTGGGGGTGATCAACTTACCAGAGAGCGGTTTACTGGTGGCAAAGGACTTAGATCTGGTTGCTTCACCGAAAAAGAGAAGTTGAATCACCTTTACCCTATCACATTTGAAATGTGGCATACTGCTATGAATTTTTTGACTGTAATGTTGAAGTGCTTGTACAAGGAGGAGTCATTTGACAAAGGCACAATGAATGCAGAAAGAATTCGTTTAAGTAGAAAAACAGTAAATGCAGATGTTAGAAATCATTATGATCATGACAAAGACTTCACTGTTTCTTTTATTAAAGGCTACATTGTTGAGGCTCTCTGCGATTATTTTGGTATGGAGACTTTGACAGATACCCCGACCAATCACATTCCACCAGAAGAAGCATGCATAGTGGAGATGGAATCCTGGTTCAATGATACTATGGACAGATTCATTGATGAATATGTCATGGGTAGAAACACTGATGCTACCAATAGAATACAGGTGGATACTGAAGAAATGATTGTAACTCCACTAAGACTTCTACTACCAAATGGATCAACATCAACAGTCTTCATCCCAAAAAAGCAAAAGATATTATTGTTTTCTGAGGCTCAGCATGACAGAGTTAAGCATTATGCTCATAATGTGCTACAGCTAGGACTGCTGTATATGCAGTTCCTTGATGTGTGCCAAGTACCTGACAGGTCAAGGTTACTAACTACCCTCAAGTACATGATGGCAGTTTTTAAGGCAGTTAATTCACACAGTAAATATGCACTTGAAATTTTGCGTTTTCTTGCCCACCAACAAGCATCATATAGCCTGCATACTGCCAACAAGTCTTTGTATGGTTTATTTGTGAACACTGAGGGCAAAATAGATTCACATATTCCTGCTGACCTTCAAATGGAACATATTGTCAGGAAAATCAAGAAACTAGTTAAAAATGTTGGGTCTAACAACATCATGGGAACAATTTCAAGAAAATCAAGAGCTCTAGCTGGTATGTCCCATGTTGCAGAACAGTATGACCATGCTGCTGGTGTTATTGTTCGAGCTCAGCTGCATAAGAAAAAGAAGGCATTTGAAGAAGAGATGATTATTATCAAAGACCTGAGAGATGTTCGTCCATTTAAGACACAAATTGGGAGAGTTTTTCATAAATTTGAAAAGATACTTGCTCCTACAGATGGATCTTTATCCCGACAAGATTATGAAGCATGGATTCAGCACCATAAATTTATCTTTGATTATGAGACAGGAAAATAAATTGTTTTTCTTAACACAATGATGAAGTATTTGTACAAGTTGATTTGTGAGTCACATGGATAAAACCATGCTTTGCATTGCATTTTGAGGAACAATGATAAAAGTGCATTACATTACAATGTGAGGAACAAGGATAAAACCTTGCTTTATATTACTTTGTGAGGAACAGTGATAAAAATTCTTTACATTACATTATGGTGAATTTGGATAAAACCCTGCTTTACCTTATATTGTGAAAAAAAGCAATAAAACTGAACATTACACTACATTGTGTGGTACAAGTATAAAACTGCATTACATTATATTGTTCACAAGTCCAAATAGGTTTACATGGTGTTTTAACAGTAAGCATTTTATGATGGACCAAGTGGTCATACCTTTAACAATATATGAATATTAAAGCTTAGTTATTTTGATTGCCCTTCTAAGTGTGATTCAAATTTATATTTCCTTTTCTCTAAAAGATGGCAGTCAGTCAGAACAAAAGTTCCTATTAAGTTAGAATAACCAGATCAGATTCATGGTGATAGTGTCTCCATAAAGATTTGGTCAAAAGGTCTATAGATCTGTATGTTTTACATTTATTTAGTTAGGTCTGAACATTACTGGTGTATGCAATCATTTTAAATTATTGTATTATGGATAGATATATGGCATGCACATTAAGTTCTTTCCATGGATTGATTGATTCTAATCATGCAAATGAGTAGCATTGATTTTAATAATGATGTGTATTATTTGACACTTCATTCACACCAAAAATAGAATAAAAATACTCTTGTCCAATGGCTGTATTGTTTATTTTATACTTATTACTATTAAGGTGAATATTACGAGTACAATACTGGAATTTTACATGTCAACTGTATAAAAGATTACAACACAAGGACCATTCTGTAAATGGGTGCAACTGGGTACTTTAATGTACATACAAGGAGAAATCTGGTGGATAAAAATGTTAAAAAATTGGAAGTTATGATTGTAAAAATGTGTATTAATATAAAATTTCTTTTCTTTCATTAACCACGATTATACACTAAGAATGGTTTAGAGCATAGATACAATAATTGTCAGTTGACAGAAATAAATAACATGCATCTTATTGCAGTACATGTGTGATGATACTTTGAATTGCTGATGCTACTAATGTTGGTAGGTGAAAGTTAAATTCAACTTCTTGAACAGTATTGCAGAACTCAAAAGTTTCTGAAATTAAATATGTGATGTGTTCATCCAAACATCCTGTACCATCTGCTGTCACATAGTCTTGAATTGCATGCATCACTTGGTTTCTTTGCTCCAGGGATGGAATGATAATGGGTCTCACAAACTGTTCATAATTGGCACATATGTCACAACATTCCTGAATAGAAGCTGGCTGGAAATTCACACTGAAGTACCCTGATAAAAACAATCTTCTGCACTTATTTGACTTGCAAAAATCTTTGATGGTCTTGTCAATATGTCTTTGTGCCAAATCTGTAGCATTATAGTACAAAATGGCTTCGGCTCTGGAACCATCTCTACCTGCTCTGCCAATCTCCTGTGTATAGGCTTTGAAACAAAAATCAAAGAAAGGATGAGAGTATTTTTAAGTGGTGTGACTACACATTTTCTACACATGCTTACACCAGAGTTATAGTTGTGTTGTAATGAAAAAAATTCATATTAAATTTGTTTCGAAATACCTATGATTGAAAACAATTGATCCAGTAACTATTAAAGTAAGGAGCCGCTTTTTGGATTTAAATATTGATACAGACAAATGCATAATGAAAGGTAACTTTGAATATAAACAATTAAACATGTATATTCAGATATGTTTATTACACATGGCTTTTATACACTTCCTCTTATTAGCTTGAAATATGGTACTATCCCCCCCCCCCAACAAAAACAAATATAATTTCATAAATACAAATTTTTTGCTTTTCAGCCTTAAAAAATAAAAATAAAACCAAGCTATGATGTTGAATGGTCACATGAACTGACAGTAAGTCTGTATCTCCTCTGTCCTATGCCTTGAGTCACATTAGTTGCAGGGGAAGAAATTAACAATAAAAATGTTTGGATCTTAATCACTACTATACCTTCAAGAGTTGATGGAGGACCTGCATGGATTACTCTCTTCACTTGCCTTAGGTCACATCCCATGCCAAGGGCTATAGTTGCAAACACCTGTCGAACTGGAGTCCCATCTTGGGATAATTGTTTCAGGATGTCCTGATTGACCTATGGGGGAATATATATATATATATATATATATATATATATATATATATATATATATATATATATATATATAGTGCAAAGCAATGTTTTCAGTCTCCAAGTCAATAATTTCTAATGTGCCTTTTTTCGTTGTTTAATTTCACTGATGAAAATCAAATGAATACTTACAGTTTTAAAGTAAAAATAATATGATTTCTGATTTACTTCCACCAGAAACATCGAAATTTGGTAATTAAAATATCACCTAGAAAAAATCCAATATTTTAAACAAAATTTGCCATGGCGTCATGAAAAAGAAACTGGTATAAAAACATGACCATCACAAGCAAAAATTTAGTGTGTCTAACATGGAGCCATCTGAAACCAGTTTAGATCCTGATTTGTTGCCAAATCAGGATCAACTTATTTTTAAACTACTAGCATAATGCCTATTTTACAGAGTAGTCCATAACAAGCTTGGCTATAATTGCCACAGAGTTCACTGACAGTCAAATGTGAAACAAAATACTGCATATATCTAACTGGTTGAATGATATCTCATTATGTGGGTTTTAAGCATGGAATAAGTAATTACATGTTCAGGTTGCTGGGAATGAAACTACAACCCATGCAGTCTCCTCAGGTCTTTCACAATCCATCCAGAATGATGATCCAAGTAGTCTCTTGGCAAGTTCAATGCCATATGCGCACCATTGCAACTTGCAGTATACAATTGTCAATGGAAAATCATGCTTATTTCTGTGCAATTCTAATAGTAAAGGTTTGTACACATAGTCATAAGCACCTTCTATAGTGTGACTTCCCCCAGTTGATGGTATACGAGACCTAATATTGATGGAAATATTTTCATTCAGAACTTGCGTGGTGCTTAAAATGGTAAACATTTTCATTCCAAGGCTTCTGTGAATGGCCTTCTGTGCTGTTTGACTTGCTGTTGCAGTAACTGCAAGGACTCTTAGGCAGTTTTGTATACCAGGCCTTATATTGGCAAGTCTCTTGAATTCTGGCCTAAAGTCCTCCCCCCATTCCAAAATGCAGTGGGCCTCATCAACTACAAGATATGTGATGTCATATCTTGTTGATATTGTTCCGAGCTTTTCAGCATGATATATGGCATCTTCAGGATGACCAATAAAATAGGAAATATGACTTGTTTCTTCAAAGTCAATACCAGTTTTAAGATGCAAAACTCAAGGTTTTAACTTCTGGATCTCTTGTTTCAGAATTGAGTTTAATGGCACAACTATAATGACAATGCATGTTTTGGCAAGTACATATTGTGTGTAATAGGGCAGTATTTCAAATATAAGTGACTTTCCATATCCTGTTGGTAGTATAGCAACTGTGTCATGTTTTTCTAGTGCCTTGAGACAATTCAGCTGCTGAGGCTTTAAAAACTGAATTTCTGTGCAACATGCCTTGTTCAGCATTGCTAATGCCATTTTATGCTGTATGCAACTTCGTAGCATTTTACTGGATTATCTGAAATGAAAAATATTCTTTTAAGGTAAAACAAACCTGAATATTCAACACCAATTTGATAGATTTTTTAGCAACAAAATTTCACATTCAATAAAACTGGTCAGCAAGTAAAATTTGAGTGTTTACTTTATTGCAAATGGAGCCAGGTAGATAAAACTGGGGAACCCCTGTATAAACTGGTTAATATCTTGTGTAAGAATGTTATCTAGCTCGATATAATAATGGTGCATTTCGAAGCTGTGAAACTAGCATGTTATATCCAAACTTGAATTATTATGAATAGTGTTATAAAAGTGCTTCACTATTGACACTTCAAATTTTCATCATAAGCTTCTCTATCAAATATATCCAAATAGTTTTAGATTCAAGCTATATTATCACATTTGGTTGAAAAGCAGGCTCAAGATGATATCTAACACAATAATAAATGAAAGACAAAATGTGCACAATTATTTCATGTTTACTGAACACATGGAAAATGGTAATCTGTTTCCTCAATACATTTTTCAGACTTTCATGTACAAGTTATACCTTCATCTCCGATTTTCAATAATTACAAATCTGTAACTGTTAAGTGTGCAAATAACCTAAATGTAATAAAGAAAATCTAATATTTTTTTAAACAAAATGTATTAAATGAACAAAAGAGTACAGTACCATTATATAGCCTCTACTACATAATACAAAATAGATACCCATACATTTTATACAGTTGCTTATATCAAGACATCAACATGTAAGTTATGAATGCAGATTTACATGATTTTAATGATCAGACATAGACAACCATTCTTAAAGAACATGAAATGACTGTCCTTTGTTAACATCATTGATAACCATCCTGTAATCGGCAGCTTTGGAGGAAAATGTGGATGCAGACATACATCCTGAGTGAGCATGCAACAGCTGACATGTATAGCCAGTATAACCAGTGAGGAAAGCTGAGGAATTTCTTTTTATTTAAAATGCGAACCCTATGCAAAATATGAAACAGTAGAGCATGACCCGAGTATCTCTTATAAATTAACCCAGCAAAGTCTGTTTCGATCATGATGGCTGATATGTGTGTCTGATGTGATCTGATCATTAAAATGTGCAAATCTTTATGGAACTAAATCGTGTACACTTTAGACACATACCAGTAATTGGTAACATCCATATCAAGTGTGAAATAGAAACTGGCCACAGGACAGATGGCTGTGTTATTTCATGTGGATTTACAAGTGACCAAACATAGGATTAACTCTGGAAATATAATGTACATGTCATCAACAGAATCCTTCAGCCAATGGTAGCTGCACAGCCACGAGAAATACCAGTACATGTATCAAATGTACACCAGTGCAGCCAAATTTGGAAGCAGATAATTGCAGCTTTTAATATATATATATATATATATATATATATATATATATATATATATATATATATATATATATAACAAGTATAGAAAAAGAAAAATATATCTGTACAAGAAACTTAGGGGGGGGGGCCAAGAATGGAATCAATGAAATGCAGTTTGCAGGAAATATGCTGTAAATATTAAAGATGAGGTCAAAAATATATTTTAACAGGTATTCTACTTATAGAACTTGAAAGCTCAACGTCATTCTACATAACAACACAACATATGAATCATGCATTTGTCAAAACTTGTCCTGGACGTGTTAGTGTTGTTTGTCAAAACCATGGTGATAATTTAAGAATCAAGGATGTACTGAGGCCAATACCTATTGCAAACAATAGAACTGTAATGTTGCAAAGAAAAGATCAGTATAAAAAGACTAAGCCGCGCCTAGTTATGTACAGGATCGAGTAAAATGGTATTTACACCTCACCCCACATACGCGTGATTCGTAATTTAAAACGCTGCACAAAGTTCTACGACGACTTGACACAGATTTTAAAGAATACTATCTAGTAGAACTCATCGTAGTGCATCATTTCCACACATAGGACACACTTTCTAACACTTCTATGCGAGAATATTTCATGTTGTGAGCCATGCTGATAAAAATGCGTGTTTACCTTCCATGAACATTGCGCAATTCCAATATGGCGGAGGCTGTTACCTGACCCTCATAACGAAGAGTAACGGAGTGGAGAGCGTCAGGGAACCAGACTAGGGCACTTGTTGACATCCGGACATTTTCAGTGCATGGTTACGACCGCCGATGTGAAAACAACCGCCATTATTCTAGTGACTTCAGAAACGGGGGTGGGAGGGGGGACTTTTACACATTTTAAGTTATGCCTAATATTTGCAATGTTGGTGGGTGCACAAAAAATCATATGCAAAAGAAAAATTAAAATAATTATAAACTTTTCCTAAATTACCAAATACTTTTTTCTCTTTCGCCAATAGACCAACAAATTGTTCTCCGCCCTTTTTTTTCTATTTTGATTTGCGGCAGACGCAAATCAAAATGTAAAAATGGTGGAGAACAATTTGTTGGTCTATTTCGCCAATAACTACATAAATATACAAGTGTCTATTATAGTCTAGATACAAACAGGTTTACAAATAAACAAATAAGCTACATGTTCTACAATAAACCGCTCAGCTTTTCCGTCGTTTATATCTTCCCCAGATTATAAATTGTATCGAACCACGCTTATTTCCTTGACACTCCATCGTCATATATTTGCCGTTATAATGCAAACTTCAAACTTAATATATGACACGTAGACAGGGTGTATTAGCATTTCTAACCAACCAATACTAACGTAATTGTTATCTATCTCAATCTACAGGTGCTCGACGCGATGTTGAAAAATAGCAGTGTGTGGGTGTGATTTCAATTTTTAACGTAGCTTGACAAACAAATCAGTCATGTGGCTACGATGTCTGCAGTGTGAGGCAGTTTATAGCGATGTCTAGGACTGTGGCATAATGCAGCAGACATGTAACATAATATCCCACCCAGTAACATTATCCTGAAACCAAGCCGACCAGTCCTAACACTAACCTATTAATGTTGAGTACCAAGTGAGGCAGCTGTTAGTACCATTTTTTTAAAAGTCTTTGGTGTGACTCAGCTGGGGATCGAACCCACTACCTCCCGCATCTGAGGCAGACACTTCTATTTGGCCACTGAAGCAGTGTATAAAAAATAAGAAGAATAAAATCATACTACAATGACTCATTCTGACATAGCATCCGTTACATGATAATGTCATATGTCAGAATGGGTCATGGCAGTAATCGGAGGTAGTTTTGTCACTTGGTTAGTTCTACATGTAAGTACTTAGACGCTGATATTTATGTTTTGGGCATCAGGTATTGGAACATTAATAACATGTGATACGTCTTACGCTTAGGACTAGTCATTTGGTATGATTTATTTTGCTTCTGATTATTGCCTTTGTTCAACATTAAGCATGTGTCCAGCACATTTCTCTCTATCTATCTAGTACGACGTTGCATTCACGCTTGACTAAAGCACTGCTGTGTGTCGGGGCTCGAAAATGACTCTTTACAGTAAAGCAGGGAGCGAGTCTTAAAGATATTTCTGTCTGCTTAAATAATAGCACTGTGTAGTATGTTTCGATAAAACTTTGATTATGTATGGTTCATTAATGAAACCAGTTGAAATATATTAATATTGAAGAAAGTGTTCATTTCATTCAGTATATAGCTAATCCTTTATAACAATTACATACTGATCTTACTCCAACCATATTATATGTAGGTCAATATAATTTGAAAACAAGTGTTTTTGCTTGTTAGAATTTAAATTTAAAATAAGTTAAGAAGCTAAGATATTTATTTGAATAATTTTGTCTGCGCCGTTAAAATAGAGTCAATCAATTAATCAACCTTGTTAAGGGGAATATGTTGGAAAACTGATCTTTATGACTTGTGTGCAATTTTCCAGAGTTCACATTTATCATCTTTTTGGATACATCTGATCCAGAATAAGGTTTTTCACTTAAATAAACTATTTTGATTCAGTGATTTACTGACTTACTATGTCAGATTTCTTATAAGTTCCATATTGCTGCATTAGAACTTTTATTTTATCAATGCCATAGTCTGCTTGTACAGACAAAAATATTTGTGTGTCCGAGTGGTCTAAAGCACTCGCCATTACGGATCACTGCCATCTCACCTCTCTCTGCATGGGTTCGAGTCTCAGATTCGACCAATGTGGGTATGTGAGAAAGCTTGCCATTAGCTTTTTGTGGGTCGGTGGTTCTTTCTGGAGGTTTCCCGGGTTTTTCCTCCACCAATAATATTGGCCGCCATGTATAGCCTATCGAGTGCTGAAAATGGCGTTAAACCCTACAACAACAACAACAACAACAACAACAAAAATTTTCAAATAAATATCTTAATTTCTTAATTTGACTTTTTTATCCGTATTTATTCGGTTTATCCTGAAATGTAGCTCATGATGTGCAATGTTAAATTGATTAAAAAAAACATGAAATAGGTGTTGTACTTTTAAGTTTTCCATTTTTTTAACTAGGCTCAGTATTCAGCCCTTTCTACATTTAATTTCAAAATTGACCATCATGATGTCTGTTTTTGTCAATCCAACATGTACATCTGCCTAGCATTTAATTTTCAAGTTCAAAATCACTCACTCGGGTATCTATTTTAACACATTTCCAGCTCCACTAACCTGATATACTTTATAACCTTAAAAAAATATTGTCATCTTCACTTCCATCATCCAGTAATCATAATGAACTTCACCGTGAATCAGACATTTTGTGTTTTCTAGGTACCATAGTTTGTATTTTGAACAATCATGCATTGGTAAAACTTCCTTAATGGAAGGTTCAAAATGCACCATAATGATGATTTTTCCAGATGTCATAACAATTATATCGAAATTGCATTCTTCACAAAGCACAATTTCATATGCAGGGCTTTCAACTAATTTGTTAGAGTTCTTGCACATACATCCCTGTTTTCCAATTTTGTGATGCGTGACCTCTGTTGGTCCGGCAAAACTGTTCATCTTGCAAGGCTTTGGAAATGCATGTGCCGGAAAATCAGTGGTTTACACACACACACACACACACACACACACACACACACACACATATATATATATATATATATATATATATATATATATATATATATATATATATATATATATATATTCTAAACAAATATAATAATTATGTAGTATATAGGGGGATTATTGTAAAATTATTTAAGGACTTGGATATTTACTAATTTCATTGTACAATGGAACCTGTCTTGAAAGACCACCCCCCACCCCCTTCTTCCCAAATATAATTGTCTCACATAACAGGTCATAACACTATATAATCTATAAATCTGTACATGGCAAACCTGGTCTTTCGAAGCAGTGGTCTCTCAAGACAAGTTTTACTGTACTACTGTGAAACATTTAAAGACATAAGTAAAATTCAACTTTCTTTTACTTAAACTTGAAGTAAAACTTTTGAATATTAGAACAGTGTTTCTTTGTGGTGCTAGCACATAAGCACATTAAAACTGCATTCAGAGTACCTTTAGTTTCTAGACTACTGTGAAATTGATAGTACATTTAGGAAATATTTTAGGAATTCACGCCATCCCATAAGTTATTTTTAATTCATTAACCCCTGTGTTAGCGCCATGAGGTTATACCCTTCTTCTGAGCTCTTGTGTGACACGGTCATTTAAGATAACTAAAATGGGTGGTATTACAGTACAGTGGGTGGTATTACGGTACGGTCATTTAAGATAACTAAAATGGGTGGCATTACGGTACGGTCATTTAAGATAACTAAAATGGGTGGTATTACAGTACGGTCATTTAAGATAACTAAAATGGGTGGTATTACAGTACGGTCATTTAAGATAACTAAAATGGGTGGTATTACAGTACGGTCATTTAAGATAAGTCAAATGGGTGGTATTACGGTACGGTCATTTAAGATAAGTCAAATGGGTGGTATTACGGTACGGTCATTTAAGATAAGTAAAATGGGTGGTATTACGGTACGGCCATTTAAGATAACTAAAATGGGTGGTATTACGGTACGGCATTTAAGATAACTAAAATGGGTGGCATTATGGTACGGTCATTTAAGATAACTAAAATGGTGGCATTACGGTATGGTCATTTAAGATAACTAAAATGGGTGGCATTACGGTACGGTCATTTAAGATAACTAAAATGGGTGGCATTACGGTACGGTCATTTAAGATAACTTAAATGGGTGGCATTACAGTACGGTCATTTAAGATAACTAAAATGGGTGGCATTACAATACGGTCATTTAAGATGACTAAAATGGGTGGCATTACAGTACAGTCATTTAAGATAACTAAAATGGGTGGTATTACAGTACGGTCATTTAAGATAACTAAAATGGGTGGTATTACAGTACAGTCATTTAAGATAACTAAAATGGGTGGTATTCCAGTAAGGTTATTTAAGATAAATAAAATGGTGGTATTACGGTAGACATATCTGGCTCTATAGTGATACCAAAAAATAATCTGGATGTTCTAGTCGCATTACAAATTACAGAGAGACAAACTTATTGTTTGAGGACCAAATATTTCACACAATAAATTTGCTCATGATTGGAATCTGATTTTGTGTCTGGATTTTTGATGTGTTGGCCTAAATTTAAGACAGACCAGTGAATCAGTGCAAAAAATAGTATAAGATGGGGATTTGGAATATAATGTTGGCAGGACACAAAAATGATGGATCCAATAAGCAAAAAAAAAAAAAAAGAACTTCAAATTTAACCTTTACTCACTTGCATATCTGTGAGTGAATTATCCACTGACAAAATATTTCTCACACAGCTAGGTCTAGGGCTAAAATAATGTCTCTTACAAGCTGATTTATTTGGATGTAATCAGAAGTAACCCCCAAAATGTTTCCTACTCACATTTCAGGCAAAAATGTCTAAGGGTTAATGAGTTATTTCTTTTGCTTTGTTTGATTTTATATTTTGTGAAATTGTAGAGAACCACTGATTAAACTTGTAAACATTTCAACCTTACTTTATTTTTGCATTGATATTATTAGCAATTAATTTGCATATCCAGACCTATTCAATGATACATAAGGAGAAAATCAAGCAAGTTACTGCATCATTTCTCTGAGATAAGATTATGATTGGATTAACGTTTTTTAAGACAATGTAGTCATGGAATACACATTATGTAGCTTTTGGTCTGTATGTACAACTAATGTTTAAGGAAATGTATTACCAGGACAGATTCACTTCATTTGGATATTGAAGGGTAAGTTTGAGTTTTGGTTTAATCATGACATGATTAATATCCATTATCATATGGAATCATATTGCATTAAAGCAACGAGTCATTTTGTATTCCATCAATATTATTTGTGTTGATGAAATTTCTTGGTTAGTCTGGATGCAGTTGCTAATCAAATTTTAGTAAAAACTTTGTTAAACATGTATATTGGGTTTGGGGGTGACAAACAAGTTGAAGTATTATTAAAAATATTTATTTTCAGACTCATTTAAAGATTTATTTCATTTTCTTTGAATATCTGGAATGAATGCAATTCGCATGAACTCCAGACTGCTAGTTCTGGCATGGATGTTTAAATGTAATCATTTTGTTTTCCAATTGTCATGTCAATGTTTGCCATGGATATGTAAGTTAGGATTGGCCATGGATATGTAAGTTAGGATTGGCCATGGATATGTAAGTTAGGATTGGCCATGGATATATAAGTTAGGATTGGCCATGGATATGTAAGTTAGGATTGGCAATGGATATGTAAGTTAGGATTGGCCATGGATATGTAAGTTAGGATTGGCAATGGATATGTAAGTTAGGATTGGTCATGGATATGTAAGTTAGGATTGGCCATGGATATGTAAGTTAGGATTGGCCATGGATATGTAAGTTAGGATTGGCCATGGATATGTAAGTTAGGATTGGCCATGGATATGTAAGTTAGGATTGGCCATGGATATGTAAGTTAGGATTGGCCATGGCTATGTAAGTTAGGATTGGCCATGGCTATGTAAGTTAGGATTGGCAATCGATATGTAAGTTAGGATTGGCCATGGATATGTAAGTTAGGATTGGCCATGGATATATAAGTTAGGATTGGCCATGGATATGTAAGTTAGGATTGGCAATGGATATGTAAGTTAGGCCATGGATATATAAGTTAGGATTGGCCATGGATATGTAAGTTAGGATTGGCAATGGATATGTAAGTTAGGATTGGCCATGGATATGTAAGTTAGGATTGGCAATGGATATGTAAGTTAGGATTGGTCATGGATATGTAAGTTAGGATTGGCCATGGATATGTAAGTTAGGATTGGCCATGGATATATAAGTTAGGATTGGCCATGGATATGTAAGTTAGGATTGGCCATGGATATGTAAGTTAGGATTGGCCATGGATATGTAAGTTAGGATTGGCCATGGATATGTAAGTTAGGATTGGCCATGGATATGTAAGTTAGGATTGGCCATGGATATGTAAGTTAGGATTGGCCATGGATATGTAAGTTAGGATTGGCCATGGATATGTAAGTTAGGATTGGCAATGGATATGTAAGTTAGGATTGGCCATGGATATGTAATTTAGGATTGGCCATGAATATGTAAGTTAGGATTGGCAATGGATATGTAAGTTAGGATTGGCCATGGATATGTAAGTTAGGATTGGCCATGGATATATAAGTTAGGATTGGCAATGGATATGTAAGTTAGGATTGGCCATGGATATGTAAGTTAGGATTGGCCATGGCATGACATAAAATTAGCTCCATATTGTTATTTGTTGGTAAATAATAATTCCCCCACCTCCCATTTATATACAGAACAGATGCTTATATACAAATCCCACTACTATAGAAGGGGTAAGGTTTTGTTTTATTTAATAAAAGGAATGTATATGCTTATTATTATTCCCTTGTGTTAGTAATAACTACAATAAAACATATTTGGGACCTTATTCAAGCAGTTTTGCCCATTTACAGAGATGATCATGGAGTATGTTCTGTTTCAGGTTAAGCCAATCAATATGGAGAAAGCAGATATTATGAAAAAGATCCATTTGGCTTTAGTAGCTTTGATTTTCTATATACAGAAAGGGACAGGTAAGTGTTTCTATGAGATATTAGTAATACAGTGACAGGTAAGTGTTTATATGAGATGTTAGTAATACAGTGTCAGGTAAGTGTTTCTATGAGATATTAGTAATACCATAACTTAGAATATGTGCATTAATGACTGGACCCCCCCCCCCCCCAAAGAATACAGAAGTCAGAATATAACTGTCACCAGTAACATAAATGGTACTAAGCACACAAAAGGTTTAAGTAACATATGTCAATTTAAGTAACATATGTCAATTTAAGTAACATATGTCAATTTAAGGCAGCATAAACATTATGAGATAAAGAAACCAGAAAAGATCTATTTTTTTATGGCCTATGGGAAACAATTTTTTAATACTAACATTAATGATAAATTCCTTTATATTTAAAGGTAACACTTTGGTAACAAGATATCGGTGATAAATTGTGAGATGGATCCTTCTATGTTGCCATATATGTTAAGCATAACAGAAGACATAATCTTAAAAAACTTCTGATATGCTCTGTCTATTTGTTCCCAAATTATGAGTGAGCTGGAAATAAAGCACAAAATGCTGTTGGTGCATATTATTATGAAACAATGATTATATGGGGATGTTGATATAGACTTCCTAAAATAAACATCAATTAATGTGACTGGAGGCAGCCCGGCATGAATCATGAAAGACAGTAAAACATTATTAGTGTTACATATATCTGATTTAATTTATATTTTATTTAATTTAATTATTTGTTTGTTAGTTTTAAAAAAATTATTCAATAACATTCTATTGTAATGTAATTTTAGTTACTTGGGATGATAGACTTCCTAAAAAAAACATCAATTAATGTGACTGGAGGCAGCCTGGCATGAATCATGAAAGACAGTAAAACATTATTAGTGTTACATATATCTGATTTAATTTATATTTTATTTAATTTAATTATTTGTTTGTTAGTTTTAAAAAAATTATTCAATAACATTCTATTGTAATGTAATTTTAGTTACTTGGGATGATAGACTTCCTAAAATAAACATCCATAAATGTGACTGGAGGCAGCCCAGCTTGAATCATGAAATACAGTATAACATTAACAGTGTTACATATAACTGATTTAATTTATATTTTATTTAATTTAATTATTTGTTT
The DNA here is from genome assembly GCA_030141615.1 of Unio pictorum. Taxonomy (NCBI): domain Eukaryota; kingdom Metazoa; phylum Mollusca; class Bivalvia; order Unionida; family Unionidae; genus Unio; species Unio pictorum. Next base: position 1,084,278 of record JARLTB010000132.1, read on the forward strand.
GTTAGTTTTTTTTAAAAATTATTCCATAACATTCTATTGTAATGTAATTTTAGTTACTTGGGATGATATTTTCCAGAAATTCAGTTCAGTTTTTCGAAACTCTAAAATTAGGAACGTTGTATCCAAGTTGACCTAGTTCCTAACCTTAATGCTTGATTTGATGTTTACAACTTTTGTTATTATTATTCATTGTTAGTGTGGGATTTCATATAGAGTGAAACCGAGACTACTAAATTATGTGACTTTAGATGTAAATAGCTTCTATGTCGTTTTGAAACATGTAGCTATTATTTAGAAATTCTGTGTTGTCATTTCACAATTCTGGTAATACCAGAATTGTTTTACACATTTACCAGGTTTAATAGTGATGTTTAGAGAGATATTTTACAGTTGAGCTAAAGACACTTCCACGTAAAGTGCTTGTTTCTGTTGTGACTAGTTTTTTAGTTTTTATTTTAATTTTTCTTCACATTATTTGTATTTATAAGAGATTATTTTACCCAGGAAATGCTTAATTGTGCTCCAAATTAGTTCTTGGACATTTATTGAAATTTTATTCGGAATTCAAACATCGGATTATTTTCTGTTGTTCAACAAAGAATTGTTGACACAACAGTGCTATACAGGCTACAGCATATGTACTCGCCTTCCATTTCGGATTTTTATCAGGGCTCAAACTCAGGTTCATGAGAACATTTTATTACTAGGACTTCTCATTTTTTATTCTTGAATTATTCTTGGTTTCTTTTTTTATTTGATTCTTGAAATCTTAGGTTCTATTTTTCATTTTTACCTTGTTTTTCTGGGGAAATAAATTGTTTGTTAATTTTTACTAAGCTTGTTTTCATTTTTTCTTTGTTAGTGCTAATGAGTGTCTCAACACATAACAACATGTCAAATATACACAGATAAACTAAAACTTGTAAACAAAATTTTGTATACATATGTTTGAAGTATGTAATCACTGACCTGTATATATAATAATTAACTAGTAATTCCAATGAATGATATAATTAAATGATTCCGTGAATTGTGTATAAATATCACTTTAAACTCAGATAATAAATGGACTAACACAACTAATCTTAAAAACAGGAATGAACTATTCATTTACCAAGTCCTAATATATATGTCACAAATTGACCATCAAATTGTAAACAAATTTGTTTAAAGAACATAATTTTATAAACATTCTATTTATAACCTACAATCATGGACAATGTTTAGCTATGCAATCATGTTGTCTTCAAATGACCATTATCTTTAGAACAATCTATGATCATTAACAAAAGTTGAGCACACAATAACAACTGACATTTGAAATATTTACAGTTTTATTCAAAGCACCAAATGCAGTTCTTACAGATGGGCCCCCCCCCCCATTTAAACTTGAGAAAATCTCTATTTGTTTCCCAGTGATGGTTAATGACAAGTCAAGGCACATGTCTGTGGATTAACACATTATTTGGAACTTTCTTGAACTCGAAGACATTCTGCATCATTATGGTACATCAGGACTACAGATTACATGTGCAAGCCCAAGTACTGGATGTGGTTTCTTGAACAAAGAAATGATCAGACTTAACTGCTTCTGGGGCCAACAATAAATTAAGAAAATGTCTTTCCTACCTAAATGGTAGAGGAGGCTTTGGCAAGATAGCACTTGCAATCACTGTAAATTAAGACTGCGACATGAACAATTACCCTGACTTACTGACTTGTGTAAAGGATATCGTCAGTACGGCAGTCATATCATTGTAAGACTTTATACTGCTTCTTTCATTAAAGTGGACTGGATACTAGAAGATATTGGTCAAAAATACATTCCATCAGGTTATTATCTGCATTCATTGAACGTGTTTAGGTAAAAGATTGACAGAGTCAACTTTAATTTTTGTCACAGAATTAGAAGAAAAAAACTTTTATGCCTGAGACATTTTTGACTAATTTTTGTTGTGCATGCATACAGCGTTATCTAGTGTGAACAAGTGTTTATCCCAGTAAGTGATGGAACCAACATATGTCTCGCCGGAAATTACTTGCAACGAGGAACATTAAAATCACGATATGCATGGTTATTTTACCTTGAATATTACTCGCTGTCCTATGAATTTAAGCAAGATCAATGTATAACCAACACACTGGTCATTCTGGATCTTGTTGAGGAGCGCACATTCCCGATTTTATTATCAAGCCATAGGGGTGGGTGTTAAATTTATATTTCATTGGATATGCAAAGTTTTTTGAGTTTGTATTGTCAAATTTCTATTAAGAGTTTAATGTATTAGCATTTTCCAGAACACGTTATTATTACCAGTTTGGTTTTATTGTAGCTAACGAGTCTAATGAGTCTAACAAGTTTAACAAGTGTGACGAGTTTAACCTGACGAGTTTAGCTGACGAGTAGAGCTATCTAGATGTCTATGTGTACGTACGGATGTCTTGTACATGTGGTGGAGCAACGTCTGTAGACGTAGCTACTTGAAAGGTGTCATATGCTGTCTGTACATGTGTATATATATGACTGTACATGTGGTGGATCCATGAAGGGTTCGAGTGGCCGATACAAGTGTGGGCCAACCCACGGACGTGATGAAACTGTGCAGTTTATCAGTGTATGAATCATGTGACTGTACAAGGGTCAAGAAGCATATGTTTGGTCCAATTGTTGTTTCAGTTGGGTACAGGTTTATTTACATGAGATTATTTTGAATCTGAGTTGTATTCCATGAGATCTGTTAATCTCACTTACAGTGCAGAACATTTAAAACGTATTTGAAAACTTGAGATCATTTGAATCTCAATCCTAGTCTATATGCAAAATTATGTGAATATCTTACGGTGCATATTATTTGAAACTGAGATTTCTTGAATCTGTATATCAGATAGATATAATATTTTTGGGTTTTTTTTTCAATGTGTGAATGTTTGTATAGAGTGATTGGATCAATTGTATGTCGAGAATATTTGTATTTATAATCATATATATTTCCTTACTAATTAAGTTCATAAATTTTCATATTTCACACATTGTGTTTGATTTATTCATTTAATGCCAAATTCACTTGATTTCTATTCTGCGACAGTTTTATTTATAATTTTGCTAAATGGTTTGATAAATGCAGGAATAGTTTGCAGATTGGCTTAAGGTATCTGATAATTTGGTTTTCCTACCATTTTACAAGTGTGATAAGATCTGTTGTACATGTATTTGGAAACCTCACTTTTCAATGTCATTAAATACAAATTATTCAAGATCTTGTGATAAGTCTTATTGACTCATAAATGATAATTCAAGAGAGTTTCCTAGGCTAGGCTATGAATTTCTTGTTAATGTGACTTAGGAACAGCAATTTTAAAGCTCACAGACAATTAGTAAACTGCAGGTACCTGAGGTGGTCTCCATTTTGTGAAAAGGACCCCATTTTTCTCAAAACTGATACTTGTGTGGTTTCAGTTTCACTATTAGCCCTCTGACATAAACCAGAGATTTCATGATCTTGCTCTTGGTCAACAGTGAGGAGATTGTCTTTTAATAAGAATAGAGAGAACGGTTGTAAAATGAAGATCACTGTGCTTATTAATTTCTGATTGATCAAGGCTAGGAGCAAAAGCCTGACCAGTACATGTGTCAGCTAAATGAAAACTTTCCTGATCAACAACATTATCAAGAGCTGTTTTTACCATTGCACAGGTAACTGCACAAGCAGGGTATTTATCAGGGATTTCAATCTCCACATGATCATCTCTGAGATGCAAAGACGGTTTGTCAGTTATCAGTGGATTAATCTTTTGTCCAGTTAGGTCATTGCTTTGTAATAAATAAATAGCTTTGATAGGAATAGAAACACTGCTCTGACTATCATGGTTCCCAAGACCAGGTCTGATGGCAAATGGACACAAGTCAGAGTAACATTAACAAAACCTAACTCAACTCTCTAAATAACACTTTCACTTGAAGAAGACTTCTCAGACATAAACAAAGTACCAAACAACAAAAGACTTTGAGAAACTCTTGTGTCACTTAATATTTTAATAGGCATAGATAATGTAGAATCACCATTAAGTGATATCAAACTTTTCAACATGAAATTCTCCATAATATAATTGGACTGGGGTTTGTATCTCTCTTTCGTTTTTTTATTTCCACTGAATTGGCATTTCTCTTTTCTTGGATGATTTTACTGCTGAAATATCGAGCAGCTCATCATTTTTCATAGACTCAAAGTATTCCTGGGTCAGATTGGACACAAAGTTCATAGAATTCAATGATATAGTGAAATCTTGTCAGTTTCACTAAAGATTTCTCAATTATGTCAAATTAAAATCTTTATCAGCGAAAATTCCTCATAACATCAATATAATTTTCAAAAGTAATTTAACTTCTCTGGAATATTTTTAAAAAAATTAAGACCTTTGATGAGTCCCCATTTTTTTGTTGGACTCGATGGTCTTAGACTATGTATAAGAAAGTAGCAAGGTCATCTAGTAAATTGGTAAAATTCAGCAAACAATTCATTTCCCTAGAATATGAAGTGTTGTTGTACAAGGAACTTACTTGCATAGTAAATTTCAGTCCTAAATGTTAAAAGTTCAGATTTTATAAAATGTTTACAATCAGTTCTGGTGTCGAATGTCCATTTATAACAATAATCTTGAACCAACAGTAGTATAATCCTGATTGTCTTTGAATAAATTCAGACAAATCCAAACCTGTTTTGGTCCAATTAGTATTTTAAATTAGTCCAAATAGTCAATGGTCACAGAGACATGTATAAAATTACTTTATTAAATGAAGATAAAGTGTCAAAATAACAATTGTGATCAATAGTGACTGCAAATGAACAATACATTGTATAACATACATGTACATGCATGATAAAGTACAAGAGATATAAAGATACGTATGTCAGTTGTTTCTCCGATTTTTTTATTAATAATTGATTCATGCTTTTGAGCTATTTTTAGATATAATTTAGCCATGATTAAAGCAACCTGTTTTCAAAATGGCAAGCAAAAGTTAAAGTGAAGTTTTTGAATTTCCTGGGGGGAAAAATCAAAAGTGTGAGCCTACTTTGGGTTCCAGTGCAGATAAAGACAATTTAAATCTGACAAAATCATGCAAAATTAGAACACATACAATGGTTAATAAAATGCACTTTAGGTCATCTTTAATGAAAACATATTTTTGTTTTGATGTTTTTGATCTTGGAGAGTCTTGCCATATTATTTATGAAAATAAACATCATCTGAACACATCGGATCTTTAAATGTAGCAATTGTTCTACTAGTCTCATGACATTAAAGGAACACACCCTTTTACAGAAATGGGCAGTCAACAGTATTCTGGACACATTCTACTCCTGAATATTCCTGGTTACCAAACAAAATAGGAACTTTTGCCGCATTATTGATCCTTCCCCAGTAATCCAGTTTCTCCTGGAGGATGGAGACCACATCCTCATTCCAAAATGCAGTCATCATTGACCTTCAGGACGCATACTGTACATGACAATTCATCCTCATTACAGATATCTTTGGTTTTGCTTGCATGAGAAACTTTTTCAATTCCGGGGTCTGCCATTTGTTTTCACTTAGAGTCTTTCACCAGAGTTAAGTGAATAGTATCGCTGGGAATTCTCCTATCCAGTATTTTGACGACTGGTTGATCCTCTATTAGGGTCTGTGCCAACACAGGTTGACAGTAATTTGGTTGGGTCCTTTAATGGCTGTCAGAATAAAAAAGGAATTGTTTGCTTGTCCTTTTGAAGGAAATTTGACAGTAGCAACAATATTATATTGTTAATTCCCAAACCCATTTAGTAACATTATTATATCCAGGCACTGGTTTTAATTTGTGATTGAGTAAGAGTACTAAAACTGATGTAGTAGCAATACTACCACCCATCTACCTATGTAGTAACATTACTCTATTTCCAAGCACTGATTTTGTGATTTCTAAAACCTATGTAGTAACAGTACTATAACTGATGTAGTACCAATATTACATTGCCAAAACCCATTAAGTAACATTACCCTTTGCCCAGGCACTGATTTGTGACCCCCAAAACTTGATGTAGTAACAATACTACACAGCCATCTCCCAAAACCCATGTAGCAACATTATCCTGTTTCCAAGGACTAATTTTGTGATCTCTGAAACCTGATGTAATAACAATACTACATAGGTATCTCACAAGTCATGTAGTAATATTACCAAGACATCACTAAAAACTGACAAACAGACATAATAGCTAATGACTGAAATATTTTAAAATCTATATTACAAATCCCACTAACACATACATACTAATATTTCTGTACTGATTATCAACTGTGACTACCTTCCCAAGTCAACATTGCTGATCTCTATGTTCAATATAGTCACCATAGATAGAACCAGTCATATAACTGTGAATACTGCTATAACTTTCAAGCTGCAAAATAACCACTTATAATTTCCTTACCATAACACAAAGCATACAAAATTAGATTTACACTAAAATATTCAGTGTAACTTTGACTGACATTTAAAAAAACATTTCAGCCTTCAAAGAACAGACTACCAGTAATGGCTATAGTAATTTGTAATACAGTGTCTGAATTGTGTACTGAATATAGCTTGTGCAATGATAAAGATGTCAACAGATCACAACATGAAGTCCACATTTATTGATCAGATTAATCAAGACAGACAAGTAATAACAATATAGCTCTTGACTCAGCTTTGAGTTGATAACATTAATCAAGACAGACAAGTAATAACAATATAGCTCTTGATTCAACTTTGATCAAATAACATTAATCAAGACAGAAAAGTAATAACAATATAGCTCTTGATTCAACTTTGATCAAATAGGATTAATCAAGACAGACAAGTACTAACAATGTAACTCTTGATTCAACTTTGAGTTGATAAGATTAATCAAGACAGACAAGTAATAACAATAAAGATCTTGATTTAACTTTGATCAAATAAGATTAATCAAGACAGACAAGTACTAACAATATAGCTCTTGATTCAACTTTGAGTTGATAAGATTAATCAAGAAAGACAAGTACTAACAATATAACTCTTGATTCAACTTTGAGTTGATAAGATTAATCAAGACAGACAAGAACTAACAATATAACTCTTGATTCAACTTTGAGTAAATAAGATTAATCAAGACAGACAAGTTCTAACAATATAGCTCTTGATTCAACTTTGAGTTGATAAGATTAATCAAGAAAGACAAGTAATAACAATATAGCTCTTGATTCAACTTTGAGTCGATAAGATTAATCAAGACATACAAGTAATAACAATATAGCTCTTGATTCAACTTTGATCAAATAAGATTAATCAAGACAGAAAAGTAATAACAATATAGCTCTTGATTCAACTTTGAGTTGAGAAGATTAATCAAGAAAGACAAGTACTAACAATATAACTCTTGATTCAACTTTGAGTTGATAAGATTAATCAAGACAGACAAGTGCTAACAATATAACTCTTGATTCAACTTTGATCAAGTAAGATTAATCAAGGCAGACAAGTACGAACAATATAGCTCTTGATTCAACTTTAAGTTGATAAGATTAATCAAGACTGACAAGTAATAACAATATAACTCTTGATTCAACTTTGATCAAATAAGATTAATCAAGACAGACAATAACAATATAGTTCTTGATTCAACTTTGAGTTGATAAGATTAATCAAGAAAGACAAGAAATAACAATGTAGCTCTTGATTCAACTTTGACCAAATAAAATTAATCAAGACAGACAAGTACTAACAATATAGCTCTTGATTCAACTTTTAGTTGATAAGATTAATCAAGGCAGACAAGTACTAACAATATAGCTTTTGATTCAACTTTGAGTTCATAAGATTAATGAAGACAGACAAGTACTAAAAATATAGCCCTTGATTCAACTTTGAGTTGATAAGATTAATCAAGACAGGCAAGTAATAACAATATAGCTCTTGATTCAACTTTGAGTTGATAAGATTAATCAAGAGAGACAAGTAATAACAATATAGCTCTTGATTCAACTTTGAGTTGATAAGATTAATCAAGACAGACAAGTACTAACAATATAACTCTTGATTTAACTTTGAGTTGATAAGATTAATCAAGACTGACAAGTGCTAACAATATAACTCTAGATTTAACTTTGAGTTGATAAGATTAATCAAGAAAGACAAGTACTAACAATATAACTCTTGATTCAACTTTGAGTTGATAAGATTAATCAAGACAGGCAAGTAATAACAATATAGCTCTTGATTCAACTTTGAGTTGATAAGATTAATCAAGACAGACAAGTAATAACAATATAGCTCTTGATTCAACTTTGAGTTGATAAGATTAATAAAGACAGACAGGTACTAACAATATAGCTCTTGATTCAACTTTGAGTTGATAAGATTAAACAAGACAGGCAAGTAATAACAATATAGCTCTTGATTCAACTTTGAGTTGATAAGATCAATCAAGAGAGACAAGTAATAACAATATAGCTCTTGATTCAACTTTGAGTTGATAAGATTAATCAAGAGAGACAAGTAATCACAATATAGCTCTTGATTCAACTTTGAGTTGATAAGATTAATCAGGACAGACAAGTACTAACAATATAGCTCTTGATTCAACTTTGAGTTGATAAGATTAATCAAGACAGACAAGTACTAACAATATAGCTCTTGATTCAACTTTGAGTTGATAAGATTAATCAAGACTGACAAGTGCTATCAATATAGCACTTGATTCAACTTTGAGCTGACAAGATTAATCAAGAAAGACAAGTAATAATAATATAGCTCTTGATTCAACTTTGAGTTGATAAGATTAATCAAGACAGACAAGTAATAACAATATAGCTCTTGATTCAACTTTGAGTTGATAAGATTAATCAAGAGAGACAAGTAATAACAATATAGCTCTTGATTCAACTTTGACCAAATAGGATTAATCAAGACAGACAAGTACTAACAATATAACTGTTGATTCAACTTTGAGTTGATAAGATTAATCAAGACAGACAAGTAATAAGAATATAGCTCTTGATTCAACTTTGAGTTGATAAGATTAATCAAGAGAGACAAGTAATAACAATATAGCTCTTGATTCAACTTTGAGTTGATAAGATTAATCAAGAAAGACAAGTACTAACAATATAGCTCTTGATTCAACTTTGAGTTGATAAGATTAATCAAGACTGACAAGTACTAACAATATAGCTCTTGATTCAACTTTGAGCTGATAAGATTAATCAAGGCAGACAAGTACTAACAATATAACTCTTGATTCAACTTTGAGTAAATAAGATTAATCAAGACAGACAAGTAATAACAATATAGCTCTTGATTCAACTTTGAGATAATAAGATTAATCAAGAAAGACAAGTAAGATTAATCAAGGCAGACAAGTACGAACAATATAGCTCTTGATTCAACTTTGAGATGATAAGATTAATCAAGACTGACATGTAATAACAATATAACTCTTGATTCAACTTTGATCAAATAATATTAATCAAGACAGACAATAACAATATAGATCTTGATTCAACTTTGACCAAATAAAATTAATCAAGACAGACAAGTACTAACAATATAGCTCTTGATTCAACTTTTAGTTGATAAGATTAATCAAGGCAGACAAGTACTAACAATATAGCTCTTGATTCAACTTTGAGTTGATAAGATTAATGAAGACAGACAAGTAATAACAATATAGCTCTTGATTCAACTTTGAGTTGATAAGATTAATCAAGACAGACAAGTAATAACAATATAGCTCTTGATTCAACTTTGATCAAATAAGATTAATCAAGACAGTCAAGTAATAGCAATATAGCTCTTGATTCAACTTTGAGTTGAGAAGATTAATCAAGAAAGACAAGTACTAACAATATAACTCTTGATTCAACTTTGAGTTGATAAGATTAATCAAGACAGACAAGTGCTAACAATATAACTCTTGATTCAACTTTGATCAAGTAAGATTAATCAAGGCAGACAAGTACGAACAAAATAGCTCTTGATTCAACTTTAAGTTGATAAGATTAATCAAGACTGACAAGTAATAACAATATAACTCTTGATTCAACTTTGATCAAATAAGATTAATCAAGACAGACAATAACAATATAGTTCTTGATTCAACTTTGAGTTGATAAGATTAATCAAGAAAGACAAGAAATAACAATGTAGCTCTAGATTCAACTTTGACCAAATAAAATTAATCAAGACAGACAAGTACTAACAATATAGTTCTTGATTCAACTTTTAGTTGATAAGATTAATCAAGGCAGACAAGTACTAACAATATAGCTCTTGATTCAACTTTGAGTTGATAAGATTAATGAAGATAGACAAGTAATAACAATATAGCTCTTGATTCAACTTTGATCAAATAGGATTAATCAAGACAGACAAGTAATAACAATATAGCTCTTGATTCAACTTTGAGTTGATAAGATTAATCAAGAGAGACAAGTAATAACAATATAGCTCTTGATTCAACTTTGAGTTGATAAGATTAATCAAGACAGACAAGTACTAACAATACAGCTCTTGATTCAACTTTGAGTTGATAAGATTAATCAAGACAGACAAGTACTAACAATATAGCTCTTGATTCAACTTTGAGTAGATAAGATTAATCAAGACTGACAAGTACTAACAATATAGCTCTTGATTCAACTTTGAGTTGATAAGATTAATCAAGGCAGACAAGTACTAACAATATAACTCTTGATTCAACTTTGAGTAAATAAGATTAATCAAGACAGACAAGTAATAACAATATAGCTCTTGATTCAACTTTGAGTTAATAAGATTAATCAAGAAAGACAAGTAAGATTAATCAAGGCAGACAAGTACGAACAATATAGCTCTTGATTCAACTTTGAGTTGATAAGATTAATCAAGACTGACAAGTAATAACAATATAACTCTTGATTCAACATTGATCAAAGAATATTAATCAAGACAGACAATAACAATATAGCTCTTGATTCAACTTTGACCAAATAAAATTAATCAAGACAGACAAGTACTAACAATATAGCTCTTGATTCAACTTTTAGTTGATAAGATTAATCAAGGCAGACAAGTACAAACAATATAGCTCTTGATTCAACTTTGAGTTGATAAGATTAATGAAGACAGACAAGTAATAACAATATAGCTCTTGATTCAACTTTGAGTTGATAAGATTAATCAAGACAGACAAGTACTAACAATATAGCTCTTGATTCAACTTTGAGTTGATAAGATTAATCAAGACAGACAAGTATTAACAATATAACTCTTGATTTAACTTTGAGTTGATAAGATTAATCAAGACTGACAAGTGCTAACAATATAACTCTAGATTTAACTTTGAGTTGATAAGATTAATCATGAAAGACAAGTACTAACAATATAACTCTTGATTCAACTTTGAGTTGATAAGATTAATCAAGACAGGCAAGTAATAACAATATAGCTCTTGATTTAACTTTGAGTTGATAAGATTAATCAAGACTGACAAGTGCTAACAATATAACTCTAGATTTAACTTTGAGTTGATAAGATTAATCATGAAAGACAAGTACTAACAATATAACTCTTGATTCAACTTTGAGTTGACAAGATTAATCAAGACAGGCAAGTAATAACAATATAGCTCTTGAGTCAACTTTGAGTTGATATGATTAATCAAGAGAGACAAGTAATAACAATATAGCTCTTGATTCAACTTTGAGTTAATAAGATTAATCAAGAAAGACAAGTAAGATTAATCAAGGCAGACAAGTACGAACAATATAGCTCTTGATTCAACTTTGAGTTGATAAGATTAATCAAGACTGACAAGTTATAACAATACAAGTCTTGATTCAACTTTGATCAAATAAGATTAATCAAGACAGACAGGAACAATATAGCTCTTGATTCAACTTTGAGTTAATAAGATTAATCAAGAAAGACAAGAAATAACAATATAGCTCTTGATTCAACTTTGACCAAATAAAATTTATCAAGACAGACAAGTACTAACAATATAGCTCTTGATTCAACTTTTAGTTGATAAGATTAATCAAGGGAGACAAGTACTAACAATATAGCTCTTGATTCAACTTTGAGTTGATAAGATTAATGAAGACAGATAAGTAATAACAATATAGCTCTTGAATCAACTTTGATCAAATAGGATTAATCAAGACAGACAAGTACTAACAATATAACTCTTGATTCAACTTTGAGTTGATAAGATTAATCAAGACAGACAAGTAATAACAATATAGCTCTTGATTCAACTTTGAGTTGATAAGATTAATCAAGAGAGACAAGTAATCACAATATAGCTCTTGATTCAACTTTGAGTTGATAAGATTAATCAGGACAGACAAGTACTAACAATATAGCTCTTGATTCAACTTTGAGTTGATAAGATTAATCAAGACAGACAAGTACTAACAATATAGCTCTTGATTCAACTTTGAGTTGATAAGATTAATCAAGACTGACAAGTGCTAACAATATAGCACTTGATTCAACTTTGAGTTGACAAGATTAATCAAGAAAGACAAGTCCTAACAATATAACTCTTGATTCAACTTTGAGTAAATAAGATTAATCAAGACAGACAAGTAATAACAATATAGCTCTTGATTCAACTTTGAGTTGATAAGATTAATCAAGACTGACAAGTACTAACAATATAGCTCTTGATTCAACTTTGAGCTGATAAGATTAATCAAGGCAGACAAGTACTAACAATATAACTCTTGATTCAACTTTGAGTAAATAAGATTAATCAAGACAGACAAGTAATAACAATATAGCTCTTGATTCAACTTTGAGATAATAAGATTAATCAAGAAAGACAAGTAAGATTAATCAAGGCAGACAAGTACGAACAATATAGCTCTTGATTCAACTTTGAGTTGATAAGATTAATCAAGACTGACATGTAATAACAATATAACTCTTGATTCAACTTTGATCAAATAATATTAATCAAGACAGACAATAACAATATAGCTCTTGATTCAACTTTGACCAAATAAAATTAATCAAGACAGACAAGTACTAACAATATAGCTCTTGATTCAACTTTTAGTTGATAAGATTAATCAAGGCAGACAAGTACTAACAATATAGCTCTTGATTCAACTTTGAGTTGATAAGATTAATGAAGACAGACAAGTAATAACAATATAGCTCTTCATTCAACTTTGAGTTGATAAGATTAATCAAGACAGACAAGTAATAACAATATAGCTCTTGATTCAACTTTGATCAAATAAGATTAATCAAGACAGTCAAGTAATAGCAATATAGCTCTTGATTCAACTTTGAGTTGAGAAGATTAATCAAGAAAGACAAGTACTAACAATATAACTCTTGATTCAACTTTGAGTTGATAAGATTAATCAAGACAGACAAGTGCTAACAATATAACTCTTGATTCAACTTTGATCAAGTAAGATTAATCAAGGCAGACAAGTACGAACAAAATAGCTCTTGATTCAACTTTAAGTTGATAAGATTAATCAAGACTGACAAGTAATAACAATATAACTCTTGATTCAACTTTGATCAAATAAGATTAATCAAGACAGACAATAACAATATAGTTCTTGATTCAACTTTGAGTTGATAAGATTAATCAAGAAAGACAAGAAATAACAATGTAGCTCTAGATTCAACTTTGACCAAATAAAATTAATCAAGACAGACAAGTACTAACAATATAGTTCTTGATTCAACTTTTAGTTGATAAGATTAATCAAGGCAGACAAGTACTAACAATATAGCTCTTGATTCAACTTTGAGTTGATAAGATTAATGAAGATAGACAAGTAATAACAATATAGCTCTTGATTCAACTTTGATCAAATAGGATTAATCAAGACAGACAAGTAATAACAATATAGCTCTTGATTCAACTTTGAGTTGATAAGATTAATCAAGAGAGACAAGTAATAACAATATAGCTCTTGATTCAACTTTGAGTTGATAAGATTAATCAAGACAGACAAGTACTAACAATATAGCTCTTGATTCAACTTTGAGTTGATAAGATTAATCAAGACAGACAAGTACTAACAATATAGCTCTTGATTCAACTTTGAGTAGATAAGATTAATCAAGACTGACAAGTACTAACAATATAGCTCTTGATTCAACTTTGAGTTGATAAGATTAATCAAGGCAGACAAGTACTAACAATATAACTCTTGATTCAACTTTGAGTAAATAAGATTAATCAAGACAGACAAGTAATAACAATATAGCTCTTGATTCAACTTTGAGTTAATAAGATTAATCAAGAAAGACAAGTAAGATTAATCAAGGCAGACAAGTACGAACAATATATCTCTTGATTCAACTTTGAGTAAATAAGATTAATAAAGACAGACAAGTACTAACAATATAGCTCTTGATTCAACTTTGAGTTGATAAGTTTAATCAAGACAGACAAGTACTAACAAAATAGCTCTTGATTCAACTTTGAGTTGATAAGATTAATCAAGACTGACAAGCAATAACAATATAACTCTTGATTCAATTTTGAGTTGATAAGATTAATCAAGACAGACAAGTAATAACAATATAGCTCTTGATTCAACTTTGAGTTGATAAGATTAATCAAGACAGACATGTAATAACAATATAGCTCTTTATTCAACTTTGAGTTGATAAGATTAATCAAGACAGACAAGTACTAACAATATAGCTCTTGATTCACCTTTGAGTTGATAACATTAATCAAGGCAGACAAGTAATAACAATATACCTCTTGATTCAACTTTGATCAAAAAGGATTAATCAAGACAGACAAGTACTAACAATGTAACTCTTGATTCAACTTTGAGTTGATAAGATTAATCAAGACAGACAAGTAATAACAATATAGATCTTGATTCAATTTTGATCAAATAAGATTAATCAAGACAGACAAGTACTAACAATATTGCTCTTGATTCAACTTTGAGTTGATAAGATTAATCAAGAAAGACAAGTACTAACAATATAACTCTTGATTCAACATTGAGTTGATAAGATTAATCAAGACAGACAAGTACTAACAATATAACTCTTGATTCAACTTTGAGTAAATAAGATTAATCAAGACAGACAAGTTCTAACAATATAGCTCTTGATTCAACTTTGAGTTGATAAGATTAATCAATAAAGACAAGAAATAACAATATAGCTCTTGATTCAACTTTGAACAAATAAAATTAATCAAGACAGACAAGTACTAACAATATATCTCTTGATTCAACTTTTAGTTCATAAGATTAATCAAGGCTGACAAGTGCTAACAATATAGCTCTTGATTCAACTTTGAGTTGATAAGATTAATGAAGACAGACAAGTAATAACAATATTGCTCTAGAATCAACTTTGATCAAAAAGGATGAATCAAGACAGACAAGTACTAACAATATAACTCTTGATTCAACTTTGAGTTGATAAGATTAATCAAGACAGACAAGTAATAACAATATAGCTCTTGATTCAACTTTGAGTTGATAAGATTAATCAAGACTGACAAGTAATAACAATATAACTCTTGATTCAACTTTGATCAAATAAGATTAATCAAGAAAGACAATAACAATATAGCTCTTGATTCAACTTTGAGTTGATAAGATTAATCAAGAAAGACAAGAAATAACAATATAGCTCTTTATTCAACTTTGAGTTGATAAGATTAATCAAGACAGAGAAGTACTAACAATATAACTCTTGATTCAACTTTTAGTTGATAAGATTAATCAAGGCAGACAAGTACTAACAATATAGCTCTTGATTCAACTTTGATCAAATAAGATTAATCAAGACAGACAAGTAATAACAATATAGCTCTTGATTCAACTTTGAGTTGATAAGATTAATCAAGACAGCAAGTAATAACAATATAGCTCTTGATTCAACTTTGAGTTGATAAGATTAATCAGGAGAGACAAGTAATAACAATATAGCTCTTGATTCAACTTTGAGTTGATAAGATTAATCAAGACAGACAAGTACTAACAATATAGCTCTTGATTCAACTTTGAGTTGATAAGATTAATCAAGACTGACAAGTGCTAACAATATAGCTCTTGATTCAACTTTGAGCTGACAAGATTAATCAAGAAAGACAAGTACTAACAATATAACTTTTGATTCAACTTTGAGTAAATAAGATTAATCAAGAGAGACAAGTAATAACAATATAGCTCTTGATTCAACTTTGAGTTAATAAGATTAATCAAGAAAGACAAGTAAGATTAATCAAGGCAGACAAGTACGAACAATATAGCTCTTGATTCAACTTTGAGATGATAAGATTAATTAAGACAGACAAGTACTAACAATATATCTCTTGATTCAACTTTGAGTAAATAAGATTAATAAAGACAGACAAGTACTAACAATATAGCTCTTGATTCAACTTTGAGTTGATAAGATTAATCAAGACAGACAAGTACTAACAAAATAGCTCTTGATTCAACTTTGAGTTGATAACTTTAATCAAGACTGACAAGCAATAACAATATAACTCTTGATTCAATTTTGAGTTGATAAGATTAATCAAGACAGACAAGTAATAACAATATAGCTCTTGATTCAACTTTGAGTTGATAAGATTAATCAAGACAGACATGTAATAACAAAATAGCTCTTTATTCAACTTTGAGTTGATAAGATTAATCAAGACAGACAAGTACTAACAATATAGCTCTTGATTCAGCTTTGAGTTGATAACATTAATCAAGACAGACAAGTAATAACAATATAGCTCTTGATTCAACTTTGATCAAATAGGATTAATCAAGACAGACAAGTACTAAGAATGTAACTCTTGATTCAACTTTGAGTTGATAAGATTAATCAAGACAGACAAGTAATAACAATATAGATCTTGATTCAACTTTGATCAAATAAGATTAATCAAGACAGACAAGTACTAACAATATTGCTCTTGATTCAACTTTGAGTTGATAAGATTAATCACGAAAGACAAGTACTAACAATATAACTCTTGACTCAACTTTGAGTTGATAAGATTAATCAAGACAGACAAGTACTAACAATATAACTCTTGATTCAACTTTGAGTAAATAAGATTAATCAAGACAGACAAGTTCTAACAATATAGCTCTTGATTCAACTTTGAGTTGATAAGATTAATCAATAAAGACAAGAAATAACAATATAGCTCTTGATTCAACTTTGACCAAATAAAATTAATCAAGACAGACAAGTACTAACAATATAGCTCTTGATTCAACTTTTAGTTGATAAGATTAATCAAGGCAGACAAGTACTAACAATACAGCTCTTGATTCAACTTTGAGTTGATAAGATTAATGAAGACAGACAAGAAATAACAATATAGCTCTTGAATCAACTTTGATCAAATAGGATGAATCAAGACAGACAAGTACTAACAATATAACTCTTGATTCAACTTTGAGTTGATAAGATTAATCAAGACAGACAAGTACTAACAATATTACTCTTGATTCAACTTTGAGTTGATAAGATTAATCAAGACAGACAAGTAATAACAATATAGCTCTTGATTCAACTTTGAGTTGATAAGATTAATCAAGAGAGACAAGTAATAACAATATAGCTCTTGATTCAACTTTGATCAAATAGGATTAATCAAGACAGACAAGTACTAACAATATAACTCTTGATTCAACTTTGAGTTGATAAGATTAATCAAGACAGACAAGTGCTAACAATATAACTCTTGATTCAACTTTGATCAAGTAAGATTAATCAAGACAGACAAGTACTAAAAATATAGCTCTTGATTCAACTTTGAGTTGATAAGATTAATCAAGACAGACAAGTACTAACAATATAGCTCTTGATTCAACTTTGAGTTGATAAGATTAATCAAGACTGACAAGTGCTAACAATATAGCTCTTGATTCAACTATGAGTTGACAAAATTAATCAAGAAAGACAAGTACTAACAATCTAACTCTTGATTCAACTTTGAGTAAATAAGATTAATCAAGACAGACAAGTAATAACAATATAGCTCTTGATTCAACTTTGAGTTAATAAGATTAATCAAGAAAGACAAGTAAGATTAATCAAGGCAGACAAGTACGAACAATATAGCTCTTGTTTCAACTTTGAGTTGATAAGATTAATTAAGACAGACAAGTACTAACAATATATCTCTTGATTCAACTTTGAGTAAATAAGATTAATGAAGACAGACAAGTACTAACAATATAGCTCTTGATTCAACTTTGAGTTGATAAGATTAATCAAGACAGACAAGTACTAACAATATAGCTCTTGATTCAACTTTGAGTTGATAAGATTAATCAAGACTGACAAGCACTAACAATACAACTCTTGATTCAACTTTGAGTTGATAAGATTAATCAAGACAGACAATTAATAACAATATAGCTCTTGATTCAACTTTGAGTTGATAAGATTAATCAAGACAGACATGTAATAACAATATATAGCTCTTTAATCAACTTTGAGTTGATAAGATTAATCAAGACAGACAAGTACTAACAATATAGCTCTTGATTCAGCTTTGAGTTGATAACATTAATCAAGACAGACAAGTAATAACAATATATCTCTTGATTCAAGTTTGATCAAATAGGATTAATCAAGTCAGACAAGTAATAACAATAAGTCTTGATTCAACTTTGATCAAATAAGATTAATCAAGACAGACAAGTAATAGCAATATAGATCTTGATTCAACTTTGATCAAATAAGATTAATCAACACAGACAAGTACTAACAATATAGCTCTTAATTCAACTTTGAGTTGATAAGATTAATGAAGACAGACAAGTAATAACAATATAGCTCTTGATTCAACTTTGATCAAATAAGTTGAATCAAGACAAACAATAACAATATAGCTCTTGATTCAACTTTGAGTTGGTAAGATTAATCAAGACAGACAAATACTAACAATATAAATCTTGATTCAACTTTGAGTTGATAAGATTAATCAAGACAGACAAGTACTAACAATATAACTCTTGATTCAACTTTGAGTTGATAAGATTAATCAAGACAGACAAGTAATAACAATATAGCTCTTGATTCAACTTTGATCAAATAAGATTAATCAAGACAGACAAGTACTAACAATATAGCTCTAGATCCAACTTTGAGTTGATAAGATTAATCAAGACAGACAAGTACTAACAATATAACTCTTAATTAAACTTTGAGTTGATAAGATTAATCAAGACAGACAAGTAATAACAATATAGCTCTTGATTCAACTTTGAGTTGATAAGATTAATCAAGAGAGACAAGTAATAACAATATAGCTCTTGATTCAACCGTGAGTTGATAAGATTAATCAAGACAGACAAGTACTAACAATATAGCTCTTGATTCAACTTTGAGTTGATAAGATTAATCAAGACAGACAAGTACTAACAATATAGCTCTTGATTCAACTTTGAGTTGATAAGATTAATCAAGACTGACAAGTGCTAACAATATAGCTCTTGATTCAACTTTGAGTTGACAAGATTAATCAAGAAAGACAAGTACTAACAATCTAACTCTTGATTCAACTTTGAGTAAATAAGATTAATCAAGACAGACAAGTAATAACAATATAGCTCTTGATTCAACTTTGAGTTAATAAGATTAATCAAGAAAGACAAGTAAGATTAATCAAGGCAGACAAGTACGAACAATATAGCTCTTGTTTCAACTTTGAGTTGATAAGATTAATTAAGACAGACAAGTACTAACAATATATCTCTTGATTCAACTTTGAGTAAATAAGATTAATCAAGACAGACAAGTACTAACAATATAGCTCTTGATTCAACTTTGAGTTGATAAGATTAATCAAGACAGACAAGTACTAACAAAACAGCTCTTGATTCAACTTTGAGTTGATAAGATTAATCAAGACTGACAAGCACTAACAATACAACTCTTGATTCAACTTTGAGTTGATAAGATTAATCAAGACAGACAAGTAATAACAATATAGCTCTTGATTCAACTTTGAGTTGATAAGATTAATCAAGACAGACATGTAATAACAATATAGCTCTTTATTCAACTTTGAGTTGATAAGATTAATCAAGACAGACAAGTACTAACAATATAGCTCTTGATTCAGCTTTGAGTTGATAACATTAATCAAGACAGACAAGTAATAACAATATATCTCTTGATTCAACTTTGATCAAATAGGATTAATCAAGTCAGACAAGTAATAATAATAACTCTTGATTCAACTTTGATCAAATAAGATTAATCAAGACAGAAAAGTAATAGCAATATAGATCGTGATTCAACTTTGATCAAATAAGATTAATCAACACAGACAAGTACTAACAATATAGCTCTTAATTCAACTTTGAGTTGATAAGACTAATGAAGACAGACAATTAATAACAATATAGCTCTTGATTCAACTTTGATCAAATAAGATGAATCAAGACAAACAAAAACAATATAGCTCTTGATTCAACTTTGAGTTGGTAAGATTAATCAAGACGGACAAATACTAACAATATAAATTTTGATTCAACTTTGAGTTCATAAGATTAATCAAGACAGACAAGTACTAACAATATAGCTCTAGATCCAACTTTGAGTTGATAAGATTAATCAAGACAGACAAGTACTAACAATATAGCTCTTGATTCAACTTTGATCAAATAAGATTTATCAAGAAAGACATGTACTAACAATATAACCCTTGATTCAACTTTGAGTTGATAAGATTAATCAAGACAGACAAGCAATAACAATATATATACTGATTCAACTTTGATCAAATAAGATTAATCGAGACAGACAATAACAATATAGCTCTAGATTCAACTTTGAGTTGATAAGATTAATCAAGACTGACAAGTAATAACAATATAGCTCTTGATTCAACTTTGAGTTGATAAGATTAATCAAGAGAGACAAGTACTAACAATATAGCTCTAGATCCAACTTTGAGTTGATAAGATTAATCAAGACAGACAAGTACTAACAATATAACTCTTAATTAAACTTTGAGTTGATAAGATTAATCAAGACAGACAAGTAATAACAATATAGCTCTTGATTCAACTTTGAGTTGATAAGATTAATCAAGAGAGACAAGTAATAACAATATAGCTCTTGATTCAACCGTGAGTTGATAAGATTAATCAAGACAGACAAGTACTAACAATATAGCTCTTGATTCAACTTTGAGTTGATAAGATTAATCAAGACAGACAAGTACTAACAATATAGCTCTTGATTCAACTTTGAGTTGATAAGATTAATCAAGACTGACAAGTGCTAACAATATAGCTCTTGATTCAACTTTGAGTTGACAAGATTAATCAAGAAAGACAAGTACTAACAATCTAACTCTTGATTCAACTTTGAGTAAATAAGATTAATCAAGACAGACAAGTAATAACAATATAGCTCTTGATTCAACTTTGAGTTAATAAGATTAATCAAGAAAGACAAGTAAGATTAATCAAGGCAGACAAGTACGAACAATATAGCTCTTGTTTCAACTTTGAGTTGATAAGATTAATTAAGACAGACAAGTACTAACAATATATCTCTTGATTCAACTTTGAGTAAATAAGATTAATCAAGACAGACAAGTACTAACAATATAGCTCTTGATTCAACTTTGAGTTGATAAGATTAATCAAGACAGACAAGTACTAACAAAACAGCTCTTGATTCAACTTTGAGTTGATAAGATTAATCAAGACTGACAAGCACTAACAATACAACTCTTGATTCAACTTTGAGTTGATAAGATTAATCAAGACAGACAAGTAATAACAATATAGCTCTTGATTCAACTTTGAGTTGATAAGATTAATCAAGACAGACATGTAATAACAATATAGCTCTTGATTCAGCTTTGAGTTGATAACATTAATCAAGACAGACAAGTAATAACAATATATCTCTTGATTCAACTTTGATCAAATAGGATTAATCAAGTCAGACAAGTAATAATAATAACTCTTGATTCAACTTTGATCAAATAAGATTAATCAAGACAGAAAAGTAATAGCAATATAGATCGTGATTCAACTTTGATCAAATAAGATTAATCAACACAGACAAGTACTAACAATATAGCTCTTAATTCAACTTTGAGTTGATAAGATTAATGAAGACAGACAATTAATAACAATATAGCTCTTGATTCAACTTTGATCAAATAAGATGAATCAAGACAAACAAAAACAATATAGCTCTTGATTCAACTTTGAGTTGGTAAGATTAATCAAGACGGACAAATACTAACAATATAAATTTTGATTCAACTTTGAGTTCATAAGATTAATCAAGACAGACAATTACTAACAATATAGCTCTAGATCCAACTTTGAGTTGATAAGATTAATCAAGACAGACAAGTACTAACAATATAGCTCTTGATTCAACTTTGATCAAATAAGATTTATCAAGAAAGACATGTACTAACAATATAACCCTTGATTCAACTTTGAGTTGATAAGATTAATCAAGACAGACAAGTAATAACAATATATATACTGATTCAACTTTGATCAAATAAGATTAATCGAGACAGACAATAACAATATAGCTCTAGATTCAACTTTGAGTTGATAAGATTAATCAAGACTGACAAGTAATAACAATATAGCTCTTGATTCAACTTTGAGTTGATAAGATTAATCAAGACAGACAAGTAATAACAAGATAGCTCTTGATTCAACTTTGAGTTGATAAGATTAATCAAGAGAGACAAGTAAGAACAATATAGGTCTTGATTCAACTTTGAGTTGATAAGATTAATCAAGACAGACAAGTACTAACAATATAGCTCTAGATCCAACTTTGAGTTGATAAGATTAATCAAGACAGACAAGTACTAACAATATAGCTCTTGATTCAACTTTGATCAAATAAGATTTATCAAGAAAGACAAGTACTAACAATATAACCCTTGATTCAACTTTGAGTTGATAAGATTAATCAAGACAGACAAGTAATAACAATATAGCTACTGATTCAACTTTGATCAAATAAGATTAATCGAGACAGACAATAACAATATAGCTCTAGATTCAACTTTGAGTTGATAAGATTAATCAAGACTGACAAGTAATAACAATATAGCTCTTGATTCAACTTTGAGTTGATAAGATTAATCAAGACAGACAAGTAATAACAATATTGCTCTTGATTCAACTTTGATCAAATAGGATTAATCAAGACAGACAAGTACTAACAATATAACTCTTGATTAAACTTTGAGTTGATAAGATTAATCAAGACTGACAAGTAATAACAATATAGCTCTTGATTCAACTTTGAGTTGATAAGATTAATCAAGAGAGACAAGTAATAACAATATAGCTCTTGATTCAACTTTGAGTTGATAAGATTAATCAAGACAGACAAGTACTAACAATATAGCTCTTGATTCAACTTTGAGTTGATAAGATTAATCAAGACAGACAAGTACTAACAATATAGCTCTTGATTCAACTTTGAGTTGATAAGATTAATCAAGACTGACAAGTGCTAACAATATAGCTCTTGATTCAACTATGAGTTGACAAGATTAATCAAGAAAGACAAGTACTAACAATCTAACTCTTGATTCAACTTTGAGTAAATAAGATTAATCAAGACAGACAAGTAATAACAATATAGCTCTTGATTCAACTTTGAGTTAATAAGATTAATCAGGAAAGACAAGTAAGATTGATCAAGGCAGACAAGTACGAACAATATAGCTCTTGTTTCAACTTTGAGTTGATAAGATTAATTAAGACAGACAAGTACTAACAATATATCTCTTGATTCAACTTTGAGTAAATAAGATTAATGAAGACAGACAAGTACTAACAATATAGCTCTTGATTCAACTTTGAGTTGATAAGATTAATCAAGACAGACAAGTACTAACAAAACAGCTCTTGATTCAACTTTGAGTTGATAAGATTAATCAAGACAGACAAGTACTAACAATATAGCTCTTGATTCAACTTTGAGTTGATAAAATTAATCAAGACTGACAAGTAATAACAATATAGGTCTTGATTCAACTTTGAGTTGATAAGATTAATCAAGACAGACAAGTACTAACAATATAGCTCTAGATCCAACTTTGAGTTGATAAGATTAATCAAGACAGACAAGTACTAACAATATAGCTCTTGATTCAACTTTGAGTTGAAAATATTAATCAAGACTGACAAGTAATAACAATATAACTCTTGATTCAACTTTGATCAAATAAAATTAATCAAGACAGACGATAACAATATAGCTCTTGATTAAACTATGAGTTGATAAGATTAATCAAGAAAGACAAGAAATAACAATATAGCTCTTGATCCAACTTTGACCAAATAAAATTAATCAAGACAGACAAGTACTAACAATATAGCTCTTGATTCAACTTTTAGTTAATAAGATTAATCAAGGCAGACAAGTACTAACAATATAGCTCTTGATTCAACTTTGAGTTGATAAGATTAATCAAGACTGACAAGTAATAACAATATAACTCTTGATTCAACTTTGATCAAATAAAATTAATCAAGACAGACGATAACAATATAGCTCTTGATTAAACTATGAGTTGATAAGATTAATCAAGAAAGACAAGAAATAACAATATAGCTCTTGATCCAACTTTGACCAAATAAAATTAATCAAGACAGACAAGTACTAACAATATAGCTCTTGATTCAACTTTTAGTTGATAAGATTAATCAAGGCAGACAAGTACTAACAATATAGCTCTTGAATCAACTTTGAGTTGATGAGATTAATGAAGACAGACAAGTAATAACAATATAGCTCTTGATTCAACTTTGATCAAATAGGATTAATCAAGACAGACAAGTACTAACAATATAACTCTTGATTCAACTTTGAGTTGATAAGATTAATCAAGACAGACAAGTAATAACAATATAGCTCTTGATTCAACTTTGAGTTGATAAGATTAATCAAGAGAGTCAAATAATAACAATATAGCTCTTGATTCAACTTTGAGTTGATAAGATTAATTAATACATACAAGTACTAACAATATAGCTCTTGATTCAACTTGAGTTGATAAGATTAATCAAGACAGACAAGTACTAACAATATAGCTCTTGATTCAACTTTGAGTTGATAAGATTAATCAAGACTGACAAGTACTAACAATATAGCTCTTGATTCAACTTTGAGTTGATAAGATTAAACAAGAAAGACAAGTACTAACAATATAACTCTTGATTACACTTTGAGTTGATAAGATTAATCAAGACAGACAAGTACTAACAATTTAGCTCTTGATTCAACTTTGATCAAATAAGATTAATCAAGACAGACAAGTACTAACAATAAAGCTCTTGATTCAACTTTGAGTTGATAAGATTAATCAAGGCAGACAAGTAATAACAATATAGCTCTTGATTCAACTTTGAGTTGATAAGATTAATCAAGACAGACCAGTACTAACAATATAACTCTTGATTAAACTTTGAGTAGATAAGATTAATCAAGAAAGACAAGTAATAACAATATATCTCTTGATTTAACTTTGAGTTGATAAGATTAAACAAGACAGACAAGTACTAACAATATAACTCTTGATTCAACTTTGAGTTGGTAAGATTAATCAAGACAGATAAGTACTAACAATATAACTCTTGATTCAACTTTGAGTTGATAAGATTGGTCAAGACGGACAAGTACTAAAATATAGCTCTAGATTCAACTTTGAGTTGATAAGATTAATCAAGACAGACAAGTGCTAACAATATAGCAATTGATTCAACTTTGAGTTGATAAGATTAATGAAGACAGACAAGTAATAACAATATAGCTCTTGAATCAACTTTGATCAAAGAGGATTAATCAAGACAGACAAGTACTAACAATATAGCTCTTGATTCGACTTTAAGTTGATAAGATTAATCAAGACAGACAAGTAATAACAATATAGCTCTTGATTCAACTTTGAGTTGATAAGATTAATGAAGAGAGACAAGTAATAACAATATAGCTCTTGATTCAACTTTGAGTTGATAAGATTAATCAAGACAGACAAGTACTAACAATATAGCTCTTGATTCAACTTTGAGTTGATAAGATTAATCAAGAGAGACAATAACAATGTAGCTCTTGATTCAACTTTGAGTTGATAAGATTAATCAAGGCAGACAAGTACTAACAATATAGCTCTTGATTCAACTTTGAGTTGATAAGATTAATGAAGACAGACAAGTAATAACACTATAGCTCTTGATTCAACTTTGAGTTGATAAGATTAATCAAGACAGACAAGTACTAACAATATAGCTCTTGATTCAACTTTGAGTTGATAAGATTAATCAAGACAGGCAAGTAATAACAATATAGCTCTTGATTCAACTTTGGGTTGATAAGATTAATCAAGGGAGACAAGTAATAACAATATAGCTCTTGATTCAACTTTGAGTTGATAAGATTAATCAAGACAGACAAGTACTAACAATATAGCTCTTGATTCAAATTTGAGTTGATAAGATTAATTAAGACATACAAGTACTAACAATATAGCTCTTGATTCAACATTGAGTTGAAAAGATTAATCAAGGCAGACAAGTGCTAACAATATAACTCTTGATTCAACTTTGAGTAAATAAGATTAATCAAGACAGACAAGTAATAACAATACAGCTCTTGATTCAACTTTGAGTTCATAAGATTAATCAAGAAAGACAAGTAAGATTAATCAAGGCAGACAAGTACGAACAATATAGCTCTTGATTCAACTTTGAGTTGATAAGATTAATCAAGACAGACAAGTAATAACAATATAGCTCTTGATTCAACTTTGAGTTGATAAGATTAATCAAGAGAGACAAATAATAACAATATAGCTCTTGATTCAACTTTGAGTTGATAAGATTAATCAATACAGACAAGTACTAACAATATAGCTCTTGATTCAACTTTGAGTTGATAAGATTAATCAAGACAGACAAGTACTAACAATATAGCTCTTGATTCAACTTTGAGTTGATAAGATTAATCAAGACTGACAAGTACTAACAATATAGCTCTTGATTCAACTTTGAGTTGATCAGATTAATCAAGAAAGACAAGAACTAACAATATAGCTCTTGATTCAACTTTGAGTTGAAAAGATTAATCAAGACTGACAAGTACTAACAATATAGCTCTTGATTCAACTTTGAGTTGAAATGATTAATCAAGGCAGACAAGTACTAACAATATAACTCTTGAATCAACTTTGAGTAAATAAGATTAATCACGGCAGACAAGTAATAACAATATAGCTCTTGATTCAACTTTGAGTTAATAAGATTAATCAAGAAAGACAAGTAAGATTAATCTAGGCAGACAAGTACGAACAATATAGCTCTTGATTCAACTTTGAGTTGATAAGATTAATCAAGACTGACACGTAATAACAAGATAAGTTTTGATTCAACTTTGATCAAATAAGATTAATCAGGACAGACAAGTACTAACAAAACAGCTCTTGATTCAACTTTGAGTTGATAAGATTCATCAAGACTGACAAGCACTAACAATATAACTCTTGATTCAACTTTGAGTTGATAAGATTAATCAAGACAGACAAGTAATAACAATATAGCTCTTGACTAATCAAGAGAGACAAATAATAACAATATAGCTCTTGATTCAACTTTGAGTTGATAAGATTCATCAAGACTGACAAGCACTAACAATATAACTCTTGATTCAACTTTGAGTTGATAAGATTAATCAAGACAGACAAGTAATAACAATATAGCTCTTGATTCAACTTTGAGTTGATAAGATTAATCAAGACAGACATGTAATAACAATATAGCTCTTTATTCAACTTTGAGTTGATAAGAATAATCAAGACAGACAAGTACTAACAATATAGCTCTTGATTCAGCTTTGAGTTGATAACATTAATCAAGACAGACAAGTAATAACAATATATCTCTTGATTCAACTTTGATCAAATAGGATTAATCAAGTCAGACAAGTAATAACAATAACTCTTGATTCAACTTTGATCAAATAAGATTAATCAAGACAGACAAGTAATAGCAATATAGATCTTGATTCAACTTTGATCAAATAAGATTAATCAAGACAGACGAGTACTAACAATATAGCTCTTAATTCAACTTTGAGTTGATAAGATTAATGAAGACAGACAAGTAATAACAATATAGCTCTTTATTCAACTTTGATCAAATAAGATGAATCAAGACAAACAATAACAATATAGCTCTTGATTCAACTTTGAGTTGATAAGATTCATCAAGACTGACAAGCACTAACAATATAACTCTTGATTCAACTTTGAGTTGATAAAATTAATCAAGACTGACAAGTAATAACAATATAACTCTTGATTCAACTTTGAGTTGATAAGATTAATCAAGACGGACAAGTACTAACAATATAGCTCTTGATTCAACTTTGAGTTGATAAAATTAATCAAGACTGACAAGTAATAACAATATAGCTCTTGATTCAACTTTGAGTTGATAAGATTAATCAATACTGACAAGTAATAACAATATAACACTTGATTCAACTTTGAGTTGATAAAATTAATCAAGACTGACAAGTAATAACAATATAACTCTTGATTCAACTTTGAGTTATTAAGATTAATCAAGACAGACAAGTACTAACATAATAGCTCTTGATTTAACTTTGAGTTGATAAAATTAATCAAGACTGACAAGTGCTAATAATATAGCTCTTGATTCAACTTTGAGTTGATAAAATTAATCAAGACTTACAAGTAATAACAATATAACTCTTGATTCAAGTTTGAGTTGATAAGATTAATCAAGACAGACAAGTACTAACAATATAGCTCTTGATTCAACTTTGAGTTGACAAGATTAATCAAGACAGACAAGTACTAGCAATTTAACTCTAGTTTTAACTTTGAGTTGATAAAATTAATCAAGACTGACAAGTAATATCGATATAACTCTTGATTCAACTTTGAGTTGATAAGATTAATCAATACTGACAAGTACTAACAATATAGATCTTGATTCAACTTTGAGTTGATAAGATTAATCAAGACAGACAAGTGCTAACAATATATATCTTGATTCAACTTTGAGTTGATAAGATTAATCAAGAAAGACAAGTACTAACAATATAAGTCTTGATTCAACTTTGAGTTGATAAGATTAATCAAGTCTGACAAGTACTAACAATATAGCTCTTGATTCAACTTTGAGTTCATAAAACTAATCAAGACAGACAAGTAATAACAGTATAGCTCTTGATTCAACTTTGATCAAATAAGATTAATCAAGACAGACAAGTAATAACAATATAGCTCTTGATTCAACTTTGAGTTGATAAGTTTAATCAAGAAAGACAAGTACTAACAATATAACTCTTGATTCAACTTTGAGTTGATAAAATTAATCAAGACTGACAAGTAATAACAATATAACTCTTGATTCAACTTTGAGTTGATAAGATTAATCAAGACTGACAAGTACTAACAATATAGCTGTTGATTCAACTTTGAGTTAATAAATTTAATCAAGACTGACAAGTAATAACAATATAGCTCTTGATTCAACTTTGCGTTGATAAGATTAATCAATACTGACAAGTAATAACAATATAACTCTTGATTCAACTTTGAGTTGAGAAAATTAATCAAGACTGACAAGTAATAACAATATAACTCTTAATTCAACTTTGAGTTATTAAGATTAATCAAGACAGACAAGTGCTAACATAAAAGCTCTTGATTTAACTTTGAGTTGATAAAATTAATCAAGACTGACAAGTGCTAACAATATAGCTCTTGATTCAATTTTGAGTTGATAAAATTAATCAAGACTGACAAGTAATAACAATATAACTCTTGATTCAACTTTGAGTTGATAAGATTAATCAAGACAGACAAGTACTAACAATATAGCTCTTGATTCAACTTTGAGTTGATAAGATTAATCAAGGCAGACAAGTACTAACAATATAGCTCTTGATTCAACTTTGAGTTGATAAGATTAATGAAGACAGACAAGTAATAACACTATAGCTCTTTATTCAACTTTGAGTTGATAAGATTAATCAAGACAGACAAGTACTAACAATATAGCTCTTGATTCAACTTTGAGTTGATAAGATTAATCAAGACAGGCAAGTAATAACAATATAGCTCTTGATTCAACTTTGAGTTGATAAGATTAATCAAGGGAGACAAGTAATAACAATATAGCTCTTGATTCAACTTTGAGTTGATAAGATTAATCAAGACAGGCAAGTAATAACAATATAGCTCTTGATTCAACTTTGAGTTGATAAGATTAATCAAGAAAGACAAGAACTAACAATATAGCTCTTGATTCAACTTTGAGTTGATAAGATTAATCAATACTGACAAGTACTAACAATATAGCTCTTGATTCAACTTTGAGTTGAAATGATTAATCAAGGCAGACAAGTACTAACAATATAACTCTTGAATCAACTTTGAGTAAATAAGATTAATCACGACAGACAAGTAATAACAATATAGCTCTTGATTCAACTTTGAGTTAATAAGATTAATCAAGAAAGACAAGTAAGATTAATCTAGGCAGACAAGTACGAACAATATAGCTCTTGATTCAACTTTGAGTTGATAAGATTAATCAAGACTGACACGTAATAACAAGAGAAGTCTTGATTCAACTTTGATCAAATAAGATTAATCAGGACAGACAAGTACTAACAAAACAGCTCTTGATTCAACTTTGAGTTGATAAGATTCATCAAGACTGACAAGCACTAACAATATAACTCTTGATTCAACTTTGAGTTGATAAGATTAATCAAGACAGACAAGTAATAACAATATAGCTCTTGACTAATCAAGAGAGACAAATAATAACAATATAGCTCTTGATTCAACTTTGAGTTGATAAGATTCATCAAGACTGACAAGCACTAACAATATAACTCTTGATTCAACTTTGAGTTGATAAGATTAATCAAGACAGACAAGTAATAACAATATAGCTCTTGATTCAACTTTGAGTTGATAAGATTAATCAAGACAGACATGTAATAACAATATAGCTCTTTATTCAACTTTGAGTTGATAAGATTAATCAAGACAGACAAGTACTAACAATATAGCTCTTGATTCAGCTTTGAGTTGATAACATTAATCAAGACAGACAAGTAATAACAATATATCTCTTGATTCAACTTTGATCAAATAGGATTAATCAAGTCAGACAAGTAATAACAATAACTCTTGATTCAACTTTGATCAAATAAGATTAATCAAGACAGACAAGTAATAGCAATATAGATCTTGATTCAACTTTGATCAAATAAGATTAATCAAGACAGACGAGTACTAACAATATAGCTCTTAATTCAACTTTGTGTTGATAAGATTAATGAAGACAGACAAGTAATAACAATATAGCTCTTTATTCAACTTTGATCAAATAAGATGAATCAAGACAAACAATAACAATATAGCTCTTGATTCAACTTTGAGTTGGTAAGATTAATCAAGACAGACAAGTACTAACAATATAACTCTTGATTCAACTTTGAGTTGATAAGATTAATCAAGACAGACAAGTAATAACAATATAGCTCTTGAATCAACTTTGAGTTGATAAGAATAATCAAGAGAGACAAGTAATAACAATATAGGTCTTGATTCAACTTTGAGTTGATAAGATTAATCAATACAGACAAGTACTAACAATATAGCTCTAGATTCAACTTTGAGTTGATAAGATTAATCAAGACAGACAAGTACTAACAATATAGCTCTTGATTCAACTTTGAGTTGAAAAGATTAATCAAGACAGACAAGTACTAACAATATAGCTCTTGATTCAACTTTGAGTTGAAAAGATTAATCAAGACTGACAAGTACTAACAATATAGCTCTTGATTCAACTTTGAGTTGATAAGATTAATCAAGGCAGACAAGTACTAACAATAGAACTCTTGGTTCAACTTTGAGTAAATAAGATTAATCAAGACAGACAAGTAATAACAATATAGCTCTTGATTCAACTTTCAGTTAATAAGGTTATTCAAGAAAGACAAGTAAGATTAATCAAGGCAGACAAGTACAAACAATATAGCTCTTGTTTCAACTTTGAGTTGATAAGATTAATCAAGACTGACAAGTAATAACAATATAACTCTTGATTCAACTTTGATCAAATAAAATTAATCAAGACAGACAATAACAATATAGCTCTTGATTAAACTATGAGTTGATAAGTTTAATCAATAAAGACAAGAAATAACAATATAGCTCTTGATTCAATTTTGACCAAATAAAATTAATCAAGACAGACAAGTACTAACAATATATCTCTTGATTCAACTTTTAGTTGATAAGATTAATCAAGGCAGACAAGTACTAACAATATAGCTCTTGATTCAACTTTGAGTTGATAAGATTAATGAAGACAGACAAGTACTAACAATATAGCTCTTGATTCAACTTTGATCAAATAGGATTAATCAAGACAGACAAGTACTAACAATATAACTCTTGATTCAACTTTGAGTTGATAAGATTAATCAAGACAGACAAGTAATAACAATATAGCTCTTGATTCAACTTTGAGTTGATAAGATTAATCAAGAGAGACAAATAATAACAATATAGCTCTTGATTCAACTTTGAGTTGATAAGATTAATCAATACAGTCAAGTACTAACAATATAGCTCTTGATTCAACTTTGAGTTGATAAGATTAATCTAGACAGACAAGTACTAACAATATAGCTCTTGATTCAACTTTGAGTTGATAAGATTAATCAAGTCTGACAAGTACTAAAAATATAGCTCTTGATTCAACTTTGAGTTCATAAAATTAATCAAGACAGACAAGTAATAACAATATAGCTCTTGATTCAACTTTGATCAAATAAGATTAATCAAGACAGACAAGTAATAACAATATAGCTCTTGATTCAACTTTGAGTTGATAAGATTAATCAAGAAAGACAAGTACTAACAATATAACTCTTGATTCAACTTTGAGTTGATAAAATTAATCAAGACTGACAAGTAATAACAATATAACTCTTGATTCAACTTTGAGTTGATAAGATTAATCAAGACGGACAAGTACTAACAATATAGCTCTTGATTCAACTTTGAGTTGATAAAATTAATCAAGACTGACAAGTAATAACAATATAGCTCTTGATTCAACTTTGAGTTGATAAGATTAATCAATACTGACAAGTAATAACAATATAACTCTTGATTCAACTTTGAGTTGATAAAATTAATCAAGACTGACAAGTAATAACAATATAACTCTTGATTCAACTTTGAGTTATTAAGATTAATCAAGACAGACAAGTACTAACATAATAGCTCTTGATTTAACTTTGAGTTGATAAAATTAATCAAGACTGACAAGTGCTAACAATATAGCTCTTGATTCAACTTTGAGTTGATAAAATTAATCAAGACTAACAAGTAATAACAATATAACTCTTGATTCAATTTTGAGTTGATAAGATTAATCAAGACAGACAAGTACTAACAATATAGCTCTTGATTCAACTTTGAGTTGATAAGATTAATCAAGACAGACAAGTACTAGCAATATAACTCTAGTTTTAACTTTGAGTTGATAAAATTAATCAAGACTGACAAGTAATATCGATATAACTCTTGATTCAACTTTGAGTTGATAAGATTAATCAATACTGACAAGTAATAACACTATAGATCTTGATTCAACTTTGAGTTGATAAGATTAATCAAGACAGACAAGTGCTAACAATATATATCTTGATTCAACTTTGAGTTGATAAGATTAATCAAGAAAGACAAGTACTAACAATATAAGTCTTGATTCAACTTTGAGTTGATAAGATTAATCAAGTCTGACAAGTACTAACAATATAGCTCTTGATTCAACTTTGAGTTCATAAAACTAATCAAGACAGACAAGTAATAACAGTATAGCACTTGATTCAACTTTGATCAAATAAGATTAATCAAGACAGACAAGTAATAACAATATAGCTCTTGATTCAACTTTGAGTTGATAAGTTTAATCAAGAAAGACAAGTACTAACAATATAACTCTTGATTCTACTTTGAGTTGATAAAATTAATCAAGACTGACAAGTAATAACAATAGAACTCTTGATTCAACTTTGAGTTGATAAGATTAATCAAGACTGACAAGTAATAACAATATAGCTGTTGATTCAACTTTGAGTTGATAAATTTAATCAAGACAAACAAGTAATAACAATATAGCTCTTGATTCAACTTTGCGTTGATAAGATTAATCAATACTGACAAGTAATAACAATATAACTCTTGATTCAACTTTGAGTTGAGAAAATTAATCAAGACTGACAAGTAATAACAATATAACTCTTAATTCAACTTTGAGTTATTAAGATTAATCAAGACAGACAAGTGCTAACATAAAAGCTCTTGATTTAACTTTGAGTTGATAAAATTAATCAAGACTGACAAGTGCTAACAATATAGCTCTTGATTCAATTTTGAGTTGATAAAATTAATCAAGACTGACAAGTAATAACAATATAACTCTTGATTCAACTTTGAGTTGATAAGATTAATCAAGACAGACAAGTACTAACAATATAGCTCTTGATTCAACTTTGAGTTGATAAGATTAATCAAGACAGACAAGTACTAACAATATAACTCTAGTTTTAACTTTGAGTTGATAAAATTAATCAAGACTGACAAGTAATAACGATATAACTCTTGATTCAACTTTGAGTTGATAAGATTAATGAATACTGACAAGTACTAACAATATAGATCTTGATTCAACTTTGAGTTGATAAGATTAATCAAGACAGACAAGTGCTAACAATATAGCTCTTGATTCAACTTTGAGTTGATAAGATTAATCAAGAAAGACAAGTACTAACAATATAACTCTTGATTAAACTTTGAGTAAATAAGATTAATCAAGACAGACAAGTACTAAAAATATAGCTCTTGATTCAACTTTGAGTTCATAAGATTAATCAAGACAGACAAGTAATAACAATATAGCTCTTGATTCAACTTTGAGTTGATAAGATTAATCAAGAAAGACAAGTACTAACAATATAACTCTTGATTCAACTTTGAGTTGATAAAATTAATCAAGACTGACAAGTAATAACAATATAACTCTTGATTCAACTTTGAGTTGATAAGATTAATCAAGACGGACAAGTACTAACAATACAGCTCTTGATTCAACTTTGAGTTGATAAAATTAATCAAGACTGACAAGTAATAACAATATAGCTCTTGATTCAACTTTGAGTTGATAAGATTAATCAATACTGACAAGTAATAACAATATAACTCTTGATTCAACTTTGAGTTGATAAAATTAATCAAGACTGACAAGTAATAACAATATAACTCTTGATTCAACTTTGAGTTATTAAGATTAATCAAGACAGACAAGTACTAACATAATAGCTCTTGATTTAACTTTGAGTTGATAAAATTAATCAAGACTGACAAGTGCTAACAATATAGCTCTTGATTCAACTTTGAGTTGATAAAATTAATCAAGACTGACAAGTAATAACAATATAACTCTTGATTCAAGTTCGAGTTGATAAGATTAATCAAGACAGACAAGTACTAACAATATAGCTCTTGATTCAACTTTGAGTTGATAAGATTAATCAAGAGACAAGTAATAGCAATATAACTCTAGTTTTAACTTTGAGTTGATAAAATTAATCAAGACTGACAAGTAATAACGATATAACTCTTGATTCAACTTTGAGTTGATAAGATTAATCAATACTGACAAGTACTAACAATATAGATCTTGATTCAACTTTGAGTTGATAAAATTAATCAAGACAGACAAGTGCTAACAATATAGCTCTTGATTCAACTTTGAGTTGATAAGATTAATCAAGAAAGACAAGTAATAACAATATAAGTCTTGATTCAACTTTGAGTTAATAAGATTAATCAATACAGACAAGTACTAACAATATAGCTCTTGATTCAACTTTGAGTTCATAAAATTAATCAAGACAGACAAGTAATAACAATATAGCTCTTGATTCAACTTTGATCAAATAAGATTAATCAAAACAGACAAGTAATAACAATAATGCTCTTGATTCAACTTTGAGTTGATAAGATTTATCAAGAAAGACAAGTAATAACAATATAACTCTTGATTCAACTTTGAGTTGATAAGATTAATCAAGACTGACAAGTACTAACAATATAGCTCTTGATTCAACTTTGAGTTGATAAAAATAATCAAGACTGACAAGTAATAACAATATAGCTCTTCATTCAACTTTGAGTTGATAAGATTAATCAATACTGACAAGTAATAACAATATAACTCTTGATTGAACTTTGAGTTGATAAAATTAATCAAGACTGACAAGTAATAGCAATATAACTCTTGATTCAACTTTGAGTTGATAAGATTAATCAAGACAGACAAGTACTAACAATATAGCTCTTGATTCAACTTTGAGTTGATAATATTTATCAAGACAGACAAGTACTAACAATATAACTCTAG
Organism: Unio pictorum; assembly: GCA_030141615.1. Classification (NCBI taxonomy): domain Eukaryota; kingdom Metazoa; phylum Mollusca; class Bivalvia; order Unionida; family Unionidae; genus Unio; species Unio pictorum. Next base: position 1,120,824 of record JARLTB010000132.1, read on the forward strand.
ATTTAACTTTGAGTTGATAAAATTAATCAAGACTGACAAGTAATAACAATATAACTCTTGATTCAACTTTGAGTTGATAAGATTAATCAATACTGACAAGTACTAACAATATAACTCTTGATTCAACTTTGAGTTGATAAGATTAATCAAGACAGACAAGTGCTAACAATATAACTCTTGATTCAACTTTGATTAAATAAGAGTAATCAAGACTGACAAGTAATAACAATATAGCTCTTGATTCAACTTTGAGTAAATAAGATTAGTCAAGACAGACAAGTACAAACAATATAGCTCTTGATTCAACTTTGATCAAATAAGATTAATCAAGACTGACAAGTACTAACAATATAGCTCTTGATTTCAACTTTGAGTTGATAAGATTAATCAAGGCAGACAAGTACTAACAATATGGCTGTTGATTCAACTTTGAGTTGATAAGATTAATCAAGACAGACAAGTGCCAACAATATAGGTCTTGATTCAACTTTGAGTTGATAAGATTAATCAAGAAAGACAAGTACTAACAATTTAACTCTTGATTCAACTTTGATCAAATAGGATTAATCAAGTCAGACAAGTAATAACAAGATAGCTCTTGATTCAACTTTGATGAAATAAGATTAATCAAGACATACAAGTACTAACAATATAACTCTTGATTTAACTTTGAGTTGGTGAGATTAATCAAGGCAGACAAGTACTAAAAATATAGATCTTGATTCAACTTTGATCAAATAAGATTAATCAGGACAGACAAGTACAAACAATATAGCTCTTGATTCAACTTTGAGTTGATAAGATTAATGAATAGAGACAAGTACTAACAATATAGCTCTTGATTCAACTTTGAGTTGATAAGATTAATCAAGAAAGACAAGTACTAACAATATAACTCTTGATTCAACTTTGTGTTGATAAAATTAATCAAGACTGACAAGTAATAACAATATAACTCTTGATTCAACTTTGAGTTGATAAGATTAATCAAGACTGACAAGTACTAACAATATCGCTCTTGATTCAACTTTGAGTTGATAAAATTAATCAAGACTGACAAGTAATAACAATATAGCTCTTGATTGAACTTTGATTTGAGAAGATTAATCAATACTGACAAGTAATAACAATATAACTCTTGATTCAACTTTGAGTTGATAAAATTAATCAAGACTGACAAGTAATAACAATATAGCTCTTGATTCAACTTTGAGTTGATAAGATTAATTAAGACAGACAATTACTAACAATATAGCTCTTGATTCAACTTTGAGTTGATAAGATTAATCAAGACAGACAAGTACTAACAATATAACTCTAGATTTAACTTTGAGTTGATAAAATTAATCAAGACTGACAAGTAATAACAATATAACTCTTGATTCAACTTTGAGTTGATAAGATTAATCAATACTGACAAGTACTAACAATATAGATCTTGATTCAACTTTGAGTTGATAAGATTAATCAAGACAGACAAGTGCTAACAATATAGCTCTTGATTCAACTTTGAGTTGATAAGATTAATCAAGACTGACAAGTAATAACAATATAGCTGTTGATTCAACTTTGAGTTGATAAGATTAATCAAGAAAGACAAGTACTAACAATATAACTCTTGATTCAACTTTGAGTTGATAAAATTAATCAAGACTGACATGTAATAACAATATAACTCTTGATTCAACTTTGAGTTGATAAGATTAATCAAGACTGACAAGTAATAACAATATAGCTCTTGATTCAACTTTGATCAAATAAGATTAATCAAGACAGACAAGTAACAACAATATAGTTCTTGATTCAACTTTGAGTTGATAAGATTAATCAAGAAAGACAAGTAATAACAATATAACTCTTGATTCAACTTTGATCAAATAAGATTAATCAAGACAGACAAGTACTAACAATATAACTCTTGATTCAACTTTGAGTTGATAAGATTAATCAAGACAGACAAGTGCTAACAATATAACTCTTGATTCAACTTTGATCAAATAAGAGTTATCAAGACTGACAAGTACTAACAATATAGCTCTTGTTTCAACTTTGAGTTGATAAGATTAATCAAGACAGACATGTACTAACAATATAACTCTTGATTCAACTTTGAGTTGATAAGATTAATCAAGACAGACAAGTACTAACAATATAGCTCTTTATTCAACTTTGAGTTGATAAGATTTATCAAGAAAGACAAGTACTAACAATAAAATTCTTGATTTAACTTTGAGTTGATAAGATTAAACAAGACTGACAAGTGCTAACAATATAGATCTTGATTCAACTTTGATCAAATAAGATTAATCAAGACAGACAAGTACTAACAATATAGTTCTTGATTCAACTTTGAGTTGATAAGATTAATCAAGAGTGACAAGTACTAACAATATAGCTCTTGATTCAACTTGGACTTGATAAGATTAATCAAGAAAGACAAGTACTAACAATATAACTCTTGATTCAACTTTGATCAAATAAGATTAATCAAGTCAGACAAGTAATAACAATATAACTCTTGATTCAACTTTGAGTTGATAAGATTAATTAAGAAATACAAGTAATAACAATATAGCTCTTGATTCAACTTTTAGTTGATTTGATTAATCAAGACAGACAAGTAATACAAATATAACTCTTGATTCAACTTTGATCAAATAAGATTAAACCAGACAGACAAGTAATAACAATATAGCTGTTGATTCAACTTTGAGTTGATAAGATTAATCAAGAAAGACAAGTACTAACAATATAACTCTTGATTCAACTTTGAGTTGATAAGATTAATCAAGACAGAGAAGTGCTAACAATATAACTCTTGATTCAACTTTGATCAAATAAGAGTAATCAAGACTGACAAGTAATAACAATATAGCTGTTGATTCAACTTTGAGTTGACAAGATTAATGAAGAAAGACAAGTACTAACAATATAACTCTTGATTCAACTTTGAGTTGATAAGATTAATCAAGACAGACAAGTGCTAACAATATAACTCTTGATTCAACTTTGATCAAATAAGAGTAATCAAGACTGACAAGTAATAACAATATAGCTCTTGATTCAACTTTGAGTAAATAAGATTAGTCAAGACAGACAAGTACTAACAATATAGCTCTTGATTCAACTTTGATCAAATAAGATTAATCAAGACTTACAAGTACTAACAATATAGCTCTTGATTCAACTTTGAGTTGATAAGATTAATCAAGACAGACAAGTACTAACAATATAGCTCTTGATTCAACTTTGAGTTGATAAGATTAATCAAGACTGACAAGTGCTAACAATATAGCTCTTGATTCAACTTTGAGTTGACAAGATTAATCAAGAAAGACAAGTACTAACAATCTAACTCTTGATTCAACTTTGAGTAAATAAGATTAATCAAGACAGACAAGTAATAACAATATAGCTCTTGATTCAACTTTGAGTTAATAAGATTAATCAAGAAAGACAAGTAAGATTAATCAAGGCAGACAAGTACGAACAATATAGCTCTTGTTTCAACTTTGAGTTGATAAGATTAATTAAGACAGACAAGTAATAACAATATAGCTCTTGATTCAACTTTGAGTTGATAAGATTAATCAAGAGAGACAAGTACTAACAATATAGCTCTTGATTCAACTTTGAGTTGATAAGATTAATCAAGACAGACAAGTACTAACAATATAACTCTTGATTCAACTTTGAGTTGGTAAGATTAATCAAGACAGACAAGTACTAACAATATAACTCTTGATTCAACTTTGAGTCGATAAGATTAATCAAGACAGACAAGTACTAACAATATAGCTCTAGATTCAACTTTGAGTTGATAAGATTAATCAAGACAGACAAGTACTAACAATATAGCTCTTGATTCAACTTGGAGTTTATTTATACTGATAATACACTTTTATTAAATGAATAATTGATTACAACAACAGCTTTTTCAACTCATAATTGGATCATAGATACTGATCATGTAGCTATGACAATCATTGTGAAACATGTTTGTGTGATTTAAACCACTGCTCAGTTTAGTATGTAAATATGTTGCAAATAATGTTTGATTTTGGGGAAAACAAACAAGTGTTGATATATTGTGTGTGCTTTGCCAACAGTAACTTGTCAATATACAGAGAAGTCATGATAAAGGTGTGAAGCTCAAGCATGCTACGTTCCTCTGGTTTTGTTAAGTGGAAAATGCAAATATACACATATGAATGTGAGAATATTAATATATTTCCTTGTTGGGGTCAGCTCAGGTGATTGGAATGCATGTAATTTAAAATCAGATTACTTTCTTCTTTCTGGTATCAGCCTGGCATGGATAAGTTGAGATCAGCCCAAAATACACTAATGCTGGCATCAGCCTGGCATAGATAAGCTGAGATCAGCCCAAAATAAATTCCAATCAGCCCAAAATACACTCCAATGCTGGGATCAGCCTTGCATAGATAAGCTGAGATCAGCCCAAAATAGACTCTAATGCTGACATCAGCATGGCATAGATAAGCTGAGATCAGCCCAGAATACACTCAAATGCTTGCATCAGCCTGGCTTAGATAAACTTAGATCAGCCCAAAATAGACTCTAATTCTGGCATCAATCTGGCATAGATAAGCTGAGATCAGCCCAAAATAGACTCTAGTGCTGACAAAGATAATCTGAGATCAGCCTAAAATACACTCAAATGCTTGCATCAGCCTAGCATAGATAAACTTAGATCAGCCAAAATAGACTCTAATGCTGGCAAAATAAGTTCAGATAAGACCAAAATACACTCAAATGCTGGCATCATCCTGGCATAGATAAGCTGAGTTAACACAGAATACACTCCAATGCTGGGATCAACCTAAGCATAGACAAGCTAAGATCTGCTGAGCTCAAAATACATTCTAATGCAGGCATCAACCTGGCATAGATAAGCTGAGATCAGCCCAAAATACACTCTAATGCTGGCATCAGCCTGGCATAGATTGGAAATCATCATAATTCCATACAGTGTTTCATTCCGATTCTAGCTCATATGTAACCCCAATATAGAGAGCCAAGTTTTACTGAAGTAGTGAAGTTACTGTGTGTGTGTGTGTAAAAATATATATATATGTATATATATATATATATATATATATATATATATATATATATATGTGTGTGTGTGTGTGTGTGTGTGTGTGTGTGTGCTTAGTGACTTGGTGGTAAAGCTGATATTTGTTATCATGAATGGAGTTGCAATGAGTAACAAGTTATTATACTCATGTAGTGTTTATTTTTCTCCCATGGCGTGTATGAAACATTTATTAATGCATGTCTACATTTGTTTTTAATAAATTGGCTTTTTGAAGCCAATGACCAAGTTAGTTGAAATGTTGCTGTATTACTACATTGCAGATATAACTTTGTCAGACTTAATCTGACTAATGGTAATATCACTATAATGTAGATCTCCAAACTCAGTTGAACATAGCTTAGATGTTTATATACGACTGTAAATCAAACTCCTTCTATCAATATTATATTTTAATAGAAGGTATAGATATTTCATTATACAATTTTATAAACAGCTGTTTAAACCTCTACTATCACAATGTATCACAGTACCAACTTCTACAATTATAATTTGACATTCTGCTGACAATTACTATGAATCCTTTTATTGATTTATATGACTATATGCATGAGTGTCAAATGAACAATAGATAAACAATTCCTTACTGCCTTTTACTTTTATCATGTTTTCATAGAAGCCAGTGTAAATGGTGGAGGTAGAACCTGAGAAAACCCCCAGCAAAATCATCACCGACCAAAGAAAAACTACTGGCAAGCTTTCTTTCATACCCGCATTGGGTGAACCTGAAACTTGAACCCACACAGACAGAGGTGAGATGGCAATGATCAATAATGGTGAGCACTTTAGACCACTTGGTGTCGATCTTGGGGCCTCAACTACAAGAAGTGTCAAAATACTCTCTTTACAAAATATTAAATATTAGCATTAAAGATTGGAAAAGTTTTTAAATATTGCTCAAAACCAGTGATGTCTTACAAGAATCAAACTGTAAAAAGGAAAGTACAAAAATCTTACTAATCTAATTTACTTTGTGTCATACGGCTAATAGCCAGTTTTGTGTCACATGTCAATGGCCATTTATGAGACAATTAAATGTTTGTTTGTTTTTGTATGGTTTAACACCATTGTTCAGCACATGATAGGCTATACATGGCGGCCAGTATTATTGGTGGAGAAAGAACCTGGAAAACCCCCAGAAAGAACAATTGACCCACGAGAAGCTACTGGCAAGGTTTCTCAAATGACCAAATTATACGAATCTCTTTTTTCAAATAATTTCTTTTTTCAGTTTCAAAAAAAAGATTTTCATAAAAACTGTACCTATGGTGTGGCGTTTTGCATGACCCAAAGTTAAATTAGAAACATGTATAATGAAAGTAATTTGGACAAGCCACTGTTTAATGTTAAACATTATCGCAGGCTAACACTATCCCTTACATAAGTTTGCCGTGCCTAGGGTGAGAAGCCCGACCAAGGCCGTCAGAAGTGCAATTATTACCTTGTTGTGGAAGCGCTAGTGCAGATCAAAGAAGTTGCCCGAAGGATTGGACATGCCTTATCTTCTTGATACGCAGACTGACAGCCAGATTGAATTGGTCACTTAGTTGATTGGACAGGTCGACAGCGCTACCCAATCAGAATCAAAATAGGGATGGGACCCTGATTTGGACTAAGTATGATATCCTTAGACCTGCCAGCAAGATTTAGTTTGCTATAGTTCATTAGAGCGATTGCCAGAAGATAGCAGCTCCAATCAGCCATGCGTTATTGGCGGGTAAAAAACCTTAGTACAGGATTCTAAGTGTAGCTTCTAAAGGTCAGTGAGCTAGTTGTTCGATCTTTGCTGAATGTGACTGCATTTAATTGTAGATTGTAGAGATACTTATTATTATTACTAGAATCGTAGTAGGAATAATTATTTTGTGATGTTAATATGTTTGTATATTTTGAAGAATGAGTTCATATTTGTAAAGAATCATATTGCTTGCTAGCCGTCGTAAGAGTTAATATTATTATAATTCGCTATGTGGTTATTTTATAGTAGACTAGCACATTTGTCCATGCAATTATAGATTTTGCTATTGCTGAATTGAATGGTATCTTTGAAATGGTTGCACTGTGAAAAATTAGTACTATGAATATTTGAATATTTGTGTACGCTTGTGGGAGTGTAGTGTACAGACATGCGTCTGTTTGTTGTACTATTATAGTACAATGAGATTAAATATATATTTGGATATACTGATGTGACACAATGTATTGATGTATGATATCGTGTTATTACGCCATTGTTTTCCCTGTAAGAGTGTGTGGGAATTTGTTGGTTTATCGGTGAATGAATCGTGCAACTGTGCAAGGGTCAAGAAGCATACATTTAGTCCAATTGTTGTTTCAATTGGTATATTGGTATATACATGAGATTATTTTGAATCTTAGTTTAATTCCAGGAGATTTGTGAATCTCGCTTACAGTGCAGAACATTTGAAACATATTTGAAAACTTGAGATTGTTCAAATCTCAATCCTAGTCTATACGTGAAATTATGTGACTATCTTACAGTGCATACTATTATTTGAAACTGAGGTTTCTTGAATCTGTATATCAGAGAGATATAATATTTTTGTTTTTTTTTCAATGTGTGAATGTTAGTATAGAGTGATTGGATCAATTGTATGTCGAGAGAGTGTGAGAATCATTTCATTTTTACATCATACATTTTTCTTTACTAATCAAGTTAATACATTTTCATCTTTTACACATTGTGTTTGAGTTATTCATTTAATCCAAAATCCACTCAGTTTCTATTCTGTGAGACATGTACCATAAAATTGAGAGACAGACAGGGAATTATGCAAGAGACTGTTATTAGCCCTTTAAATGTTGTCTTCATGGGGCTTGTTGGTTGCCATTGGCAGCAGAATTCGAAGAGCCAAATTACATACAAAATTTCGTGATCACATAGAGTACCATGCTTTCTGGTTTTTCAAATGTACAGACAATGAATATAGAGTCTCACTTCTCTGGCTTTTCAAAGATATAGATTATGGATTTTGCATCACCACATCAAAATTTTCTCATGGATTTGTGCTGGCCCACCACCATCCCAGTCACCACCCAGTAATGAATACATAGTGAGTTATGCCTTTATGTTGTTCATGCGTATGTGTCTACCATGGGATAGGATATTTTTCCCCATTCAGGTACTCATAAGCTATGCTAATAATGTAATGGTCGTGTCCTTTAAATTCATTTCTTTTACAGTTTTAAATACATGTAAGAAAATATAAGAATATTTTCTTCAAGAAAATATAAGAATATTTTCTTCAAGAAAATATAAGAATATTTTCTTCAAGAAAATATAAGAATATTTTCTTCAAGAAAATAAAAGAATATTTTCTTCAAGAAAATATAAGAATATTATCTTCAAGAAAATATAAGAATATTTTCTTCATGTTGGGATCAGCCTAGCTTTAATCCATGAATCTGGGATCAACCAAGAATACGCTCGTATGCAGGTATTAGCCTAGCATAGATTTAGTTAAGATGGATCAGCGCCACAAGAATACATTGGGATCAGCCTAGCACATATTTTATTGAGCTGGGATCAGCCTAGCAAAGGCCATGTAAGCTGGGATCAGCCCAGATTAGACTTTATTTTTCAGCCTAGCACCAATTATCATTGAGCTTGGATCAGCCCAGAATACAGATTAATGCCAGGATCAGCCTAGCATAGATTTTCTTGAATATGGGATGAGCACAGAATATACTTGAATGCTGGGATCAGCCTATTACAAATTTTCCTTGAGATGGGATCAGCCTAGCACCAATTCAACTTAAACTGGGATTAGCCCAGAATACACTGTGGTGCTAGGATCAGCCTAGCACAGACTGGGAAGCAGTCTTTTACTTTGAGCTGGGATCAGCCTAGCACATATTGGGAATCAGTCTTTTATTTTGAGCTGGGATCAGCCTAGCACAGATTGGGAATCAGTCTTTTACTCTGAGCTGGGATCAGCCCATCACAGATTGGGAATCAGTCTTTTACTTTGAGCTGGGATCAGTCTAGCACAGACTGGGAATCAGTCTTTTACTTTGAGCTGGGATCAGCCTAGCACAGATTGGGAATCAGTCTTTTACTTTGAGCTAGGATCAGCCTAGCACTGATTGGGAATCAGTCTTTTATATTCAGATTCTTGCCCATGAGTAGCCCCCACAGAGAGTCAAATATTTTTAAAATATTTAAATTACGTATTGATGTTATTTAAGTTATGAGTTTGATGTTGTAGGATATCTGTAATATTGAATAGTGGCATGTTAGAGAGAGAGAGAGAGAGAGAGACAGAGAGAAAGAGAGAGAGATGAATATATATATTTATGTATCCTTAATTTCTTACAATGCATGTATTAAATCCTTAATCGTACAGTTCAGTATTGTTTTGTTTTGCATAAACATACATACATACATACATACATACATACATACATACATACATTTATGGAGTGCAATATTTGTGCATGTATATGGTAAATACTTTTCATACATGCCATTAAATTTGGCCTAAATTTTTTTAAATCAGCGCGTTAACAGTGAATTGCACAAACTAGCTGATGTTAATATTTTCTTTGATCCTCTGTTTTGTTTACTTCATCTTGTAATTATTAGCTGGTATAGTCTTCATGTTTTGGGATTATCAATGCTGGCAGCTGGGATCATTGATAATTTGTTTAATGGCTATTTCTAGCTAACTGTTTAAGACTGTTTGATACATACTCAATGTATGGATAACATACTCAATGTATGGATAACATACTCAATGTATGGATAGCACCTGTTGTCTAACTTGTATGCATCATTGCATTTAAGTTTGGTTTTCTCATCTTTATTTCTTTGGTACATACACATGTTGACTGATCTCTCATGTGGTCTACCTTGGTAATATTGTAAGATTGCAGAACACGTCAGTTTCCAAAACATTGCTGTGAGCGACATTATTATAAAATATGTGCTGCTAAATACAAAACTGATTTTATTCTTTGGGCAAAACAATCTCAATATAGTAATGTGTAAAATATTGAGTGGATAATTTCTATTGATAATCATTGTTAAAAAATGACTAAATATACACATTCAATGCTACTAGTTTATGTTTGTTTGAATATTCCAACAAAATCTGTGGCTTTGTTGCTTGTAGGCTATGTGCGGTTTAATTAGAACTGTGGGTTTGTGTGTTTTTTCAGTATATAAGACTTTGATGGGTTCGGTCAGCTAGCAGAAATCAAACTAGCTACATCACAGTTATCATTTTCTTTATTAATTTAATTTTTAATTTTGTTTATTATAGAGTTATATAACTTTTTGCAGTATTTTGGACAGTAAATTTTTTTCGCAGTTTTTTTCTTAGCACAATGCAATATTTATGTAAGGATTTTTTTGGGTTGTTTTTATTTAAGGATTTTTTTGGTTGTTTTTTTATTATTTCTCTCTTTGAAAATTATATGCCTTCTAGTAATTTCTAATTTATTTTTATACCCAAACTAAATATTGTTATATCATTTGTTTTTTTAAACTCAGTTATACGATTAGGCGAGTGTTTGCTTCATGGCAGTGTTTCCATTTACCCTCATTTACGAGGGATCCCCAAAGTTTTTATTTGACTCCCAGTTTTTAAACCAGTATTTGTTTTTAACTCAGTCTGACCCTCAGTTTTGACAACAAGGTAATTTTCTACTCTCAGTCTTGCAGCCATATAGGATACACTGATTTGGCATGCTCTTCATCACAAGGTCAAGAAATAAAAAATATGTTTCCAGTCTAGAGACTTTCCAAAACTTCCCTCCTCCCCTCCAATGAAAGGGAAAAAGGAAAGTTCCCAAAACTGATTTGTGCATCTAATTAAGCTGGTTTGTCCCTCTTCTTGAAGTTCCAGGAGTTATTGTGGTTGATCCCACCTTAGTTTGATTTCTGTTTTAGACAATTCTCTGCAGTTAATTCTCAATTCCGCCAGATACTCTGAATTTAACCACTTAACATGATTGTCGATAATCCAAACATTAGTATCTTAGATTATTACGTCACTGTGATGAGTTTCTGGAATTACGTTATCTCACATTGAATCTTGTCTGTCTTAAGTCTAATTCACGCTCTTATCTCTTGCAGTGATTCATTACTAGCCTAGTGATCTGTCAACATTTCTTCATAATAATCAACTTATTTGTTTAGTCAGAAGCGATTCTCATGTAATCAAAGGAGGTTGTCAATGATTAATCACGATTGATTCTTTTTAGCAGAAGTCAAGAAATACTATTAAATGAAATGTTTTCTTGGACACAGTACACATTTTGTCCCAAATGATGATTTTAGGAATATATTTCTCACCCATTCATGTTAGTATCTATTCATCTCCCTACCATAGAAAAATGCTATGACAAAGGCTGGCGCTAACACCCCCCTGTCTCATCTCCATGGGAAGCCCGTAAGTTGGGGTTAGCATCATCATATCAGAATTTCTTCATAATTCTAATGTGCGCATTGTTCACCTGGACCATTAAGATGAACTGTTTTATATTGTGAAAATGTAATCATGAACAGTTGGTGCTGATGATGGTTGTGATGCTTTAGCATTGCAGTAATACAACAGATGAGGTTTATAACCTAAAAATTCAGAATAATTGCATATTGCTTCATTTGTTTTAGTCCAATAACCCCGATGAGCTGAATCGGTGTTGTCACGAAGCATCATTTGGAGATCTTTTTTTGATTTACTTAAATAACATGAGTTCATGTCGACTCTATCTGCATAATTTGGTAATTGGTTAATCATAACAAAACATGTTTGTTGACGTTTGTGCAGCATCAAAGATCTCGAATAAACTGGGCTGAATTGTCTTCGTAGTAGCTGAGTATAGAACCAATTGCAGTTTCATCTGGTAGATTTACACAATCCCTAGAAACTATCACACCTTTGCTGCTGTATATGCATCATCCTCTGGCAGCCATACCTTCTTTTCTGACCTGTATGATACTATGACCTTTCTAACCATCAGCAATGTCAATACTTGTATTGTCTGTCAACATGAGCGACCACAGATGATATTGTAAAATAATTAATCAGCAGTTCATGTATGGTATATGTTAGTTCAACTTGTATTATCTTATCATGGAGAGATTCTTCGTGATAATGTTGACCCGATGGTATCACAGATTGATCCCAATTCTGATTCTGGAGCACTCTGAAAGAGCCAGACTTAGACTGGATCACACTTACTAATATTATAAATTTGCTTTGCTAAAATCAGTTATTTCTTTGAGGCAGATATTTTGTTATACTTGGTGTTCATGCACGAGTGCTGTGGTCAACAACAAGGGCACCTTTACTACAATGATTGCTGGAATTGTGCAAAACCTGGTCTTGTGTTGTTGTTACAACTATGGGACATTTTAGTCGCTTTTTCAAAACTCTGATGTCTTCCATGCAGGCCCCATTGTCCTTGACACGCTCTACCCATTTGTTTATATTTTTTTTTTGTATTTCATAACTGAGATACTTTCCTTCATATTGACCATGTGTGGCAGATTTAAGTTAACATATGTGTCAATGTAGACCAGACATAAATGGAAGAAAAAATATCGAGGGGGGGGGGGAACAGGGTGTCTGTATATTTGAAAGTGTTGATTATCATGTGATGTGGGCATTATGAATCACCTACATAATGAATCAAATTACAAGCTATGGATATATTTTAATTGCCACAAATATATTTTATCCTGAAAGACGTTACAGTTATCAGCATTTAGCATACATATATGTGTCTACCAGTATCTATGTATGCATAATCATAAGATTCAGCGACATAATATATAATCATTTATTATGTTAATACATATCATAGGGTTTTCTTATTTACACCATGGCAATTTATTATTTTGAAACAATTAAGACCAAATGTTAATTATACAGCATTAACTGCCATACATACCATTGATCACAGAACTGAATAAATGAAGAGAGACCTGATAATATTACAAAGTAATATTTTCAGCAACATCAACAAAAATGCTAAATAAAAATGAAATTAAACATGTAATAAATACAATTAAACACATTAGCTTGATACATCTAGACTAAATGTATGATGTATGTACTTGTAACACCTGTTATCAGCTTAGAACAGTAATGGCTATAAACTGTCAGATAAAGATTATAGTTAAGAGTACTTAAAAATGATGAATTAGCATAAAAATTGTAAGGAATGAATTATTATAGCAACATATATTATAAAATTGATAACCTTTTAGACTGGTTATAGAATGACATATTCACAAAACAACTGCAAACGATTGAACCAAATTTCCCAGCACCTTATCATAAATGACTCAAGTTAGTATCATAGATGCAGATCCATAATTAAAAGTAATTGTAATTCAAGCTAACCTTTAATTGATTTCTTCCCAACAACCTAACTGTGACTAAATTAACAAAATCATCATGACCGATGCCTTCTGACTTTTACACAGGTAATGATGAACAACTTCAAATATGGCCATGGTCAAAAATAATATTTATCTCGAAAGCTGCTGAATATACCAGATGTGGCAATGCTTGTTCACATATTTTGTTTACCAAATGCATTTAAATGACCTGTTCTGAATCGCCTAAATGAATTAAATTTGTCAAAGAGAAGATGGCATAAAGGCATTTCAGTTTTGGTACATATCAGAAAGGTTCACCTTGAGAAAAAGATATTTTTGAAAATGGTTCTTGATAGAATTGGACTGATCGAGTATATATAGTTTAAAATTAAGCTGATCAATTAAAACTGCTTCATTTCATGTACCAGGCAGCCATTAAGACGTGTTATGTATAAAATAGAAACTATGGATGATTGTTATTTAATCTCAAAAAGTGTTCCACACAATTTATACAAAATTCCAAGTATTGTAGTATTGAGAAAGTTTAAAATGATACAAATTATGCTTATCTGCCATCAGATATAAATTGAAGAATTTTTTGGTTAGCTGTTCTTGGACTAAACCCCAAGTCCTATGTGAGCCAGGAGGGCATCTGAAATCCTGTCCTCTTGTGAAATTCAACAAATTAACCTCTGTCAAAATGTATAAGTGTATCCAGATAGTAGAATGATAAATTTCCTTGGGCTGAAACCATATGTCCAAGCCAGATATTCTTACTTGTGAAGTTACACAGCATATATAAAACATATTCCTAAGTCAGATATTCTTATTTGTGATGTTACATGGCATATATAAACCATATGCCTGAGCCAGATATTCTTACTTGTGAAGTTACACATCATATATAATTATATAATGAATAAGGAGCTAATAAACTAATACTTTTTAATGGCCATTGCAAATTAATCTGTTAAAAGATAATATCAATTTGAATCAATTATCTACCTTTATTATCAATATATGTAAGCAAATACCAAAATTATCAATATTCTTGTTACCCTTAGGTTTCCCCATTTCAAAAAGCATTTTCTATTTTTTTATTTCAGAAGGAAATACTGTGACCTTATTGCCAGCTGGCATTGCTGACGTCATATCAGGAAAGCCACTGAGCTTGCAATGTGTCTACGATGGAACAAACAATCCTTTTATCTTCAACTTCTACTTGAATCCAGATACAAGTGGATTGATAATAAGTATTTCTAACTGTATGATTATCAATGCAGTAGGTTATAACACAAGTTTGTACAGTCAAAGCTGTGGTACAAACAATGTGAGTCTTACAATTTTAACTGTTTCTCAGGAAAACGATGGCCAGAAATGGGAATGCGATGTGTCATTTACAACTGTTGTTCCAATACCACCCAAAGCCTCAACCATAATTAGGGTAACTGCTGCAAGTAAGTTTAATAATAACCATAATTATAATAATTATTCTTGATTAAAAAAATAATAACAATCATTGTTTGGGTTCAAAAATGTTTTTGTGACAAGACTCTGAGATGTCAGTCACTGACATCAGCAAAAAAAGACAGACAACATTGCTCATCTTTATACAGCTATCAATTTTATTTAAATTTCCATTAAATTTAAGGACTTGGTTTGTATCATTCTGATCTGCAGTGTAATATGGTTGCCATGAGTATCAAAGAGTATCTTAACTTCTTTGCAAAGCAAAATTTTACCAAACAAACAACATCATCTTTGCATATATCTTTGAAGGATTCAGTTTGCCATCTAACATGTTTTCCGTTACTAGCAAGAGTAAAACCCTAAAATACTTGTCAAACAGGTCTACATTTTTTGGACCATATTTTCAGAAAGCATCCTATCATAAAACTTTTTAAAGTTTGGATGCTGTTAGTGATCCTCACTTTAATAGCAGCAATTACTTACCTGCCGATGCTACATAGCTAACTTGTTTTTTGTGGCTAAATTCACTGTCTGCTCGATGTGAATACATACTTCCACAGAGTAGAGAAAATGTCAGAATGACTTTTTGCACTCCACTATCTATGTCACATGTTTATATGCAGAAGGTAGATATTATCTGCCATTTTTTTCAAGGATGCCATACTGTATAGAAATCTGCCAAAATTGTTACCAGAGAAATTATATCTGTAGCAACATACTGCAAACAGCGGTCTTCTTCTCCAGTTATTTTTAAAATTAGTCTTGGTTTTACAACTGTCTGCTATGTTTTCTAGACAACTGTATTTTAGCCTATACCTCTTAAGAACAGTACTCGGAGGTTTGACCACAGGTGCTTTGACCATAGGTGGTTTGACCATAGGTGGTTTGTCCACAGCGGGGCTTTGACCATAGGTGGTTTGTCCACAGCGGGGGGTTTGACCACAGGGGGTTTGCCCATAGGTGGTAAGAATAATATGAAAAGACTATGATTAGTTGTTGGAGCATTAGATGTAGGTATATTTGGGGATTAAAGTGAGGGATTAAAAGCATATCTTCAGGGATTATAAGTTGCGGCATTTAATTCACTAAAATTTGTATAGTTGAAGGATTATAAGTTGCATAATGTATATCTTAACTTTATCAAGGGATTATACAGTAAGTTGTGTAATTATATCTTAAGTTGCGGCACTTAATCCACTGAGTGATGCACTGTGCCTATTGGTTGCAAACAAACATCCAGATGACTTGTATTTATACATGATGTAATAATATGATTTTTTGGTTTCATAGAGAACTGAAGAATGGGTCACGCGTTTGGAGCTGTACAAAGAATCGCACTTGTAAGTGCAAAGCTACAATTGTGGCACGTGATCTTGTAATTGTTGGAAACAAGATTCCTCAACATTCACACGAAGGAAACATCAGCTATGGTTTGGCAAGACGAGCTGTCGGAGAATTGAAACGAATACTCGAGGATACTCTTGCTATGCCAGCTGCAACACAAACTTCAGTCACTTCAATTCTCGCCGATCATGTTTTTGCACGCATTACCAAAGAAAACTACTTTATCAAGAGCATTGAGGAAACACAGACAGAAAAGGAACGCCCACGGAGACAGAGCTATGCCTCCGATTCCACACGATCTCGATTTTGAGATGCCGGAACGTTTTAGTCACTTCGTTCAAAGGAAACTTGTCACATAAAATTTCATTAATTGACCATAATTTTAAACTCTAAAAAACAGTTTATTATTATTATAAAAACCACATGTGGACAAACCACCTATGGACAAAACCCCGCTGTGGACAAACCACCTATGGTCAAAGCACCTAGAACCTTAAGAACTTAGTTCCTCTAAGGGCTTCAGAGGCTAACACCTTTTTGGCAGACACATGTTCTTTTCATACATACAAATCACTGTGTCAAGGGTAAGTCCTTGTGTTCTAAGGAAAATAACAACAGACTCAGCTTCATAGCTTTGAGTCTTCATTATTGGTGGAAACAAGCTATGTTCAACATTTCTTTTCTCCTGTTGAATAGTGAGAAATATTTGGTCAGTATTTTACAGTATGAATCTTGTGAAAGTGTTTTTCTTTCTAACTGTGTGTTACTGTGTGTATATATTGTATAGTCCTACCCATTTATGTCGACATCGTCGGGCCCGAGAAAATATTGTCAACATTAGGCAGATGTCGAGATAAGTGTTTGGGGGGTGGGGGGGGGCTGCAAAAAGATAAAAGTTAAAATTCGTCAGTGAAGGGTGACCCATAGTCGGTGAATACCATTTACACTTTGAGAAAACAGTGGAAATTTTGAGTACATGAAGACAGAATCAGTGCGAAATACACTAGCATATTGACAAATTACATTTTGGTTACCTTTGTGTAGTAAAATCCAAATTAAAATATTGCATCGATCACATCATGATACGAAAAACATTACGATATTCAATGTAGGCATTAGCACATGGTTAGATAGTTGTTATTTACATACTTCATGTACATGTACTTAAATTGGCCTAGATTTTGGTCAGACTGTTCCCATTTTATTGAGGCTACCAAGGGAATGGGGCTATTCACAGGAAAATATATTAAATAAACTGTCAACAGTACATGCATTCTCCACAAATACTTTTGTATCCGATGTTATGATGAACATTAACTCGACTGAACAAACCATTTCTTGCAGCGCAGTTCTCCACACTAAGTTTTTTTCGCAAATGCTTCATTGAACCATTTTGATACTTCCTCCACATCTTCAAATGTAGCAGTCTTTTACTTCTTCCTTTGGGGAGCGCAGTTACCTTCAACGTAGTCTTTCTTTATAGACTCAGCAGCTTTCATCCTTCCTGAATGCATGTTAAATTTTAAGTGAAAACAATTTACAGACCTCTTTGCGAGATGTTCATCCCTCAACTTCCTTAACAGCCAGATATTTAGTTTCCAGAGACTGTAAATTTAATTTGCGTTTTACACTGATGTTAGTATCCATCGTAAATGTAAATAAAGTTAAAAATGAAACTTTTACAGTAAAATAAATTTGTTTTAATCACCGATCACTTTCAAAGTTCTTGGAAACGCATAATCGTATTTTGATGCAATTTGATATCTGGGATTAAGAAAATCACGTATACAGGAGTCCTCTATACGCATCAATTTCCTGGACGGCAAATTTAAGGGCTTGCTAGTTCTGCTTTGACCATATGTTGAGTGGGAAATTGTGTTGATCAATTGATCCTATTAGCTGTGCTGATATTTACAATCAGAAAATTCAGTGGCTGAAAGACCCACAGATGTACATGTTGTCATTGTAAGAGTACATCTGAAGAACATGACCCACAAGCTAGGCGGCAAGATCAAAGACTTGACTAGCTGCAGAGTGGTGAGAAAATGTGCTGCTATTAACAATGACTGGTTTCAGAGGTAGAATGACCCATTAATGTACTTGTGTATAAGAGTACATCAAATGAACAAAACCTTTTAAGGGGCCCCGAGTGGTCTAAAGCGCTGTCCGTTACGGACCACTGCCATCTCACCTCTGTCTGCGTGTGTTTGAGTCTAAGATTCGGCAAATGTAGTTATGTGAGAAAGCTTGCCAGTAGCTTCTCGTGGGTCGGTGGTTCTTTCCGGTGGTTGTCCGGGTTCTTCCTCCACCATTAATACTGGCCGCCATGTATAGCCTATATTGTGCTGAAAAATGGCGTTAAACCATCAAAAACAAAAATAAAACAAAACCTTTATTATTATTTTCATTTCCAAGTGTAGCAAACTAAGTAGTGCTTGTGACTTCAAAATCAAGACATGTTGAGAGTTAGAGAAAATGCTGTTTGCAAATTTTGACAAGAAGGTTTAAACGGCAAATTGACAAAAATTGTTATGAAATTCAAGGGATACATATCAGTGCTGTAAACAAGTTTGAAAATTAAACTCGATGGCAACCACTATTTCTATTCATCTGGAAATATAGCCATTTCAGGTATGCCCACTTTGCTTCTGGTAGGGGACTGCAACATTTACTGGTGGTACTCTTGAACTCCTAGTTTTAAAATCCTAGCAATACATCTGTGCACTCTTTGGAAAATGCAAGAATTTATCAGATTTCACTCCTTTTAAGTTGCCGTGAGAGGCCAGCTTTATAGGCCCAAACGAAAGCCTAGGGTGGTTGTGATTTTTTTATCTGACCGCGACATTAAAGCCTGGCGGCAAGATCAACTAATTGTTGAACAAATTATGGGACGGAACTGACAGATTGTCGACATAAATAATAGAAAACAAAGAATTAGTTCAAGATGGGACCAGGGGCTTCTGTCAACACGTACGTTTATCTTTTATCTCAACGTCGACATAAGCATGACAACTTGATATTAATAGTTGACCAAGGGACTGGGACTTTTCTTTTTTGTTGACATAGGCGGCTTGTTGATATAAACGGATAGGACTGTATTTGAAACAGACAGGATTTTGTTATACTGTTTTTTTTTATTTTCAACTTCTCAACATATTCTGTTTTGTTATGCTCAAATCATATTGTACGCAGAAATATACCCATACAACTTTGAATGTTATATATTATTCAGATATCAAGGATGTACACACAATTATCAGTTCACTTTTTGAATTGTTACATTTTCTAACAATTTTCAGAGATTGACACTCCTTCTCCTGACACTATCTTTCTGGTTTTTTTTAAAAGTCTGAGTCAGAAAATTCATGTCGTATATGAGACTGAGACAGAAAAGAAAACATGTTTCCATGCATAGTTGTTATTTTCAAGTTCAGATGTATGTACTTTTTGTTATGTCCATTCAATTTTTTATGAATTACCCATTAATTAAAACACTCAAGGTTTTAAATGTTTTGCTGATTGAAGCAAAATAATTGCCAATAAAACATAATCCCATGCTGAAAACTGGCTTTGCGAGAAGCCATATATTCCCATTTCATCTAAATGATTATAGTTTAAAGTATGATCAAACAAATGCTGATATTTTATCAGAAATGAATTCAGTGAAGTCATAAATGATTCTGAAGTTTTAAAGATTCTACCAAACGAAACATATTAATTACCAACAAATTTTATAAATTTGATCCGCACCCAGAGAACTGGCTTAGTGAGTCACTATATGCTACAGTATCTGATTATACTTTGATTATAATTTCATGTCCAAACATACCATTTCTGATATTTGATCTAAACGCAGTCCAATCATGCACTAATCATTTCCTCTTCCTGTCATAAACATCAAACGCAATCTCAAAACAATTCAACAAAATTCAGTTTCACCTAAGCATTAGCTTTGCCCAGTTCATACATATCTTCCATTGGTGCATTATTTTTGGCTGTCAAGGTGTAAACTGTTCTCGAGCAGATGTCAATAGTGCCTCCTACACTAAATTTGTTCCAGACAGCTCTCTCTTAGTAAGAAACTAAGCCAGAGTTGAATCAGGGGAAATTTAGATTGATGCTCCAGCACCAAAATGACACACAAGTTGGAATTTCAACATATCAAAAATGGGTCATATTTAAATTTCAAGTATCAAAACATGAGGGTACACATCTGTTGAAAACCTGTTCTTATTATGTCAACTTTATTGTTTGCTATCAGTGTTCTTAGTGTGTAAACCAGTGTGAACTATTACGAAATTGCATATAACCAGGTGAGTTTTACTTCAACATGATGCAGTGTTCTTTGTGCGTACACTAAGGGTGTTTTAGTGGTATGACGCTGCATAGTCAGATGAGTTTCACAGCTATCAACATAAAGGGTTCTTAGTCAACTTAATATTTACACTACAGGTGTTTTAGTGGTATGACCCTGCATACAGTCGGGTGAGTTTCATGGCTATCAACAAACAGTGTTAGTGCACACACAGAGTGTACTCAGTAAGACACTGCATCCAGCCAGGTGAATTTCAAGGCAACAAGTGATTTCATTATTACACAGTAATGTCAGAACAGTCTGTGGGGCAGGGTGTCCAACAAAGGGACCCTTGGGATACTCGTGCAGATTGCATAAGTGCTCAAAGTGCACACTGAAAAATTGTTACACTTCTTGTAAATTTGGTCTTGTATCAAGGCCAGGGGAACCTTCCCTCTTCATTTTGTTCAAAATTTTCCAACAAGAATCACATGTTGGAACAAACATTTTTGGCAGCTGGTAAAGCTCATCGCAAAGGAGGTTTTATACATTTGAGAAGTCAATCAGCTTCCCCATGTAGGGAGATGATGAACATGTATTCTGTCTCTATTAGCATGCACACCTTAGGTTGCTGATTGTTCCCTCCCATTGAGGAGCACTGTGACACTGGTATGCATCCTCCCATTAAGAAGGTAGAGCACTGTAATAGCAAGTTACATCTTACCATTAATGAAGTATAGCACCATCATAGAAAGTTGTGCCTTCCTGAGCATCCAAATAGTGGGTTGATTCCTCACATCAGGGAGGCAGAGTATACAGCAATACATGTGTTTTCTGGCAGCATGTTGCTCTTCTTCTGTTCAGGGGGCAAAATGCTGCACCTATGTTGCACACAATGATAAATCGGTTGCAGATTAAGTCTTCCACATCTAATACTCATCAGCATTTCAGTACAAGGACAAAGCTTCCCCAGTTATCCCTTTTAACATCCAACCCTGTGCAGGATTCACAATTTATACACAGGACTCAGGCTAAGGAATAGGGATCGCATTAGTGTTCCCAAATTATATCTTGGAGCATTCTTGACTATGATGATGATGATGAAATTTCTCCTCATTGTCCCCAGTGCAGTGACATCTCTCAGACCCTCCCTCTTAAGCTCAGATAGACGAGGAAGAGTTCTGGTCATTTTATTATGTGGCTAATTACGTTTACCATCTGTTACCCACAGACTTGTGCCCCAACCTGGCACACAGTCTATTATGAAGGTTCCTTTCCTTTTTAGAAAGATCTCCAGATGACCAGCTCTGCCAGACTTACTTCTCCCACCTTTATCCATGTTTAAGTATCACGGAGGTGTTCACAAGGCCAATGTACATCGACAATATGAGAGGATGGTCTGTTCCTGCCTCATCTTTGATACCCCTTTTTCTTCTTCTAGCTACAGGATACATTCCCCAAAGTGGCCTATCAAAACTTCCTTTATACGGAGCCAAAGTGGGTACTTCTGGGGAAGAATGGGCATGCCTTACTATAAAAAGAACTGATACCATAGAATAGGAAACCAATTCAATGTAATCATAGTTTTGCATGCCACCCTATTCTCAGCTGCTTACTTTAATTTGTTGAGAGAGTCCTTGTTTTATTCAGCTGCATTACTACATGCATATGATGCTGTGACCCTGCATCTCAGCATGCGCTCTGTTGCCAGGGCATTATGGGCAGACTGTATGCATGTACTCTATGATGTTGCATTGACCTCAAAACTTCTTGATTAACCACAGTAAAGACCATCAGAAGGCTGCTAGTCTGGAAGCCCTGGGGTCATTTTTCTTATGCTGGCTTCTTCAGCCTTACTATAGATCACCAACATTGATCTTTCTAACTACTCCCAGTCCATCGCAATCAGCCAAGAAACAAGTTCAGGCAAATTACCCTCAGTGGCCATCAGCAAATTTTTCAAGCAGGCTCAAGCCCATTTTAATAACCAACTGCTGCTAGACCACCTCTCCTTGAGATCCATAGTGCCCAGGTCACCGCAGGATTGTGAGGAAGTTTTCTGATGCTCCTTCCTTTCATACCAACAGGAATAGGGGACCGCTCTAGCAAATTAATTCCATCTCTTGCCGTGCACTTCTTTAACTCATTCTGGTAGGTGATTGCCCAGGCCTCATAGGATCTTGGTAAAGTATTATGAGACATTGGGTGGATACTCTCCATTTTTTGTATGGATCAGGAGGTTTTTCAATCCAGTCATCATGATCCATTCTGATTTTTGTTCACCTTGACTCAGTTGGAAATTGACAGTACCTACCTGACGGACAAATATGGTCAGAAATTTATTAGGGCTCGTATAGTCAGAATAGGACTACCGGCACATGATTTCCTGGTTCATTCTAAAGTTTGACTTAATTTGATACATTTAAGGAATGCTGACAATTTTCCCTTGCTACCACTCCACATGGCTCTAATCAAGCCGGCTGAATATGCAAGTTAAACTCGATCAATGGAACACTGTTCCCTCATTGGTTTAAAGACAATAATGTCCTGCATTTATTTATAGCTTATTTTCAGTTGGCCGATGAGAAAGCAGTATTTCATTCAGCACAGTGTTCTTGCATATTAAGCGTATGCAATCGAGGCCATGTAAGCAGTGGCATGTGCAAATGGTCTGGCATTCCTTAAAGGTGTAATAGCAAGCCAAATTTTGGATACACATAAAAAGTTTAAATGCCCGAGCTAAACATCGGTAACTAATTTAGTACATTACACGAAATGTAGCTTGAAATATTGACATTTTTCTCAGATATGTCGTGCTAGAAAGGAGATAAGTGCCCCCTTTTCCAAGTTAGGACATGTATGACAGGTAAATTGTAAGCAACAATACAAGCACCTCTGATTTCCATCAGTCAGTTATTAGCGATGTCTCCACTGATATGTCTAACAAAGAAGCAGAAAATGTTATTAACTTTAATTTTATGCCATTGAATTTAAACTATTTAACCAGAAATTTAGATCCATTCCATTTGTAATATTGTAAATATATAAACCGCTAATAATGGCTGTCAGAATAAAAAAGGAATTGCTTGCTTGTCCTTTTTAAGGGAATTTGGCTATAGTAACAATACTACAATTGATGTAGTATTAATACTACAAAGCTATCCCCATAAACCCATGTAGTAACATTACCCTATGTTCAGGCACTAATTTTATGATCTCCAAAACCTGATGTAGTAACAATACTACAACTGATGTAGTATTAATACTACAAAGCTATCCCCCCAAACCCATGTAGTAACATTACCCTATGTTCAGGCAATAATTTTATGATCTCCAAAACCTGATGTAATAACAAAACTACAACTGATGTAGTATTAATACTACAAAGCTATCCCCCCAAACCCATGTAGTAACATTACCCTATGTTCAGGCAATAATTTTATGATCTCCAAAACCTGATGTAGTAACAATACTACAACTGATGTAGTATTAATACTACAAAGCTATCCCCCCCAAACCCATGTAGTAACATTACCCTATGTTCAGGCAATAATTTTCAAAACCTGATGTAGTAACAATACTACAACTGATGTAGTATTAATACTACAAAGCTATCCCCCCAAACCCATGTAGTAACATTACTCTATGTTCAGGCACTAATTTTATGATCTCCAAAACCTGATGAAGTAACAAAACTACAACTGATGTAGTATTAATACTACAAAGCTATCCCCCCAAACCCATGTAGTAACATTACCCTATGTTCAGGCACTAATTTTATGATCTCCAAAACCTGATGTAGTAACAATACTACAACTGATGTAGTATTAATACTACAAAGCTATCCCCCCAAACCCATGTAGTAACATTACCCTATGTTCAGGCAATAATTTTTTGATCTCCAAAACCTGATGTAGTAACAATACTACAACTGATGTAGTACTAATACTACAAAGCTATCCCCCCCAAACCCATGTAGTAACATTACCCTATGTTCAGGCAATAATTTTTTGATCTCCAAAACCTGATGTAGTAACAATACTACAACTGATGTAGTAGCAATACTACATAATTTGCTGACAATATGGAGATTAACATGGATGAATCTCTAGTGTACTTTGATCTTGATGGACTGATGATAAAATGGGGGTTAAATGTGTGAGAATTAGCATGACTGGTGCAGACTGATAAAAAAATCTGACTTTGGTCCTTACAGTTTCCACTTCAAGAGATGTGTTGCCTCCAACGATAATTATTCACGACATGAGAAAGGTTAACAAATATTCATGCACCGAATTAATGGATCTTACATGTGCAGGAGAAGGGTTGTGTAGATGAAATGATGATGCAGTGGACTAGAGAGTTTTATCTCAATTGCACAGTTTTATATTTTTTACAATAACATTAAAGTTGGAGTGTGTTTTCCGACATGTAATTTTGGAATGATTTATAAGTTGTCCCAAAACTTACTACTAAAAAAACATGATGTGCTCCAGAACATACAGTGCACAAAGAAATTACTTCAAAAATTAATTTATGGTGTCCCAACAAATATGGTGTCCTAACATATATGGTAAATACAGTAATACTGCTACAGAGAGGAAGTTTACTGATATGCATTCATGTTTTTAGTTAATGTGATAATATATTGTTACTCCTGACAGCCTTGTTGTAATGATGTTATTTGATAATAATTCTTTACTACTTTGTTATATCAAAACTCTTGCAGTAATATCACCATATTTGTAAGGTCATTCTTGAGTACCATTGTTTTAATCTGCAAAACCATTAGTAGGTATTATTACTATAAAGCTGAAGTTTAAACCCATGCCATAATGCTACTTGCTGCATTTCTACATTGATAAACTTGAAATCCTTTTGTAATAATGCTGTTCCAAGGAGACTGCATTGTTCTGAAGCTCTCATCACCAAGCCTGGTTTAATAGTATGGCCAGTAATAATACAGTCTAGATGAAATTGTTGAAGGTACTACTTATACAAGATATTCAGTATATTGAAGTACTTGTACACAATATTTTAATCATCATAAAATATAGATATTTTCAACACTAATGTAAGGCACAATTTCTTTCTCATTTAATAGAATTAAAATGTCAGTAGCATCTCTTGCTGTTATTTCTGGTAGTTCTTCCATATAAGGCAGATATTTGGTAATTCTTTCATTAGGAGATTGTTTGAGTTTCATATAAATTCTGTTCTGCTCTTCCATTGATCTCTTTTCAACATATAGCCTACACAGAGAGTCATTGTCTCCACTAATACAGTGTTTTCCTTATCAATTTTCTGAAAAGACAAAATAGTTTATTTGAAAACATTGCAGACACTAGCATGGAAATTTTTTTAATACTACTTTGATCCACCAAACGCATCTCATACAAGTATTCTAACCATATACTATCAACATCTGAATCAATGATCTTCAATAATTTAAAATTCCTGTTATTATATTTAGCTTAACTACTACAGTTATTGCAATATTTGCTTATATTATTAAAATAAAACACATTTAACATGTTTAATCATAGAAAAGCTACTTAGGTCATATCTCTAGGAAGTAGTTTCAATTATGTTTGCTTCTGATTTGAAATGGTAGTTGGTGGGGAGCAATAATATTACCATCAGCATTCAGATTTATTTTACTTAATTTTTCATATTAATATTCCAGGCATAACTATTACGTTTCTGTTGTACTTATATTGGTGCATCTTCTACTAGATATACATACTTGTTTCACAACTGGGCATACTTGTCACAATCTTCTTTTTACCTTTTCTGCGCTTGTGTTTTTAATGAGAAGTAGGATATTGAAGAATCATATAAAATAATGTAATTGCTAACTCCTAAATCTGAGAAAAAAATGGTAGATATTACAATTAATTTCAAGCAGAAAATATAGAATCCACAAATACATTGCATTTATTTTAAGGTTTATAAATATTTTGTGGTATAACATTTAAGATGCTACATACCTTGGTCCTTTCAGTAAATGATGGGTTTTCCATCTGGCTATCCAGGAAGCAACTGTTTGAATCTGCTGGTTTTGTAGACAATTTATTGATGATCCAAATGCATCAACATCATCTTTCTTTGTCATGTTATCATCTTGAAAAGTGATGACTTCCTCTGCAACTGATATATCTGAAGCATCGTGACTTTTTGACTGATCTTCTTTCAAAGAACTTCCCAATTTGTCAATAAGTGATGTACCCAGAACTTCAATACTTTTGGATATATCATTATCCTGCCATAAATTATTGTCCATTAATGAGGTTCCTAAAGCATTATCATAATTTTTTTCCATAGAATTGCCAAGTTCATCAAAGGCAAAGTCTGTTTCACTGGCCATTTCAGCTTTATATGGCAATTCATTCAAGGATATACTTCAGGCAGCTTATAATACTATCACCTTTAATAAGCCATATGTTTACTTTTACTGCTAGATATTAACAGTTATAATACAAAGCATTGGCATTACATGAACAACATCTAGCATAGCTAATGTTAGTGATTGGACTCTCTCCAGTCAAAACATTTCTACATTAATTAGAGAGCCATTGGGATCCCATTCAATGCCCAACAGGTGCTGACATTTAGTTTGATACTCCAACCATCAGATCTCAGACACTAGCAAATTTTACAATTATAGTCCAACAACAACAACCCCTCCCCTTGCTATGTCAGTCAAAAGAACTGCACTGCCATTCTCTGCAACTGCTATCAACAGCTGTCAACTTTGATCTTTTCACATAAGGGATTTGTCCCTCTATTTGAAGTAATTATAAAATAACTTTACCAAACCCCAGGTTTCTCCATAATACAAGTGGGTGGGGGATATTATGCTTTCCTTCATTCTTGAAACAATCAATTTCCTTGCATGCATTCTGATTAAAGTATATTTAAAGGTGGTATACTTATTACAATGGATGTAGACAGAAATAGGCTTGCATTTCTGTCCTACAGAATAATGATTACATCATATGGACAAGAACTTTGAGTATGTATGTATGTATGTATGTATGTATGTATGTATGTATGTATGTATGTATGTATGTATGTATGTATGTATTGTTACATGTTTAGGCTCGAATAAACAGTAACACAGAAAAAGTGAAAACAAAAAGCTTTGTATAATTTAACAAATAATTTATATCCGTGGAAAAATTCTGTAAAAATGAAAAAATAAGAACTTACAGTTTCAAGAATCAAATCCAAAAATAATCCAAGAATAATCCATGAATTAAATTACAAAAGTCCTAATAACAAAATGTTCTAATGAATTCAAGTTCGAGTCCTGATGGAAAATCCATGATGAATGACGATGACATATGCTGTAGTCTGTACAGTGTGGTCATTTACAGTTCCGGTGTTTGAAATCCAAATAAAATTTGTAAGCAATGTCTTTCCAAAAATTCTATATGAGCACTCTTCAAATATTTCCAGAGAAAAAGAATTAATCCTTTTGAAATCAAATGATCTGAAGATAATTATAAGTCAAAATCTGCTAAAACAAAAGAAAACAACTTGATTCCAAGTGTAAAAGCCAGAAACTGAGAATATTTCTCTAAAACAAAGGTTATATCGTATTCTAAGATGCAGTTTTGAAAATCATCCAAGTTGCGAAATCAGAAGAGGGAGGACACGTGATCGTGTTTACATATAAAACATGTACACAGAATATGGCCTTGATTAGACGAATGATTTTACTCCAAGAATAAAAAAAATTGTTTACATCTTAAATCATGTAGTCCCATCATGACCTTCACAACAACCAATCATTTTAAAATAAAAATAGAACTTCTGTACGTGGCTGCTACCAATTTTGGATCAAGGTCAGGATCCAGGCCTACACCTGGTGTTTACAAAAAGAATGATTCAGGTCAACTGATTTTCTGGAAAAATATCATCTCCAGTGAATAAATTTATATTATAATAGCATGTAACAGATTAAAAAATTGAAAACTGACAAACAAACAATTAAATTAAAAGATATATTAAATGAGATATACATAGCAAAATGAATGTATGTATGTATGTATGTATGTATGTACGTATGTATGTATGAATGAGTTTAATTTGCTAATAATAATTGTAACTGATGAGATAAGCCACTCTTCAGATTTGCGCAAATTCATGTGGGTGCTCTTAGATCTAATTGAGCTTAATTTTACATTTTTTTTTAAACAGCTTCCAAGCTCAATATCAAGCTCTAATAGTCGGGGTTGGTTTATAAAACTATTATACACATATGTAGACCATCTCCAATAATATCCTAAACTTCTAAGCCTAGAGACTTGAACAGTTTGGAGGACATGTGCAATATTATTAATAAATCAACCCATCCATGTATCTAGGGTCGTATAATCCCTAAATTTTCATCAAAATACTCAAGGGAACAAGTAGATTTACTTTCTGTTTTTTGGGGGAAAACAGTAACATTTCCAAGTCTGGACATAGTTATATTTATTCAATCAGAAACTACTCTTGGTTTTACATCTTAATGAATCTCTCTCTCTCTCTCTCTCTCTCTCTCTCTCTCTCTCTCTCTCTCTCTCTCTCTCTCTCTCTCTCTCATAATTAAGAATATATTTCAACTAGAGTGGTTTTTCACACACTCCTGCTGGGGAACTAGTGATGTTTTTGTGACAACTGCCCCCCCCCCCACAAAAAAAAAAAAATTGCTAACCTAGCCTGCCCTTCTGTTAAGCAAATTACCCTGTAGGAAATCAAAAATATCTACAACCCTTTTCTCTCTCTCTCTCTGTCTCTCTCTCTCTCTCTGTCTCTCTCTCTCTCTCTGTCTCTCTCTCTCTCTCTCTCTCTCTCTCTCTCTCTCCAGCTTGCTAAACAAGTATGGGCTCACAATTAGCAAATTCCTCAGTAAGGAGAGTGCATGGATCAGATGTTTACAGTGATAGCTTGGTGTATGCTCTTCATCTTTAATCTGAAATACACTAATCCATTTGCTCTCTTCTACAGATATAATTATCTAAATATATTGAAACACAATAGCATTATCTGACCATGATGGCTTAGAAGTGTCTATGTTGTTACTGCTGGAAAACAATTTGTTGCACATAGATGACATAATAATAATAATAATAATAATAATAATCCCTTTTGATAACTTTTGTTGAACAATTTACTGCCAATGATGAGTTTATATTTATTTAAGAATAAGCTAATCATGTGAAAATGTTAGGAGGTGACTGCTAATTGAGGTAAGAATTTTTGTAATCGAAAGGTCAACATCCAAAAAGTTGTTGTTGTTGTTATTGTGGGGTTTAACACCATTTTTCAGCACACGATAGGCTATGCATGGAGGCCAGTATTAATGGTGGAGGAATAACCTGGGAAAACCCTGGGGAGAACCACCGACCCATGATAAGCTACTTGCAAGCTTTCTAACATACCCACGTTGGCCGAATCCTAGACTCGAACCCACGCAGACAGAGATGAGATGGCAACGGAGAGCGCATTAGACCACTCGGCCACTCGGGTCCCCTCCAAAAAGTTAAAAGAAGGTATGAAAGCATTTCAAAGACTGCTGTAATATCCTGGTGATCTAAACAATTTATTTATGTATATAATTTTATGATTCTTAGTTGAAAATGTTTTTGCCATCACACTAAAGTGGATTTGGAATGGGCATACTGATATATGGATATAAGGACATAAATTTCCTGAAGGACACAAGCAAAATTTTTTTTAAAAATGCACAAGGAAGATTTTTAAGGACTTAAACTATGTGATAAAGGAAGATATAATGAAAGCAATACATGACATCATGGTAAAAGTAAAACATGAATCTTTGGAAACTGTTGTTTTTGTAATAGAAGAATATTGAGAAAAATGAATAATGAAAATCCTCAGATTCTGGATGAGATCAAACCTCTCAAAACTAAAAGACCACTGACCAAGTATGTAAGCAAAACTTATAAATATAACGTTTTTAAAATTTAATATTTGGAAGTGTTCCTTTCCTACAATGTTCGTCTTATGTTCGATATTTAACTTAATTAAATTGTTTGTAAAATAACTTTTTTCCTATCTAACCGCTAGTGGTTAGAGCATCCACCTCGGATGAATGAGGTTGCGGGTTTGAACCCTGGCCGAGTCATACCAAACACTTCTAACAATGGTACTAACAGCTATCTCGCACTCTGCATTATGAGGTTAGTGTTAGGATTGGTCAGCCTATTGTCAGGATCATGTGACTGGGTGGGGACATCAAGCTACATGTCTGCGGCTTGATACCCCAGTGCTATACATCACTATAAACTGCTACACTTCAGACATCATAGCGATATTACTGAATTTGTTTAAAACTATGTTAAAAATCCAAATCACACACACTTGCACATTTAACCTTCTTTCTATCTTGACAAGGAAGATAACTATTGTTAACCATGCAAAACTGTAAAGGATGTTTCCAAATTACCTATTTTTAGCAATTATTATTTAGTATAACTGGAGTTCTAGCTTGTGTACTTACAAGGAGAGTTAGAAAACCAAATCATCTAAAGGCTTACCGCCGGGTTGGAGAGCATCTAAAATTCACATCTATGATGTGGATCATGTAGTACGAAAACTGGTCTTAGGGTGCAAGGGACAGTTTGTATGATCAAATTTAATGTTGCATACTATCTGTCAAATAAAATTTTTAAACAATAAACAATACACGAGGTCAAAAAGGTCCATGATTTTGGATAGGCTTAATAAAGCAAAACATAAGAATATCACTCACTTGGCCTAATCAGTCAATGGAAGTTCACAGAATAAAAAGTTGTTGCACCCCACCCCCAAATTTTTACATGCATTTTTCATGTTCGAAGGCCTGCCATTTTTGAGAGCACATGATGCTCACAGTGCAAACACTAGCCCATTCCCTGGGTAATAATGCGCAAAACATTGTCTACTTAATAGCTAGATGTAAGTCAAAATATTTGTCATCCATGCAGTTTTGAGATATTCTACTTGCCTTGAACCAACATGTATGTTGCTATAACTAGCTAGCTCTGCTTCCTAGCGGACTATTGGTATTTCATTGGCTACATATTGTGCAGAGATTATATGAGGTGTACATGCCTCACATCAATTTCAGGAATAATAGAAACCTAAAAGTCCTAATTAACAAATATATCTATATCTTTAATTATAATATCTAAACAAATGTCATGCCATAGCCTTAAGTTAAGAAATTTGCCATCTACAATATCTTGTGGGTGGTGTTGGAGGTTGGTGAAGGGTATCCATTGGAAAGCAAAAAGCAAAAGATTTTTTGCTAATACCATATGAACAGCAATGAAACAGACTACACAGGCTGCATCATTTTGATTGCTGTAGATATTTTAGATAAAAAGTAAAAATAAAAAGCAAAGTTAAAAGATAAGTGACAAAACAATAGTCACAACAATACTCTTATTGAATTACAGGGCATTGGTTTTACCATTTTAAAAATATTTCTGCAACATTTAAGATAGTTCTCTTAACAACATTTACAATTTGTGTTTTAGATTTCACCTGTCACTTTGTTTACTTCTTCTCTTTCCTCTTTTCTCATTATCTTATTGACAGTATGAACCTTTGTTTTATATGTAACCAAAGAATAACAAATCAAATGTTCACTATTGCAGTTTTGGAGAAGATTGTCTCTGCAAATACTAGAAGTAAAGTGCTTAGCAATGTCAAATATCATTGATTTTAAAATATGGAAAATGGATGAATTCTTGAGAAATGCCTTCATGGGTTTGGGTAACCCAGTTAAAAGAAGGGATGGCAAGAAAAATAAGCTAATACTTAATATATCTATTGCAAGATTCGCATATTATAAAACAATGGGAGACATATATTAGATCATGTTGGGGTTATGAATGTATCTTCAATTCTGTTGCATCCAATTCAGGGGAATAATTTGAATAATTTTTTTTACTGAACAATAACTTTCAGTTTGCAATACACAGAGTAAAAGCAGATGTAAATGGCAACAAGATAGTTTTAAAATATTTCAGCTCAGTATCACAGGTATACACTTATAAACAAATAACAATATAGTTTCACAGTATGCAGATGACGCCACTCTTACCCTGGATGACTTTAAGAAATCCCTTAAGTGAACACTAGATGTTATCTGCTAATATTGTACATTTTTAGGACTCTGTATAAATAGTGAAGAAAAAACAATGTGTATTTATATAATCAATGCAGTGAAAAACTACCTAAACTGGTTTACTTCTTACTTAACCGATAGAGTGCAAAATATTTTTTTTAAATGAACAACTTTCTGAAAGTTAAAAATATTAAATGTGGAGTACCACAAGGCTCTATCATTGGACCTCTCTTATTCATTCTATTTATCAACGATTTACCTCTTAAGATTGGAACTTCAAGTTCTTCCATTG
Organism: Unio pictorum; assembly: GCA_030141615.1. Taxonomy (NCBI): domain Eukaryota; kingdom Metazoa; phylum Mollusca; class Bivalvia; order Unionida; family Unionidae; genus Unio; species Unio pictorum. The sequence continues at coordinate 1,153,823 of JARLTB010000132.1, forward strand.
ACCTCTATGCAGATGATACATCACTGTCTGAGACTGCTAAAACCAAAACAGTACTTGAAAATAACTTACAAGATGCTCTCAACAGACTTCAGGTATGGTGCAAGGAAAATAGTATGATCATGAATACAGAAAAACAAAAGCCCTACTAGTTACAACACAACAAAACCGAGCAAGCTAGATAGTAACAAACTCCAGGTTCTATTTGACAATGTGAGCCTAAATATGACCTCTCAAAATAGAATTCTTGGTGTATTCATAGGTAACAATCTTATTTGGTCTATTCACATTAAACACATTTCAAAAAGGTTAATTCTTATCTTTGGCTACTGAGGAAAATCAAAACATACATTCCTCATCAATATAGGGTCATCTTTTATAAAAGTTATATTCAGCCATATCTGGAATACTGTAATGTAATTTGGGGTAATACCTCTAATTCAAACATAACAGCACTTTTAAGAGGGCTTGCCATTTAATTCTAGATCAATGTATAGACAATTTTCAGGATGCAATAAAATAATATAAAGTTTTTGAAATTACATGAAATAATATTTTTTAGAAAGGCCAAATTGATGTATAAAGTCTTCAGAAAAGCCATTCCTGTCTATCTAAGCAATATCTTTCACCAAAAGAGATGCTGATGGTACTCCAAATTTAAGCTCCATTAGAAGAAAAAATTACATTATACCAAGGCCAAAGAAGAAATTGTTTAAAAAAAGTTTTCAATATACTGGTCCACTGGTATAGAACAACATTCCCAGTGACATAAGGCTGGCTCCTAGCATTTCTTCTTTTCATAATCAATGTCTTAAATGGATGAAATCTTTAAAATTTTTTACAGTTCTAGTACCAAAAAATATACTGCCTGCTTTTCTGTAATTTTGCATCATTTTCATAGCTGAGTTTTTCAATGCAGGATGATATTTTATGTTTTATATATGTTTATGTTTACACAGATGCCTGTGCATGTGTTCCGGGCTTGATACTTTGAATTTTACAATTACTTAATTATTTAGTGTCAAGCCAGACTTTTCACATCATGTTGTATATACTGTATATGTACATAGCAGATAGAAGGCTTCAAGATAGATTAGTTCTGTACCTAACTGAGTTATCTTCTCTAAATAAAGTCTTTATTATATAAAATATAACTGGAAGTACAATATGGTACTGTGAAGAATATCATTTAGATTGGAATACATCTTATTTTATGTATGTAGGTACATGTGTTACATTCTCAATAGAGTTAGATGATATGGTCAGCTTAATTATGAAAGCAAATTTAGAAATAATTGCTTTTACAGTTGTCGGTATGGCCATGTTTATTTAATGCTTTTGTTGAAAGGAAAAGAAACACGTAGCAGTTGTATATACACATCAGTAGAGTAATTTCAAAGGTAATAATGCAGTAAATTTTTAAAGTGCTATTTGTCTCATAGGAGATTGGTAATAAGAGAAAATAATCATTTAAAATAGTAACAAAATGCAAATATTGACAACAGTATAAAACTTGTAATAACAAGCAAATGTTGAATCTAGTGATAACATGCATATATGTGTATATGTCTAAGTATTTGTGTTTATATATATGTGTGTATACTAAATATGTGTACATGTAAAAAAATGCTTACCATAAATATATGTTCTTTTTTCTACTCGCACTCTATTCTTTTATTTGCACTCTCTCTCCTTAAGAGACTGCTGACATATTTGTCTCCCTCTTTCTTTTTCTCTCTGTAAAGTAGCCAATATTAAGTTCTGTATTGGGCTTAGAATATAATGCTAAATAGTAGTGTTAACCAATATTCCCTATAAAGTAATTTGCTTATAATGAATTATGAGGTAGTCAGTCAGATGGTTCCCTTACCCACTACTGCCTATGTTTAAGGAATAATTAAAAAAATGTCCCATTCTGCTATGGCAGTGGTGTCATAAAAAATGTTAAGATGAAATAAGTGCAATTTCTCAACATTAATAATATTTCTGTTTTCCAAAATTGTTCTGTTAGAATTGTTTGTATTTAAAGTTGTATCACATTTGTGCAAATCAACCTTCACTGATGCATACAACACATGATCAGAATATTGTAATGCCAAAAGTTACCTACTATTTATTTGGTTATTTGATCTGATGCACATAAACTTATTTTTACTTAAGTCATTCTTTACCAGTAATGTTTTCTTTTTATTGTCATATTAATGTATTTTTATTAGGATCCTATTTTTGCTAACATGGATATATCCTAAGTCCAATTTGCAAACATGTTGAAATTATTTTAATATTATGTACTTTAATGTACACAGTCTATGACATAACAGTGATTTGATACACAGAGAAAGCTTAGTTGGCACAGTGTAGGACTATAATCCAAGATATTCAGGTTTGATACTGGCCTATGCCAGCCTGGGTTACCTGTCTTGGTGTGTCCTTGAGAAAATTACTTAGCTCCAATTTCTCAGCATGATTTAGCCAATAATGTGTTGAAAGTGCCATAAAAAGCACAAGAAAATTGATACTGGGTAATGTCTGAGGCCCAAAAAGTATATTTACTATTGCACTGTTTATATATATATATATATATATATATATATATATATATATTAAATTGACTAGTATATATAATGACTACTAAGCACTTCAACACTTCAAATACTTTGCTAACCAGCTCAATTAGATGCACAAATAAATTTTGGGATTATAAAATAATTAATTTCTTTTTCTTAATATGCGGGTGTGGGAGTGCTAGGGTCAGCAACAAAAAACAGATTGTCGGCCGACCAGAAACACGCATTTTCTTTTTTATGACTAATGTAGTGATTTTTGCTGAGATGTGGCTTAAGCATAGTATTCTAAATCAGCGGTTCAAAACCTATGGGTCGCGACCCCATCAGGGGTTGAACAACGATTTGCCAGGGGTCGCTTACGACCATTGGAAATATACATTTTTACAGTAATGAACGAAAAAAAATTTACGGTTGGGTCGCCACAACATTTGGAATTGCATTAAAAGGGTCGCGGCACTAGAAAGGTTGAGAACCGCTGTTCTAAATGATGAAATACAGGAAGGAAAGGTTACACTTGAGTGTGAATCAAGTATTAAAAAAACATTCATACTGTTCTACAGTGTGACATGGAGATTTCTGACCTTGAATGTTCATAGATAGAACTAAACAATACAGGTAAGAAGGTAGTAGCTGCAGGAATATATAGATCACCCAATTATAACATAGCGGTTTAGGAGCAGCTTTAATTTAGTATAGAGATAGCCCAATCCACTATACTTAGCCATTTCATTTCAGTCGATTTTATCTGAAAATTTTCTCCTTCCTAAATAAAAGAAAATCACTGTTTTGAAACCTAAACTCAGCAAATGTGTAAGGATATAGAAATGGTCCCAAATTTAGTTGGTCACATTGAATTCATAGAAGACTGAATTAAATCCAATACAGTATCATGGGTACTCAAACTAACTAAATATTAATACATGGCTGAAACAAACATGCAAAGAATTACTAAATATGTTCATTTGGGTGTTATTTTTGTTAGTGATTCCTCATAGTACGAACATACTCAATATATTCCTGATAAAACCTGCAAGGAAGTTTAAAACTTGATTGTCCTTGGAAAAGTGTACACAATGGTTATATTTTATCAAGTTTTGGCTGAAATTCAGTCTCAGTTTGATGAACTTAGGAGTTAATGGACACAATGATTTCTGTATTAATATACAGATATACAAATCTTTTTAAAGCATAATAAAGATGGTTTTCCTTAGAAGATATGGAGCTATGAATATGTGATATTGCCACTGATTTTCTTGAATTCAATGAATTTTGTAATTTTCATATATAAATGATAGCTATTTTAAGTAAATTTATGACCAGGAATGTGTATCTGCCAAAAGTGACAGTCACATTGTACCAAGAGTGACAGTCACACTGCACCAAGAGTGACAGTCACACTGAACCAAGAGTAACAGTCATTTTGCAGTAAAGAGTGAGTCACATTGCACCAAGAGCGACTGTCACATTGCAGTAAAGAGTGAGTCACATTGCACCAAGAGTAACAGTCACTTTGCGGAAAAGAGTGACAGTCACCTTGCACCAAGAGTGACAGTCACACTGAACCAAGAGTAACAGTCATTTTGCAGTAATGAGTGAGTCACATTGCACCAAGAGCGACTGTCACATTGCAGTAAAGAGTGAGTCACATTGCACCAAGAGTAACAGTCACTTTGCAGAAAAGAGTGACAGTCACATTGCACAAAGAGTGAGTCACATTGCAGTAAAGAGTGAGTCACATTGCACCAAGAGTGACAATCACATTGCATTAAAGAATGAGTCACATTGCACCAAGAGTAACAGTCACTTTGCAGTAAAGAGTGACAGTCACATTGTGCCAAGAGTGACAGTCATATTGCAGTAAAGAGTGACAGTCACATTGCACCAAGAGTAACAGTCACTTTGCAGTAAATAGTGACAGTCACATTGCACCAAGAGCAAAAGTCACATTGCAGTAAAGAATGACAGTCACACAGTACTAAGAGCAAAAGTCACATTGCAGTAAAGAGTGAGTCACATTGCACCAAAAGTAAAAGTCACATTGTAGTAAATTCTAAACTGGTTGCCCATAATTCATGAGAAAACAATCAATGGTGAATTGCAGTCTACAAAGCATGTATTTACTGTGTACTGGTGAGAATTACAGCAAATTCAATTTCTAAAATCAAGTAAAACATATATGTTGCTTCTACTGACACAGATGTAGCTTCCTCTTGTGTTTGCATGAAGTTCAGGCATGTATAATACTTTTAATTAGTTTGCCATATTATCCACCATTGCATGCAATAATCAGTATCAATGATATCATGATTTCCAGAATCACTGCAAAGTTATAAAACTGACAAGTTATAAAACTTGTGCATGTCTATATTTAAAATGACTCAGACACACAAACCTTAAGATATATTACTACATACTATTGCATAAAGTATGTCTGCAAAGATGGTATTAATATTACTCTGTATCATATCTAAGAATAGCAGACAATGGGACATATATAGCATTTGGCTAAATCCATGGTAGATATATTAGTTAGATTGCTTCAATTTATGTTTAAAGCTTGCTTTTGAAGCAATCCAGACTGTGAGTGAGACATTTTATGCAAATTTTAAATTTTTATGTAAAATTTGTACAGCTAGATAAATATGTTTTAAGTGTTATGAAGTAAGGTTGGGGGTAACTGGTTACCAATTTTTGTAAATGGTTACCAATAATATCGGAATGATCAGCAGTCATTCCGGGTAATCAACACAGTACTAATAAATATGGCATAAAGTAGCCACCACAAGAACCAAAACATTTTGAATTGAATTTTATTTGGGTTCAAGATTGACAGATTAGAGGACGTTGAGATTAGGTTTCTGTTCAATGTTCAATGCATCAGAAAGACCACATATTTAAACATAGTTATAAGCCATCATGAGATTGACCTTCTTGGAATATATTTTCATATAATTTTTACACCTGGATAGAGAGGTGATCTATGATTTTTTTTCAAAACTGACAAGACAAAATCTTAAACCTAGTTTTTATGATAGTTTATAACATCAGCACTGTTTACAGGAAAAGATACTGTTTGCTACATATAGATGCTATAAATAAATGGAACCAATCAAAAGTACTATATTGTTACTATACAAAATCGTTTATTGTAGTAAGATGTTATACTTACAAGCATGTTTGCTGGAAGCACACTGATGCAGAAAATGTCATACAGTTTGAAAAAATAATAGTGACAGCATCATAGCTTTGAGTACTACACATATAGTTTATACTGGAGCATATATCAGTATATGAGAGAGAGAGAGAGAGAGAGAGAGAGAGAGAGAGAGAGAGAGAGAGAGAGAGAGAGAGAGAGAGGAATGGGTACACAAAACTTGTGAGGGCTGAATGTTTTTTAGCTTAAAATTCATTTTGGTATGATAATCATATTAGACATGGTTCTATATGTAAGAGGTTATGCCTGACATACTGGCTTAAAATAAATTCAAGCAATATTGTTCTGGTAACTTTTTCTCCTTATTTACTTGTGTGCCTTTACTAAATAGTAAGTTCCATTCTGTTATTTATTGTACACTTTTACACAGGTGTAGGGGAGTCATGCACATGAAATTCTTGATTATGGTTAGATCTTTATTGCCATCTTCACTAAGCAAAGGCTGACTCTGAACTACAAGCTCTGATACTTTGAAGACCATGCAACTTAGGCAGGTGCTCTGATAATTAACAGAGATTGATGTATCATTGGACAACCAGGACCAGCAAATCTGATTAGTAACACAGATAAGAGATAATTGTGATTGACTGTAATTAAGAAGAGCTATAGAACACTTGTACTAACAGATGAAATAATTTTCAGCCTAACAACTGCATATCAAAGCTATCTTCATTAACTTATTCCCAAGGGTTAGTGGTGAACAGAGTCAGTGTCTGAACCTAATGCTGCCTCTAATGTTAACCCACTCCTTTTGAAAAGAGCATCACTCTGAATGTAGAATGAAGAAGGTCAGTTTTTTAATTACAATGAATTGGAATAAAGGTATGGTATATCACTCAGCTGATAACTTATGCTAATGTGACAAATTAATTAATGTAACCATTTGTTACTTTACATAAGCCAGAGAACCATTGCAAATATTTTAGAAAAGTAGTCTCTAGATGCAACTGTGAACAAGAATTTTGAAGTAGAAAACAAATTCAGATATAAGTTATCTTGACAATGAAATGCTGTTCAAAGTGATAATACAGGGCATGTAAAAAAATAACTTTCTTTTAAATGATATAAAAGTAGGTACTATAATGAGTTGCTAAAAATAAAGAGGTTAATTTTGTTTTCCTTGTTATTGTAAGTATTTGTTCTTAGAGTCTGCTTCATTAGCTATTATATTGTTGAGCCGGATTTTACTATTTGCTTTTTGTTTCTTGCTTTTGTTGGTTTTGTCAGCACCGTTATGACCAAATACTTTTCCCAAGGACACACCAAAGCAGTTAGCTCAATGCTGGTTTGAGCCAGCCTGTCAAAGCTTGAATGTTAGGATTACTAGTCTGATTCCCTGTCAACTGAGCCTGTTTTACTAGGTGAAATTATATACATACATACATACATACATACATACATACATACATACATACATACATACATACATACATGCATGCATACATTCACACACACACATGCATGCACCCATGGATACATACATACATAAATACATACATACATGCATGCATAAATACATACATACACACACACACATGCATGCACCCATGGACATACAGACATACATACATACATACATACATACATACATACATACATACATACATACATACTTTACCATGCACAGTTACAATACGCTTATATAAATACATACATAGCCAATCATGATATAGACAGAATATTGTGCATTTCTTGGACTTGGAATTGTTGTAAGATAGCATGTACATCAGTACAAAGTGTGGAAAGTAAAACAATACAATGAGGTTATAATGTCCTGAACATCTAATTGGGTCAATTATTTATATTTATATATATATATATATATATATATATATATATATATATATATATATATATATATATATATATAAGCTGTCTTCTCCAGTTGTTTTTACTTAATTGTGCTAAAAAGCTTTTATTTTCAAAATCTAATTCTCAAAAGCCTACGTCCAGGTGACCCTGCACAGCTACACAAGAACAGCTGCAGAATAGTGTTGTAGTATTAATACTACATCAGTTGTAGTATTGTTACTACATCAGGTTTTAGAGATCATAAAATTAGTGCCTGAACATAGGGTAATGTTACTACATGGGTTTGGGGGATAGCTTTGTAGTATTAATACTACATCAGTTGTAGTATTGTTACTACATCAGGTTTTGGAGATCATAAAATTAGTGCCTGAACATAGGGTAATGTTACTACATGGGTTTGGGGGGATAGCTTTGTAGTATTAATACTACATCAGTTGTAGTATTGTTACTACATCAGGTTTTGGAGATCATAAAATTAGTGCCTGAACATAGGGTAATGCTACTACATGGGTTTAGGGGGATAGTGTTGTAGTATTAATACTACATCAATTGTAGTATTGTTACTACATCAGGTTTTGGAGATCATACAATTAGTGCCTGAACATAGGGTAATGTTACTACATGGGTTTGGGGGGGATAGCTTTGTAGTATTAATACTACATCAGTTGTAGTATTGTTACTACATCAGGTTTTGGAGATCATACAATTAGTGGCTGCACATAGGGTAATGTTACTACATGGGTTTGGGGGGGATAGCTTTGTAGTATTAATACTACATCAGTTGTAGTATTGTTACTACATCAGGTTTTGGAGATCATCCAATTAGTGCCTGAACATAGGGTAATGTTACTACATGGGTTTGGGGGGGGATAGCTTTGTAGTATTAATACTACATCAGTTGTAGTATTGTTACTACATCAGGTTTTGGAGATCATAAAATTAGTGCCTGCACATAGAGTAATGTTACTACATGGGTTTGGGGAGATAGTGTTGTAGTATTAATACTACATCAGTTGTAGTATTGTTACTACATCAGGTTTTGAAGATCATAAAATTAGTGCCTAAACATAGGGTAATGTTACTACAAGGGTTTGGGGGGATAGTGTTGTAGTATTAATACTACATCAGTTGTAGTATTGTTACTACATCAGGTTTTGGAGATCATAAAATTAGTGCCTGAACATAGGGTAATGCTACTACATGGGTTTGGGGGGATAGTGTTGTAGTATTAATACTACATCAGTTGTAGTATTGTTACTACATCAGGTTTTGGAGATCATCCAATTAGTGCCTGAACATAGGGTAATGTTACTACATGGGTTTGGGGGGGATAGCTTTGTAGTATTAATACTACATTAGTTGTAGTATTGTTACTACATCAGGTTTTGGAGATCATACAATTAGTGGCTGCACATAGGGTAATGTTACTACATGGGTTTGGGGGGGATAGCTTTGTAGTATTAATACTACATCAGTTGTAGTATTGTTACTACATCAGGTTTTGGAGATCATCCAATTAGTGCCTGAACATAGGGTAATGTTACTACATGGGTTTGGGGGGGGGGATAGCTTTGTAGTATTAATACTACATCAGTTGTAGTATTGTTACTACATCAGGTTTTGGAGATCATCCAATTAGTGCCTGAACATAGGGTAATGTTACTACATGGGTTTGGGGGGGGGATAGCTTTGTAGTATTAATACTACATCAGTTGTAGTATTGTTACTACATCAGGTTTTGGAGATCATACAATTAGTGGCTGCACATAGGGTAATGTTACTACATGGGTTTGGGGGGGATAGCTTTGTAGTATTAATACTACATCAGTTGTAGTATTGTTACTACATCAGGTTTTGGAGATCATCCAATTAGTGCCTGAACATAGGGTAATGTTACTACATGGGTTTGGGGGGGGGGGGGATAGCTTTGTAGTATTAATACTACATCAGTTGTAGTATTGTTACTACATCAGGTTTTGGAGATCATAAAATTAGTGCCTGCACATAGAGTAATGTTACTACATGGGTTTGGGAAGATAGTGTTGTAGTATTAATACTACATCAGTTGTAGTATTGTTACTACATCAGGTTTTGGAGATCATAAAATTAGTGCCTAAACATAGGGTAATGTTACTACAAGGGTTTGGGGGGATAGTGTTGTAGTATTAATACTACATCAGTTGTAGTATTGTTACTACATCAGGTTTTGGAGATCATAAAATTGGTGCCTGAACATAGGGTAATGTTACTTTGTAACATGGGTTTGGGGGGATAGTGTTGTAGTATTAATACTACATCAGTTGTAGTATTGTTACTACATCAGGTTTTGGAGATCATACAATTAGTGCCTGAACATAGGGTAATGTTACTACATGGGTTTGGGGGGGATAGCTTTGTAGTATTAATACTACATCAGTTGTAGTATTGTTACTACATCAGGTTTTGGAGATCATCCAATTAGTGCCAGAACATAGGGTAATGTTACTACATGGGTTTGGGGGGGATAGCTTTGTAGTATTAATACTACATCAGTTGTAGTATTGTTACTACATCAAGTTTTGGAGATCATACAATTAGTGGCTGCACATAGGGTAATGTTACTACATGGGTTGGGGGGGATAGCTTTGTAGTATTATTACTACATCAGTTGTAGTATTGTTACTACATCAGGTTTTGGAGATCATCCAATTAGTGCCTGAACATAGGGTAATGTTACTATATGGGTTTGGGGGGGATAGCTTTGTAGTATTAATACTACATCAGTTGTAGTATTGTTACTACATCAGGTTTTGGAGATCATAAAATTAGTGCCTGCACATAGAGTAATGTTACTACATGGGTTTGGGGAGATAGTGTTGTAGTATTAATACTACATCAGTTGTAGTATTGTTACTACATCAGGTTTTGGAGATCATAAAATTAGTGCCTAAACATAGGGTAATGTTACTACAAGGGTTTGGGGGGATAGTGTTGTAGTATTAATACTACATCAGTTGTAGTATTGTTACTACATCAGGTTTTGGAGATCATAAAATTGATGCCTGAACATAGGGTAATGTTACTTTGTAACATGGGTTTGGGGGGATAGTGTTGTAGTATTAATACTACATCAGTTGTAGTATTGTTACTACATCAGGTTTTGGAGATCATAAAATTAGTGCCTGAACATAGGGTAATGTTACTACATGGGTTTGGGGGATAGCTTTTTAGTATTAATACTACATCAGTTGTAGTATTGTTACTATAGCCAAATTCCTTTAAAAAAATTAAAAAGGACAAGCAAGCAATTCCGTTTTTATTCTGACAGCCCATTAATTTGACTATTTTAAAGTAAGATTGCTGTTTTATACCATTAAGCTGAAGTGATACATTCCCTGATAGTTTTATAGATTAAATAAATATCAGACCAAATACTATTGCCTAAATGCTATTTTCCATGTCGAAGTATAATAATGGTAATATATCAGAGTTACCTATCTTTTGTGCACTGTCTTATATGGAATTCCGAGTAAAAATAACTAAAATATTTCCCATGGGTTGTGTACACACAACCTTTGGACACCTTCATTGAAAAACTGAATTGGTCATAAAACAGATTCTAACAAGTACTATATATTCTCTACAGAATTCAGGGTCATGCAGGGAAATTCTTCCATTTACTGGGGATCAACCACTAATACAAATTCTGTCTCAGGAAGCACTCCACTTATCTACGTACATTTATGTGAAGAAAACTGCACATAATTAGTAAATGATTAAAAAGCGTGATTAGCATGAGCTAAATGTATATATTGTGCAGGTTCAGATGGTCAAAATGTTATACACAGTATATTTATTTTCAGTATAATTTGTGCATCGTCAATTCTTGAAATAAAAGTATGAGTTTAAAAAATTCAAAATTAAATGCAAGCATAATATTTACTAGTAAATGAAAATCATGCCAAATAAATCTTGGAATTTGTTATCAAATGGTATTAATAAAGACATTGTCAGCAATGTTGACAATATCCAGCCCTCTGCTTTAACTGTACTACCTGTACATAACAGTACTTTGATTCAATGTTATGATTTTTATTTCAGCAACAACAACATCCACAACGAGTAAGTTCTCTCTCTCTCTCTCTCTCTCTCTCTCTCTCTCTCTCTCTCAAATATTATATGCATTGCTAGAAACGCTGATTTCTGTAATTGAACCAGGGGATTTATATCCATTATCTAAATTATTGCAGACAAGCAACTTTTGCAAGGTTACTTGTCCATGGGCCTGTAGCTTGAAAGGGGTATAGTCTTTTGTCTGAATGGTGCTTAAACAAGTATCAATCATATTTACCAGCAAGTACCATTGGGGTATGTTTATTGAAGCTTTATGGTATACTGAAGGAGATTGATGGTACTATTTCGGACAAGATCCCCCAAAATAATCGATCTGTTTAAATAAATTTCTGGATTTCTGGTAACCATTTGATCAAGTATGATGAATATTCTCTGGAATGCATCTAGATCAATGTTTTTAGTTTATAGCTGTGGCCAGATCACTAGAAGTTGAAAAAAGTCAACAAAATGGGCTAAAACTAAATTGTCTATGACAGTGAAAATGATAAAAAGAAAAAAGAAACAGGAGTTAAAAGATTTACGGTTGAAGGAGTTCCCTTCAAACAAATGGGATATTGCAATTTCTTTAAGAGATATCCATCAGCTGCAAAGTCAGTGATTGTTTGCAGTAGTAGAGTGATAATGGGGCTTTTGGAGTTTAGTTGAAATTTAGTACCAAATTTTTGACAAAAATGAAATAGAATAACATATTCAAATCTAGAAATCATTAGCATATTTCATAGTTATTGATCCTGAATAAGGTTTCTCATGAGAAAAGACAAATAGAGTATGTAAATATGTATTATAATGCATAACATTCGTTCTGCAATGAAAGTTCTTAAAGGTCATAATGCAAGAAATTTGCTTCACATCAAGACTATTCTTCACTGTTCGAAAAAGTTCAAAGCAGACAAAAACTGTAATTGACATTCCTGTTTCTGAATTTCATCATGTATATGCATTCCATATGCCAGTCTGCAACAATATTTTCACATATGCATTCCATATGCCAGTCTGCAACAATATTTTCACATTGGCATATGGAACAGAACTTCAATTTCTTTCAGCAGTTACAAGAGTTACCAGGACTACAACAACAACCACAATATCAGCATCAAGCACTGAAACGGGAACAATACAAAATGTAACTGTGACATCACCATGTACCCCACCAGTCATGCTGCCAATTATTGTAATTATTGGCATCATTGTTAGTGGCATCCTGCTCATTGTTCTAATCTTCATTATTTGTTGCTGCTGCCGATGCTGCTATTTGTACAACTGCAGGAATGAGGCAGCAGAATCGGAAGAAACTAATCATAACCAAGATGATTATAAGTATACAACAGCTGAAGTTGTAACACAATCTGTACTGTCAAATGCACCAAGTGAATCAAGTAAATTTGATAAATCAAAACAAGCACATCCCAATATAAATATGACTCAGTTTTAGAGAGAAATAAAGGTTCAGAATCATAACCTAACAAGGAAATTTTAAATGCCTCAGTCATGGATCAAATCAGACAAGTACTTTGAAACAGAATTGGAGTGAAAAGACACATCAGTTCAACAACAAAAATGAAGTTAAAGAATCAAGACATGGCAAACCAGGGACAACCAACCTAATAATTTTGTCCATGACCTGAGAAAATTTCTCAATTAATTGGTGGCAAATTTAGACCCTTACTAATGGTCAGGTGGTAGGACACTTCTCATTATATTAGTTGTACATATGTGTGATGTGGCTGCCACAGTGAACAGGCTGAAAATTCTCACTATTTTAAACAGCCTAAAAGTCAAATCAGGCTAACTTAAATCTGAATGTATTACTAACACAAGACTCGTTTTAATTCAGTCTAAGGGCATTCGATTGGCCAGTTTTAAATTAGACTTAAATTTTAACCAGTGAGATAACAGGATTGTAAATATGAAAGTTGACTTGAGATCTTTTGGTGAAATTTGGTCATCTACTGATAACTATCTATTAAATTATATGACTAAATTATGTTGTCATGCGAAAATAAATTCTGGTCGGATGGAAAGATTGACTGGATAATTTTAAAATGTACAGCTGCGTGGACCGTCAGTAGCAGAACAAATATCAAAACGCTTTTTCTGCATACTCATTGGATGCCTCACAAATCCATTAATGTGATATCTTAACTTTGTATTAACAAATTAAAAACAGCTCTTTATTTTCCTAGTCAACAGGAAGTAACAGGACATCCATCATTTAGACCAAACAAATATCTTACTTTCTTCATATTCATGTGAAAGTACTCATACAGACACCCAAAAATGGTTTTAAGAAAAAATCTGATAATAATTCTCTTCAACCAGTAGAGCTGTGAAAATCTCATTACAAATCTTCTGGGTACGTACCCATCAACCTTATTGATTGGTTACCCAGGTAACTGGTCAGAGAGAAAGTTTGTTTAATGTGTACAAAGTGGAACTGGTTCGTTATAGGTTTACGCTGGCACGAACAGCATGCAAAAGTATATTTTTTTGTCAATTGTGGAAGAGAACAAATTATGCTGTATTTTGCAAGACTGTTCCATATGAAGAGGTGACTTTTTGGGAAAAAATAAGCCAAACTGGTTCAATAACAGATAGGAAGATAGAAAAATTAAAAAACAAAACTATAGTATATTGGGTGGAATATGTCACTTATAATTTGTTGTAATCAATCCGCAGTGCCTGACATTTTAAAGCCATTTAAATGATAAAAACATCAATTGAACTCATAGAAATCCGGTATGTACACCATGGTAACCTGTCTGAAACTTTTCATATTGGTACTTCTCATTTCATAAGTGGATGGTGATATTATCACAGAGTTTTCATCCTGTCTAATATTTGCTCTGGAAATTACCAGGAACATATGACAACAGATCTCCCATTCTTTTATTTTCAAGATTTTTGGCAAACTCATTCCAATTATTTCCAATAAATAAAAAATTAAGCATTAGAATTATTCAGAAAGGGTAATTTCGCACAATGCAAATAATAGTATGAAAACAGTAATCATTTGTATGTGCTCAAATATCTTACCAGTTTTACCATTACTAACATAATAACTGCATAAGAATGTAGACTTAATGAATGCCTTAATGAATGCCTTAATGAATGCCAGTTACTTCACTCGACATATTTTTTAGCCTGGTTGGCAATGCCTTAATATGGAACTGATCATTTAAGGGCAAAGTTTAGTTTTTTGTTTGTTGATTGAAGGTTATTGATCAGCTCTACCAATAACCATGTGATAGGTCACAGCATATAATTTACTTATTCAGGGCTTAATTTTTTTGTGTGGATCATACATAAGCTTGTAGACAGGTTGTTGATAATAAAAATTGTGTTCTTTTATAATTAAGAATAGTTGATTGATTTATCAACTTAAGATTTAATTATTATTTTTTACAATTACAATTATTTCTTCATCACTCCTGTGTTCAATGACGTAATCCTTTGTGATAATTATTGTGATAATCTTTATTCCAGTACATGTACTACTAAGATTATTTTAATTTTAATTCCTATGGTAATTATTTTAATAGTTAAACAAATTGAATCAGTTCTGGAAATTTGAAAGTACATGTAATCACCATTGATATAAACATTTCCATATTTAGGATTTTGAATTTGTTGATGATGTCATTGCATAAATAAACTCTATCTACTCGTTTTTTGTTATGAAAAACTTCTTTTTAGCTCTACTGGTCAGACAGAAGAGTATGGGATGGTCTTTTGTTCCCCATCCATCATCTCATCATTTCATAAGTACAAGTTTGTTAAAGTTACTTCTCTTAAATTATTTTTAGGATTACCTTGAAGCTTTACACATTCATCACAAAAGGTCTACTTGGTCCTAAATGAAAATGGTTTTGCTTGGACATCTAATATGGCCACCACATTTTCACACCATTTTCAAATTCTTGTTATTGCTAATTGTTTGCATGGATGGTCATATCAACATTGGGTTTACCTAAATGATTTATGATCATGTCTAGTTGGTCCTAAATGAAAATGATGCCAATCTGGTGTCCAAAATGGTCACCACAATGTCCTACATAATCATGATTATGATCATCTTAAAAATTACGTTACCACTACACTTCCTGATCAGATGCTTGTATCAACATTGAGTTTTCACTGAAAGACTTGTGCTTTTTATTTAGTTGGTCCTAAATGAAAATGCTGTCAGTCATACATCCATGATGACTATGTGCTACATCACCAGAATGATATGATCATTATCAAAAAGTCCTAAATAAAAATGTTACCAGTCGAGCATCTAATAAAACTGTCACAATAATTATAACTTTCTTTATAATAAAAAAAATTCCACTACTCTCCCAAATGTATAAACATTGTGAATAACGTGATGGTTAAAAGGCAGAAATGGTCTTATAGTGAATTCCTGAAAATTCTATTTGTGGGTATAAACCTTTATTTCAAGCTACATTTTGCATTATGTAATAAATTTGGTACTGATGTTTAGCTCAGGCATTTGACTTTGTGTGCATTTCCAGTTTGGCTTACTATCATACCTTTTAAAGAATGCCAGAGCATTTTCCCATGCTGCTGCTTGATATGGTCATGATCACACCCACTTAATATGCAAGGACAATATGCAGATTGGAATTCTCACTTCACACTGGTCAACTGAAAATAAGTTATAATAAAATACAGTGATTCATTTTCTTTTAAACAATGAGATGACAGTATTTCATTCAGCTGGAATTAGTGTAGTCTGGCTTGAATGTCCTTCATTGGAAGACTGATTGTCATGAATTAAGTATTTTATAAGATTCCAGGTACTTTCTAAATTCAATACAAACATGTCTTTCTAATATCTTTAAAAGTGATGATAAAATTGATTGATTTAGGCCAATAGTTATAATATCAGAAAGAACTCACTTGTTGCTTTTACAGCAGTTAGTTTTGCTAATTTTAGCCATTTGGAATAATACCAGTGGAAATACTTAGATTGAAGATATATGTAAGTGAAGGTGCAATCAATTGAGATGAGAATTTTAGGAATTTAGCACTTATATTACCTAGATCTGTTGCTGTTGGTCCATTTCATTTAAAATGAATTCAGGGTGGTATTGGTTGTCCTGGCATCAAGATAATAAGACTTGGTAGGACATGAGTCTACATGTCTGCAGCATGATGCACCAGTGCCATACATCACTATATACTGTCACATTGCATATATCATATTCAAAAATTTTTAAAGATACATTAAAAAACTGAAATACACAAATACACATAATTATGAAAATAGGGGATTATTCTTGATTATAACACTACGTCTTCATTTCATTATATTATTAACTTGGGTTAAATTTTTTGTTTGATCATGCTAGAATGGCAAAACTGATGATGATGTGTATCTTTTATAATATCAATGCCGTACAACAAACTTTCATCTTTCACCAGCTTTGCTTAATTTTTTGCTCATGGATATGAGATTTTATGCGCATCATATGCTCACTACTCTGCCTTGACACATCAAACTTGTTACGTTGATGTGACTTGCTAAGTTAATACATCCCTTTTTTCTAAAACTGGTCTTTGTGACCTTTATATCAGGATTTCTTTAGATTCTGTTTACAAAGTTAACAACTTCATGGGTGCTGATTCAGTTTCAGTCACAAAATTTGATGACTGACTTATAATATCCCTATTAACACATGAGGTTTTTGCTGTTTTCGCGTGAAATGTGCGTCAGTAACAAATTTTTGGGACTATTTCTGAATAGATCCTAATACATCGACTTCGAAGCAATTTTCCATTAGCCCAATGCCTAGTTGGGCTAAAAACATTTTCAGCTGGTTATTTGGCTCGTGCATGAGCAGAATGTGACAAGTTGATTTTTTATAATTATTTGTTTCTTTAACGGACCCATATTTTGTATGGAAACAACTCTTTATTTCAGAAATGTTCACCGTACTCTACGTTTTGCACAGGTTCACCTGTCTGTGTGCACTTCAGACCAGAGGCCATATCTGGACACAAAATCAGATTCTGACCACATGCATATTTTGGGTGGAAAAAAGACAGGTCCAAAAAATTAGGTGTTCCCCTTTGTATTTTGCAGTGCAAATAAAATTTCCAGATTATTTAGTATCATTCTAGAGCTAAATATGTCTGTCTTTCTATAAAAGCACCCACTTTAGCGGCGCTAGAGGTTAGTGTGTTAATATTACATCTTGAAGACCAAATATGGTCAAAGGGACCTACATTTTGTTGCTTACTCGCATTGGTTAAGTATTTATTATTGGTCTGATGCATCCCTGCTTACAAGTGTGTGTGAATATATATATATATATATATATATATATATATATATATATATATATATATATATATATATATATATATATATATATAGACACACACACCTTAAACTGTATTGTACATATACAGGAAATTACGCAGTGGATTGCATGCTTTCTTGCAAGGCCTCACTTGTGGTTAATTTAAAGCAAAGTTATTATTGAAAATGCAGTTTACCATGTACTGCTGGCTGTCACTGCTGTGACTTTCACCTATAAAATCTTGCTTTTATGGATGGACAGTGATTTTGTTCTGATTGTAATGGAAGAGTGATTTAAAAACTAAACTAAGCCCATATTAACCTGCATTGTTTATTAACTTATTACATGTACAAGTAGCTCAGTGTAAAAGAATGTTCTTTGAAATGTTTCTGCTTTATGCCTGGTCACAGTTGGTAGATAGGTAGTTGAGTGGGTAGGGCAGTTGATAGTTTTGCAAATTTATCAGCAATATACTAGCTTAATAGTACCATCAAGAAAGTCAAATTACACATTTTGCAATTATAAAACATTCAGGTGTATAGATAAAAGATAGAACAAAAACTTCAGTCAGAAAAGGGAGAAGGGAGAAAATCACTTAAGGCTAGTTTTCTGCATGATAATGCTAGCTATGGCTACCGTAGGTTAGTAAAATTAGAAGTGAGCTATGTAATGATTTATTGCATTTATGAACACACTTGGTATATAGTGACATTTCTTTCTTTATTTTTCGTAAAGCCTTCAGCATCACATGTATACATAACATATTACTCTGTCATTGGTGGAAACGGCGCTCTTCAAAGAAAAACAAACACTTTTTTTCCTAAAACACGTGATTTCACCCGAGGTAGCCTATATAAGCATGCCACCCGCACGTGATATTCATATTTTATTCTGGCGTTGTAGCGGAGCGGTAATTACAAAATAATAAGTATAGTCGCGTACCTAGGTTTGTTGTAGCCAGATTAGGACGTTGTCCAAGCTATACGTTCTCACTGTTTAAGTTTATTTTTATTAAGTCGTAATGGCTACTGACGAGGACGAAGTCCTCTAAATTACTGACCTCGAAGCCGACTCGGAATTTTCGGGTTTTGGGCCTGAGGATATTGCAACCTATTGTGAAGCTGAGGCAAGTTCCTCACGAGGGAAAGAAATTATGAAGGCACAAAAACAGAAAACTAGAGACAAACAATTAAAGTCTGTTGTGACTAGAGTTCAGAAAGTGGCAAAATGCAAGCCTGTTATGGCGACAAAACAAGTAAAAAATGTCGGACAGTCGAAGACGTCCAATCTCATCGATATAAATAATCTGTCAGGAACCGATCTTGAGCTGTTGAAGACAAAATTGGGTTTAAATAATATGCAGCCTGTTGTGGCAGATGTCAATGAAATTGATGCCCTGTTTGGCGAACCGTTACCGGAGTTACATGTAGAAGTTGAAAATGAAGGGCCATATAGCGATGTTGATGTTACCCCAGTAGAGGGTAATGCAGGTAGACCACTCGAGTAAATTTCTTTGAGTGGGAAAATCAATGGGGCATTATTTGACGCTTTCCAGCCTGATAACAACTGTCTTTCTACTAACAATGCTGATAAGTGGCAGTTACCCAAACTGAAAACTCTCCAGAAAGGAGAGCCCATACCAAAATCCTTAGCAATGCTGATTAACACTACATGCACTTCTTTATGTGCAACAGATGAAATTGTACAGAAGTACAAGATCCCAGAAAACTGTGATAGGTTAGGCCCACCGCTTGTCAATCAGGAAATTTGGAATGACCTTAATAAACGAGTGGACTCTTATGACAAAGCCTTTAGGGATATTCAAAATCTTGTTGCTGCAAGCATTATGCCAATTGTCCAATTAGCAGAATTATTAAAGTCTCAGATTGCTGCAAAAGAAATGGCAAAGACCTTAACTTCAGATGGTATTACCCTTATAGGTCAGGTACAATATCACGTCTCCCTCAGAAGAAGGTACATGATTCGACCACATTTGAAACGGAAATATTCCAATCTGTGTAATATGCATACCCTCATAATATCCATGCTTTTTGGGGATGATGTGGCCAAGGAGGTTAAAAGATGTGACACTGGCTTTGCACTTGCCAAAGAAAATTTTGCCCATATTCACAGAGATTTTACTAGAGGCCATGGTGTTCGAGGTGGTGGACCAATGCGAGGTTCAGAGTTCAATCCGAGGGCAAGATTTTGATCTCAACCTTATAGTTCTAAATATTCGTACAGGTATCAATACCAAAATTCCAATCGAGAAAGGAAACCTGCCTCTACTAGTTCCCCAAACGGGCTCATAAATTAAAATTGGTTGAGGTAAGTTCTGTTGGAAAACTGAAACAATGTTTTGCAGTATGGTGTGGTTTTACTCGTGATCCGTGGATTTTGCAAACAGTTTCGGGTTTCAAAATTGAATTTGATAATTTCCATGCCTTTTCAGTCCTTTTTGCCTAAGGAAACTCCAGTCTCAACTGAGCAGAAAACAATTTTATCTAATGAAATCACTGAACTTCTACATAAAGGAGCTAAGTTCCATCCCATTGTGAGGAAAATCAATTTATTTTGAACATTTTTATTGTTCCCAAATCAAATGGAAACTTTTGGCCAGTGATTAACCTGAAACAGTTGAATAAATTTGTTCATTATGAACATTTTAAGCAAGAAACATTTCAAATTGTTTTAGATCTCATCCAGAAAAATGATTTCTTTACTTCCATTGATCTAAAAGATGCTTATTTTAGTATTCCAATACATACAGATTATCAGTAGTTTCTAAAGTTTGTTTGTAATGGTCAGCTTTTTCAGTTTGTATGTTTATCTTTTGGGCTTTCTTCTGCTCCAAGAGTTTTCACTAAAATCCTAAAACCCATTTATGCATGGTTTAGGCAGCAGAGCATTAGGTGTTCATATTATATTGATGACTCGTTGAATTTGGATGCTGAGAGTCACATTTGCTTGCAAAATACTTGGACTATGATTGAGACTTTGAAATCTCTTGGTTTCACAATCAATCTAGAAAAATCTATGCTTATTCCATCTCAACGAATTCTCTTTTTTGGTTTTGTGTTGGACTCTGTTAAGTTTAAAGTTTTTCTTTCTGAGCATAAAGTGGAAAAAATCCAGGTTTTTGCCAAGAAACTCTTGGATATGAAGTATGTTAGCATACAAGAGTTTGCTTCATTTATTGTTATGCTCATTATTGCCTTTTATGCAATACTGGAAGCCCTATTGCACTACATGTATTTGGAACGTGATAAAATAAAAGGTCTGAGTGAAAATAAAACTTATGATAGTACAGTTCAGTTATCCTCTCAAAGTATACAGGAACTTAAATGGTGGTACCTAAATGTGGCTGCCAGGAATGGGAAATCTATTAGACAAGACAATATTGCGTTTACTATTCAAACCGATGCATCATTCTCAGGTGGGGAGCTTATGCATTGGATTCAAACAGGTTGGTTTCTGGTAGATGGGACAAGAGTGAGACTATTTTTTCAATAAATTACCTAGATTTATTAGCAATTTATTTTGCATTACAAGCTTTTCATTCAGATCACAAAAATGTACATATTGAGATTCAGTCTGACAACATGTGTGCGGTCTCTTATATTAATAAGATGGGTGGAATGGCATCAATTCAAATGGATCAGCTAGCTAAACAGATTTGGGAATGGTGTTTGGAAAGGGAAATTTTCATATCTGCAGTCTATATAGCAGGCAAAGATAATGTACAGGCAGATTATCTGTCAAGGAACTTTTCTGACTCCACTGAATGATGCTAAAGAAAGAAATCTTTCACAGAATGTGTGCACAGACATTTGTTCTAGACATAGATCTTTTTGAATCTAGATTAAACTGTCTGTTGAAGAAGTTCACTTCATGGTTCCCAGAACCAGGTGCATTTAAAGTTGATGCTTTTTAATTCTCCTGGCATGATTTAACCCCTTATATTTTCCCCCCGTTTAATCTTGTTGGGAAAATATTGAATAAAATTATTGCCGATAAGGTTAGTAAAGCACTATTAATTGTTCCACATTGGACATCACAATCCTGGTTTCCTTTGCTTTTGTCATGTTTAATTTCTCTTCCAATTAGACTTCCAAGACACAAAAATATACTGACTCTTTCACACAATGGTCAAATTCATCCTCTAGGGAAAACCTTATCCTTAACCGTGGTGACTGTATCAGGAGATTACTCCAAAACCAAGGGCTTCCAAGAACAGCTGTGGACATCATTATTAATTCATGGAGATCAGGGACAATTAAACAGTATAACGTGGCATGGAAAAATGGTGTTTTTGGTGTAAAATCAGGAAAATTAATCCCTTTTGTGTCTCTGAGGTAAGTTATTTCTTACTTAGATTCTTTGTTAGCTGAAGGTAAGTCATATAGTGTTGTCAATACTTACAACAAGGCAATGTTAGTTACTACTTTGAGAATGTTTCATAATACATGGTGTTCAAATCCATTGTTGATTAATAAATACTTGAAGGGATTGTTTAACAAAAGTCCGCCAAAACCAAGGTATATGGATACTTGGGATGTAAACATTGTCTTAAAATACCTGTGTACCCGTTTTCCTTTGGAAACTGTATCTTTAAGGTTATTAACAATGAAGCTCGTTGCTCTTATTGCATTATCTACAGCTCCAAGAGCACAAACTCTAAAATCTTTGAATTTACATAACATGACTTGTATGACAAATAAAAAAGTATTCAATTTTTCAGATATGTTGAAAACTTCAAGGCAAGGTAAGAAATTCCAGTTGGAACTACTACATTATGATGATGAAAAGCTTTGTGCTATGCATACCTTGCTGCATTATCTTGACAGAACTAAAAATCTTAGGAAATCTACTCTAGTTCTTGTATATTATTGTTCCTATAGAGCTGTGACATCAAGTACTATTGCAAGATGGTTAAAAATGGTTTTAGAACATTCAGGAATTGATACTTCTAAATTTAAAGCACATTCTTACAGAACTGCTGCAGCATCAGCTGCTTTCAGACAAGGCTGTTCCTTGCACACTATATTAAAAACAGCTGACTGGGCATCAGTGAAAACTTTTCACAAATTTTATCTAAGGGATGTTCAGACTAATAGTACGGGTTTTGCTGAAGCAGTTATTAATAGCAAATAATTTTGATTTATGATTTACAACTTAACAGAAATAAGCTTACTTTTACCTTTGATGTTTTAGCAAATGTTTTGTTGTCAATCTTTAAAAATGCTAAGTATACATGTGATGCTGAAGGCTTTACGAAAAATAATATACACCCACCCATTTTGTTGTAAGTTGAGATTTCATTAGAATGAGATTTTTCCCTCCCTGTCTTATTTAGACAACAAAACATTTCTCTTTAAACTATGAATATCTCGTGCGGGTGGCATGTTTATATAGGCTACCTCGGGTGAAATCATGTGTTTTAGGAAAAAAGTGTTTTTTTTTCTTTGAAGAGCGCCGTTTCCGCCAATGACAGGATAATATGCTATGTATACATGCTCAGCCTTCGGCTTTACTCCAATAATGCCCCTCATCGTTCACAAATGCTTGGATGAGGGGTCCATGTTCCACCGTCTCTTAACCTATACAGACTATATATATATATATATATATATATATATATATATATATAGTCTGTATAGGTTAAGATATATATATATATATATATATATATATATATATATATATACATATACACATATAGGATATTTAAAGGATTTTAACATACTTACTATATATATAAATGACCGTGCTGTTAGTTCATAAGTTATCTGATCCAATACAGATCCATGTTCCACTGTCTCTTAACCTATCCAGATTGTATATATATATATATATATATAAATATATGATATTTCTAGGATTTTACCATACGTACTGTAAATATCAACGACAGTGTTGTTGTTTCCTAGGTTATCTGATCCAGTGCAGGTCCATGTTCCACTGCATCTTCACTTATCAAGACTATATATATATATATATATATATATATATATATATATATATATATATATATATATATATATATATATGGGATATTTCTAAGATTTTATCATACTTACTATAAACGACAATGTCCGTGCTGTTGGATCCTAAGTTATGTGATCCAATACAGGTCCAATTTCCACTGTCTCTTAATCTATCCAGACTGTAGATGGTAGCATAAGCTCCCTTGTTGTCTGCAGTGAAATTGAAGTTCTTAGTATTGCCAAGGCATACATAACCATCAGCAAGGCAAACTGGTGCTCTGGAAATCATTGATGGATAATTCCAAGTGTTTGTTAGTTGACCAGTAAATTCAACAGGGGATGTCAGACAGGATATTTTTAGACTTTCTCCTCTGTTTGGTAGGGTGACATTTTTCAAAATGGTAATGGCAACTAGTCCTAAAATAAATTAAAACATGTTTTAAACTTCATATTCTGAAATAGTCTGCAATAAAGTACAGCTCATGCAATTGTTTTGAAACCCAACAGATAAACAATTTATGATGGGGTCCCTTCATGTATTGAAGGTACAATGAAATTTGAAAATTAAAAGATACTTACCAAGTTGAATTTTGATTATAATTTCATGGAACCCCCACGTCTCTCATCTTGTAGTGTATGACCTTTATAAAGACTGACCATCATTGTGACATCTCTTGTGATCTCTAAGAGTACTGCATGTTGAATGGAATTATCATAAATCTTCAACTTGACAATGATAGTTTAATTTTCTAATTCTCCAGTCCTGCATATGTATTGTAGGGCTTGACCGTTACATTTATGGAGTTAGGTGTTCTCCCTCACTGTACTTTTTTATTTTTGACTTTTCATCTCAAAATAATTTGTTTAAAGTAACATAAAGAATGACCATTTTTTGGTTCTAGACAACAAATCAAGGAAAGTAAATTGTTTCCCATCATTTCTACCCACCAACATTTAAAAAATTAATGGTCTATCACAGAGACCTGACTTCAGTGAATGGTGTACATAAATCAAAGCAGTAACCATTATAAAAACTTTTAAATAATATACTGAAAAGGGTTAGCATGAAAGACAATGTCAATTTCAGGTTGGTACTCAGTGTCGTTGTATTACACAAAGAAAGCTAACTTTCCATACCATACTGAAAAACACAATGATTGTTGTTGCAAGCTTGCTCACGTACCCAGTTTAGCCGAACCTGAGACTCGAACCAACTCAGACATAGGTGAAATGGGAGTGATCTGGAGAAATGAGCGTTTTTTACCACTCAGCCACTCTGGGTCCCCAAACAGCCCAATTATGGTCCCACAATTAATGATGGAGATTTGATAAATGTCCATAATTAACTAATCTAACATAATTAGTTACATGCAAATAGTATGTCAATAATCCAACCATAATAGAGATCAAAAGTTTGTTAAGAAAGCAAAGTTAACATACAGTTGGGCTTCATCTCATACTTGTGAATCACAGTTTAACACTGCTGAAAACAATAAATATCTTCAATAAATGTGTATCGAAAATAGAAGAAACATTGTTAAAAGAAACACAAGGAATGACATTGTTTTTATTATAGATGACTGCTGAGATGTTTAAATGTACCGGTATATCTCTTTCTACATATATTGTAAAAATAAACCTTAGTTTTATTTACTGTTTCAACAAAACATTTCACATCAGGATTGACAGGACTGCAAAAGAATGAAATTTTTTAACAATCAATATTTGACTCCTGATATAAAGTAGATAGATTATTACCAAATATTAATATCTGCGTAATTAATTCCAATATGTTTAATTCCAGACAGAAAAATACCCTGTAGACTAGAATGTATTCCCCTACTGAGCTTGTTGAGTGACTCCATACAGATCTCAAATCTAACTCCCATAGTAATCTTAGCGACATTACATGTTATCATTATTCTTTTACAGGACATAAGTATGATATAAATTCTGGCATGGAAGAAGAGAAACTCTGACAATAGCAACAGGTAAGTAGTACAATTAGATTTACCCCACCCCATTACATTTTAATGTTAGTAATACATATCTGTAATACATAATCTATTGCTATTGTGTAGCCGACATTGCCAACTTGGTCATTGATGATCCCACAGCTGGTTAAGAGAAACAAATAAAAGACATCCACCCTCGCTGAAAAAGTGCATACACCTATCAGATGGTATCCACATGGGCAACATCATTACTGACTATTGGTCTCAAAGAAAATAAGTCACTTTTACTGATCTATTGTGCAAAGGTAAAAGGAAAATTACAAATAAGAAACCCCAACTTCATCACATTGTGCCGAGACAACTGAGTAAGAAATACCAATGTAGCAATTTCTCATACCTCGTGGTCTTTAATTTTCATGAATGAAATGTCCCTTTCAGAAATAGACTGATAAGGTCTATTGATAGTTAAGGTAATCTACATCAGAATGGTGGAAGTTGAAAAATCAGCTGAGATCTTAATTCATGAACATCTGGATGTTCCTCATTTCCACCTGACATGCGAGTATGAATTCCATTTTGGGGGCTGTTCCTGAATACATCCTAATAATGAAGTCAGGTCACAATTAACCCTTCCGGTTCAGTACCCACAAATGTAGCCTCAGTCTAATTTTAGAGCATTTCGTCCTGTCTCCTTTCGGACACAAGGCTTAGTTTTAGGCAATATTTGGTAGGGATTTAAAGGCAAATGTTTAGAATATGAGATTATGGTGCGGTTGTCTCTTTGTGTTTCAGTGCCAGTGTACAGTGAGTAATAAGGTCTTGGTGATGACCCAGAAGTGAAATCTGTGTTCCATTGCATATTGGTTTGTTTACAGTCCAGCCTTTAAAAACAAATGCCAGAGAACCTTTGACAAGAACTCACTGTGAAGTCATCTTTGAAGGTATTTTAGATTAACATGATTTGTATTAATTGTCACACAGTGGAAACATCAGTACTGAGAAACAAATGTAGAGAAATCATAGCATTCAAACAGTCACCATGTTTATCCAGTTGTAAAACCAAACTCATTTTGGTTGGAGCTGGTGTTTTATGAAATTACACACAAATGAAAATAAACCAGAGGACAATGAATATATATATTTACCACACAAAATTATAAAACAAAGAATGTCTCAAACCTCAATGCATAGAGAAGTTGTAGTGTACATCCTCCTTGTCAGGGGGTATGCTACTGCTATGTTGTCAGAGGAGAACATGATAGTGACCCCCTTATTTTGTTGGCACAATTAGACATTAGTACACTGCACTCATCTCCAAATTGCTGCTGTGAAGGGTATGTTATTCTCAGGACCATGATCTCTGAAGAAACAGACCTTCTTGCTCTAAATGAGTATCTCACCCAAAATGTCTGCTGAGTGTAAATCAGAAACATGCATGAGGACTCGGGTCTGAAACCAATCCCACCTTGTCCACCAAATCAGATCACGAGATGATGTTGGAAATCCAGACCTCAAGAAATCAGAGCATTCAAGATGACCCCATGTTCAACTTGGACAGAACGAGAAACCAAAGAGGGTGAAAGTGCAATCTGCTCAGGAGAACTTGGTCCAGTGCAAAGTTCAAACTTCCCAGAAGATAAGGTATTATGTATACTTAATTTCCTTTTTTCATATATGCTGTTGTAATGTACAATGGCAAGTTGGACTATACCTGACACGAATTGTGAATTTCTTGTTTTTAATTCTGTAAACAGCTAATGCATAGCTAAACTATTCTCTATGTGTATGGGTTTAATATTATCAGCATTAATAGAAGTGAACATGTTTTTTTGAGCTTAAGTCTTGATTACTTGGATTTCCTTTGTGTACCCAATGTAGTCCAGATTATATATTATAGTAACAGACTTTCTAATTATAACTAACATAAAAAAAATTAACGTTAAGAAGTTTCCAGAAGGTTGTTTGCCGTTAGGTAATAGTTTGTTGGTTTTTTTCATTATGTAGAAATTGCTACCAGTAATCATGACCTGAGGTCATGTTGTTGTTGTAGGGTTTAACTCCATTTTTCAGCACTTGATAGACTATACATGGCAGCCAGTATTATTGGTGGAGGAAGAACCCGGGAAAGCCTGGGAAAGAACCTCCAACCCACAAGAAGCTACTCACAAGCTGTCTTACATACCCACATTGGCCTAATCTGAGACTCGAACCCACGCAGACAGAGGTGAGATAGCAGTGATCCGCAAAGGACAGCACTTTAGACCACCCAGCCACTTAGGGGCCCCACCCGAGGTCATGTAGAGGACTATCTTGTCACAGTAAAATTTATTAATTTTTGCTTTAAGATCTAGCAGAATCAATTTGTATTATTGTTGAGTCCAGTATTTCATTTGGGCTGGAATTTATTTCTTTAAATTATTCAAATGATTTTATCTCTTATAAGTGCTCTAATACCATTCTTGGAAATTGAGAAATACAATGGAAGAAATAATTATCTTGTGGAAAAAATTAGGAATGGCTGATTACAATTAGTCAGTTTAACTTAAGGCATACACTCTGGAGGAAAGGCTGAATAACTACTTTGGGCGAAAATGATAACAGTCGCTATTTGTATCACTTTCTATATGTATATAAAATTCTCTCACTTTCATTACTCAGCATAAAAAAGCTATCTAACCAAGGCATAATTTCTGAAATAAGGTGACCCTAAGGGTTAATGGTCCTTACAAATCTAGAATGTATTATGAGTACAATCATTATCTCTAGTTCAACTACCCCTGTAATGTACATCTAAGCCTGACATACTTTGATAGGCCATCACCATCATTGCAAAGCAACTGACTTTAAATTAACATGTGCAGTGCATAAGATAATATTCCTGTATCTCTCTGCATCCAACAGATCAACTCAATAAGATACATGCTATTTATTACTATTGCTTAAGATTCACTAACTTCTAGCTCACGGCAATCCCTACCTTTTAAGATTCTATAAACATTAAAAATACAATCAATACGTGCTTGTACTGATGCTAAGTGCAATGCATCAATGACAAGATGACAGTATATTGACCCTCTGACTTATATGGACCTTCATGGGAAATTCAATATCACCAAAGTTGAGTTTACCCCGGTGTTGCTGCAATTTTCAAGGCAGGCCTTCTCACTAGGCAGATAATAGCGCTGACAGAATTACTCAATCGAAGCATCAATTGTCAAAATTCTTCATATGTATAACTGACTTTGACATGACCAATGATGCGTTTTTATTTAACTGGATCCACAAAACAACTGGGATAGTGATATATGTACCTCAATATAAGCAAATCTTTTGACAGTCCATCCCAATCCTGCATTGGTGTATTTCTCTACTTAGAAAATCTTTTCAATGGCTCTGCAAATTTCATCAATAAAGGTGATGCTATCTTTGTGGTGCATAATTAGCTGACACCACTGTAAATCCATGGTAGTTTTAAAGCCATTCTTGACATGACTAAGCAGCATAACCAACTAAAAAAACCAATGTATGCTTGAAGCCAAGAAGACCAAAGTTTTGTGTCATCACTACAGTTCCAAGAATCCTATTTATTAATATCTGTCTCAAGTCTCTACTTGGTGTACATGTGGATGGGATAATTGCCACATGATTTTTACAATCTGCCACTATTCTTTTGAAATTTGATTTCTGATTGTTGTGTTTCTTCACAAACATACTTTGCTGCTGTTAATTAGTGACGATAGGAGATACTGGTATCCAAATTTCTTAGAAGACCAGTCAATTTATGTGATCAGTTTTGTTTTGTTGTTTTTAATGTTACGGCTATTGGATTTAATTTATTTATTTTTTATTGTCAAATCCAAATTTGTCATTTAGGGTTTAATATTTATTCATTAATTGGGAGTTTTTTCTAGAAAATTCAGTTTGACCTAGACTCTTAGTTGTAAACAGGCTGACCTTGGCTTGGTTACCTCAATATCTGACCTTGCTTTAGACATTGTCAACAAGCCTCTAAAACTATTGGCCAATTTCAAGGATAACTTTTATTTTTAGTTCTTGAGGGTGGGGAGTGAATGATTTCCTTCTAGAACATTCCATTGTTACGTGACTTGGAGAAGGTAGCTTCTTTCTGTGACCTTATAGAATCACATGATTCCTCTTGTTTACGAGGGAATTACATATATATATATAGCTGTGTTTTGGAGGCTAACTTTAGTAGAATTTGGGCTTTTTTTAAATTTAAGTTGTGTATTTTCTGTTTGAGTTTAATTATCTTGTTCTGGACTTTGTGTCAATTCGTTGGAAAAGAAGAATTATTCTATTTATTTGGAAAAGGACGTGTATCATAATTTATTTGGATGATAAATTAAACAAGAACTGCATCATGTGACATTGTCAGCCATTTTGGATTACATTGTCAAGATTCGAACCTGGAACTATTAGAACATTTATTTATCAGGACTCTTATAATTCCATTAGTGGATTATTTTTGTGAATTCTATATTGGATTAATGTTGGATTTGATTCTCTAAAACTGTAAGTTTATTTATTTTATGAAAATAATTGTACTAAATAAATCATTGTTTAAGTTATACAAGCTTGTTAGTTTTCACTCTTTCTGTGTTACTGCTTATTCGAGCCTAAGCACGTAACATTAATAATATATTCTAAAAATTGTTCTCTGTAAGGTAGCATGTTATAGGGGGTTTCACGGTTACTAGCTCACCAGAGGGCGTATCGGTGCAACTCCCTTCTGGATAGTTCAATAATTAGAGATGGCAGACATAGATCAAGAAAATTTGACAAACCGCTCACATTTTGCAAACAGGATGGATATCTCACTATCTTAAAATGAAATTCTATCAATATTTGATAAATTGTTGTTACATCTTTATTTTTTTTTCTCACTAACTTCTTGATGACGTAGTACACATACCAAGCTCTTGGGGTCACGTGATTTTTGTTGATGAAGTTGTTGATGAAACAGATAGCGTATCAATTAGAATGGCAAGCAAAATTTCCAAATTTTCTTCAAAACCGAAGTACATTGACTCCCTGGATCATCAACATTGTGAAAGATACATTCAGAAAATTAAAGATGTGAGCGGCATAGATCCATATCAAGTCGAACCGAAGAAATTTAGTGCCAACGAAGAGCAACTCCCAGACATTACTTTCGGTGACATTATCATGTATTTTGTAAATGGCACAAGTGCATACACACTCGAACAGTTCAAAGCATACAAATCTCTCGAGGTTTACAACTACGTTGTAAGTGGATGGGTTGAATACGTACAAGCCAGAAGGTTGTGCCGACATCATTGTCATAGCTAAGGTATGGTTTGAAATTATTATCATTTTAGAATGTATTTTTCGTTTCTTGATACATAACTCTTTGATTACAAAGTCAGTTAATTTAAATATTATCTGACTTGATTTTCAGAGCGCAACAATTCTGAACCATATAACAATTTGAGCAAATTAGTAAACATTTAATGTTGTTAAAGGTAACTTGGATTTAACTGAAAATAAATTAACAATGTATATTTATTATTGATTTTAAATTAAAAAATGTGAGTATAATCAACACTTTAAGTGTCAGAACTGATGCTGTATGGATGGTTTACAAATGTAATGTTATGGTACAGCAACATTTTCATTAAAAGTTCAGGCATCAATGTGACATGATGATGAAACGTTGATATAAGGTTATGATGGAAAAAGTCCTTTATTTCACCATATGTATCTCTTTCAGGTTTCACACTCACAGAGGTTAAATGCGAAACCCCTGGAACCTTGGATAATTGCATCTCCACAAGGTACAGTATTGTCAGCACACTGTACATGTATGGCTGTATTGGGAGAAACTTGTTCACATGTCGCTGCACTTTTATTTTATATTGAAGAGATGCAGAAATATAGGGAACGAGTTTCAGTCACGGGCAAATTAGCCTACTGGAAGAAACCTACCAAAAAATCAGTAGAATATAAAGAATTGAGCAACATTGATTTCCGATCAGCCACAAAATTGAAACAACTAACTGATAATCCTGATGCTGATGCCACCCAGTCTACACCATATTGGATCTTGAATTTATCAGCAGTTCCAGTGGCAGGAATATCAGATATGAAACAGATCTTGCAAACATTAGAAAAAAAGAACAAGAAACCTGCCATAATGACTCTGGTTGAACCATTCTGTGAAAAGTTTAAACCTCTTCCACAAAGTGAACACCTGCCATCATCTTTGTTCACTTCGGAATGAGAACACAGATTCAATGTCACTTGAACAGTTGTTTGATTACTGTAGCAAACTTTCCATTTCCATCAAGATGGAGCAAGTAGGTGCAGTTGAGAAAGAGACCCGCCTGCAAAACAAATGCAAACTTTGGCACAATGTTCGAGAAAGCAGAATAACATCCACTACCCTTCATTCTGTTTGCCACACAAATCCCGAAGCACCATCCATTTCTCTGCTTAAATCATTAACTTCTGCATCAGTTTCTGTGCAGACACATCAAATGGTATGGGGTGTAAAAATGGAAGATGTAGCTAAGAGACAATACACAGAAAAAATGAGTGAGACACATGATTTATTCTCCATTAACCCATGTGGGTTTTTTCTGCACCCAGATATGCCATTCATGGGTTCATCTCCAGATGGGATGGTATCCTGTGTATGCTGTGGGAAGGGTTGCATTGAAATCAAATGTCCATATTCTGATAAAGACATGAAGATTCAAGATGCCCTTGCAATTAAAAATGTTTGCCTTGTTAAGGAAGATGACAATGTGACGTTATGTAGGACACATCCATATTATTCACAGGTTCAGTGTCACAACATATGTCTGGAAGTGAATATTGTGATTGTATTGTGTGGACAAAGTCAGATATATTCATTGAAAGAACTGAGCCAAACACAGCTTTTTGGAATAACGCTTTTTCAAAGGCAAACATTTTTTGGCAGTCTGCTCTACTGCCAGAACTGGTTGCAAAATATTTCACAAGAAGAGTAAATAATGATTTAAAACCACAGCTCTACTACACTTCCATCTCAGGCCGAGTCTGTTACTAATTCTCAGTCCAGTGAAGAGGAACTGTGGTGTTCCTGCAGAAAACCAGAATATGGGAGAATGATAGCATGTGATGATAAAAGCTGCCTGTACCAGTGGTTTCATTTTGAATGCATCGGACTGAAGCGACCACAGCAAGGACTGTGGTACTGTTTAGAATGCACACAGAATAAACAATTACAAACCAACGGGAAGGCATCCAAGAAGAATAAGAAATGAATAATTCAGACATTTATTTGTGTTTATTTGTAGTCATAGTATGTAAATAATGTACAAATCATATTTTGGCCAAGAAATACAAAATTAATGTATTTCCTTTAAAGTCAAGGCACAAACTAATCTTTTGAAATTTTTTGTTTATTTTTAAATTATTTATATTTGTATAGTTTCACAATGTTAATAAAAGATTGAAATTATTTTGCACACTATTTAAGCAAGGACAATGATATGTTTATTTGCGATACAGCAATTAACACTTTACTACTGATGGACACCAATTTACAAGAGCACTGCACACAACGACCATTTTGTCCAGTGTTGTTTCTTTTTCTGTAGGAGCAGTGATCAAGTAGTCAATAGGCACAGGCCCATTAAGAACAGTGTACTTTTGGCGGAGTATTCCTATTACACGCTCCACATGAATTCTTAAATGTGCAATTTGTTGTGTTTTTTCAACTTTTTTCAATAGCTGCAAGTTGAGGTCTGCCTTTAGTAAATGCAGGTATCTTGACTTCAGCACACATAAGACCAACACTCTCTTTGATGTCAAAACCCTTATCTGCCAGCACAAGGTCACCAGGCTACAACCAACTATGATACAATCGCATACCATTTTCAATAAAGATTCTTTCAAAATAACGAGAATATTTCAATTCATACCACGGTCGAAACCACTCTTTTGTACAAGTTTGTGGATCACGTGACCCCACGTAAACATTGGTTCGCAGAATTGGTGACGTGTTGTGAAAACCCTCTATTGCATACAACAACCCTTCTTCTTTTGGTGGTGAGTTGATTGCCATTCCTTTATAGTAAATTGGCATATGTCTCAGTACCATTGGTGTTTTATGACATAAGGCTCAAATCAAGTGTTTAATTGACCACCTCTTGGGCATCATAACAGCAGAACCAGGACTTTAATTATCAATTATTCTTTTAATCAGCAGGAGAATTAATATTCCTTCATTATTGCAGTTCCCCTCAATCATGCACTAGATTTGACAAATTCTTTATCTAAGCCTTTCTTCTAAATCTGCCCAAGTTTACTTTATTCCATTTCTAAAGTCGCTCCCAGAGTTAGCCAATTCATAACTGTATTCTGGCAATGTTTCTGAAATGCATTGAACATCTTTTGTGCCTCCTTGAATGTATTATGCATTCAAATGACTGTGATTTCAGTTTTTCTGCTACACTTCTCAACACCAATTTCTTTGGTAATTAAATTAATACCACTGTTGGAGACCACAATAAATACATTCATAATACAATTGTCTAAGTAATAATAATATTAGACATCTGTATATAAATGACTGCATTTTGTTAAAATATTAAATATTCACAGCTATATGTTTCTTTGATGATATTTAATTAATTTCTCAAAAACTTGTAATGACTATGCAGATCCTGTACTTACCTTTTGCTACAAATGCCCAGAAGCTGAAAATGTATCTTGAGTGTGTCCCCATCCTACAGCCCTATCGCCCTGAAATCAATTTTTTTCACACACAAATGAAGGATTTACACAGTATATATGTAAGTCAATGTCAAAACTATCAATGAAAAAAGCAAGATAACATTGACACGTTCATAACAATTATGGTCAAATCACTTTATGCATATTTTATACCAAATAAACGTGTTGCTGTTGGTTACTTTTTAATCATCATCTACAAAACAAAAGTAAAAATGTCCTTTAATTTTTAATCACTGTCAGGCTGATTATGGCCCTGTTTAATCAGGTTGTTATCTCCCCTGATTTATTACCTCACTTTGTATGCTCTTCACAAATAAAGATAAAATTGACCTGTTCACAAAATTGTGGAGAGCGAAAATGGCACATGGCCATACACCACAATTAATTTTACTATATGTTCTCTACATATATTACTCAGCACTGACCTTTCCACAGTGTGACAATCAATACAAATCATATGAAAATCTAAAAATACAATACCCCCAAAGATGAAATTCTTGTCAAGGGTTGACCGGCATTTTTTTGAGCTGCTGCACTGTAAACATAACAGCATGTACACAGACTACATATTTCACTTCCGGATCATTACCAAGGCCTTATTGCTCCATGTGCACTGTCGCCAAATTACACACTGACAACCACTCTCTCTGCTCATATTCTCAAGAATAAACAATTACCATTAAATCCCTACCAAATATGCATCAATATAACTCTTCTATCACCACCAAAATGAGAGAGGAAAAAATGTTCTAAAAATAGACTTGAACTACATTCGTGGGTACTGAACTGGAAGTATTAATTGTGATGTGATTCCTGACAGGCCCAACTTGTTGGGGCAAATTTTAGCAAAACTTTTATATTTGAATGTCACACCTATTTGAACTTTATACATGAAGTCTTTTAGAACTTCCTTGCATACAAGACATGTGACACCTGCTGGAAAGTGTGTAGTGCTGGTGTTCCACAGGGTGCACGTGCTGATTCATGTGCTTTTTAGAAACCAAAACTAAATTTGCTATGTCTTCCTTAATTATAGGACTTTTTCAATGCTGTAAAAACCTAATTGTACTAAAAGATAAGGCCTGTCTGACAATATGTTTAAAGTTTATACATTTTGATCAAATAAAATTTTAATGGAAATTTAAATAAACATTTAAATTTATAAACTAAATTTTATTGAAAAATTAAATTTTCATAAAAGTTTGAAAACAGATTTTGTCAAAGTTTAGACAGAAAAGTTGATCAATCAATGGTCTTTAAAATAAATGGTGGTTTGGGTCTGTGTAACTGAGAACATTTTTCCCAGGGGTAGTGAAGTATCATGACTCATAGTGATTTTGGCAACAAACCGCAATATGCCTGTCAAGGTGCATATAGGTGTACACACTAAAGAAGCAGCAACAGGTGCTTCTTTACATATTTATTGTGTCAGGTATTTAGGCAGTTATTTGTATAACTAATAGTGCACTCAGATTTAAACATCTGATGGGACCACTTCCATGTTTTATAGGAAAATTGCATTACATTTCAGTGTCATAACTACAAAAAGCGACAACAAGATAGGAAAATACAGTTTTTAGGCAGGCTTTACCTTACTGAACAATGGTGCTAATCTCTCTCATGAAGATCTAAGCCATGTCCTTGAGGTGCTGTATATTAGTATGGTGATATCATGATCATTTATGGCAGTACACTGCATATGTCCTTATGAAACCTTGCTATCACCACCAGACTACTGGAGAGCTTCCAAGCTGATCCACCACTAACACTTTGTTCCAAATACCAGCCTAGACCTGAAAAGATATAAAATGTTTCACTTATATCTAGAAAACAGTAAGATGTATGCAAATGAAGTTAAAATGTGTTAGATATAGTGATTTCCAAATAACATTCAGGCTGCAAGCATAGGAAATAAATATTAAACTTGACAGAGTGACACTCAGAAATGTGAAGTAATAGTCATGTATTAAAGTAATAAATTCATCCTAAAAGTATATGAAGTTTCTATAAGCATATCTGGTCATTTACAGGTTAAATAACTAATCAGGTTGACTATGCATCACAAACTTTAAGGAAATGCGGGGACGGTGAGGTTTGATCATTGGTGGAAACATTAGTACATGCCAGTATACAGGAAAGTAAAGCGACAATGTAGTAATAAAGAATATATTACTATAAGCAATCTTATTCATGAGGGAAATAATAATTCTGGATATTGCAAGAGAATACAGCCAAATGTGGCCATACATATCAACTACAGGTACCAATACATCCTATATCATAAACTAAATGTGAAATTCTGATCCCCAAAACTTGTAAACAAGAAAGGAAATTTGCATATGTGGGACATATACAATGTAATTGTTATGATCAAATGTGCAAAAATAATTCCAATGATCTGTTTGAACATTTAAAGTGTATTTGTAAGGGTGTTTGATACCAATTATTAACCTCAATGGTTCAATAGAATCAGATATCAGCTGATATTACAATACCGCACTCTATCCAAGTACTGAATTGAAATATGTTACCATACATAGGCATATTAATGAAAAAAATAACATTTTGGGATACATTTAGTGCACACAGCCAGAAATGAGTCTTACAGATTCACTGTAGGTACAATGTCAGCCTATATGATATACTGAATGTGAACTTTGGATCCCAAACATTCTAAAATATGTGAATATTTGTTCATGTGGGATATGTAACCATGCTAAGACCAGTTGTACACAGTTAAACTCAAAATATCTGTTTGAATATATCTTATGCAATCTTTAGAATGTCAGTTAACAAATATTATTAGTAATTAACAATGCATAAATTAAGATGGATCATTAGAATTCACATAACATCATACAGGCCACAATGCCGCACTTCACTAATCAATATCTTAACCAAATTGAACAATAAAATTGAATGCATTTTGTGTTCAACTTACATCATTTTGCTGTTTTCTTACATCCAAGGGTAAATATACATGTGGAAAGTATATTTTATCCCTTCAGCCTGCATTTCATTCTCAGAAAGTTTAAACTGATTTAGTAGAGAACTTGAGTAGGTTCTAGTATAAAATTTGCATCGCTGTCCTCTCACTAAACACCCTGTAACTATATTTGTTAACAATTACTAAAGGCTATATAAGCAGATATGTGTTACTCAGGAAGTCACCCCATCATAAACACATAAATTAACTGATTGGACCCCTAATAAATAGTTTGAATGATCAATACAAAATAGAATCTGTCTCTCATACATTTTAAATGTATGACTCATTTTGACTTACAAAGATATTTTCTCTGACAAAATTTGACAAATATCCATCATTGTAGCTTGTATATGGTGTAGGAGTATAAACATGCTGATATCATTTGATATAATTTCCAAAAATATTATCTATGTGCATTTTAAGGGGCAAATTTTAATTTTTTAATTTTAAAAAAAAAAATTATTAAAATTTTAAAAAATAAAATAAATTTTTAAATTCTAATGTCATTTTTCTATTTTAAATGTTAATATATATAACGCCTTCAAATTTCATGTGTTGATCATTAATAATAAAAATTTTATAGCAATTTAAAGTTTAATAATAACTGCCTGTACAGGCCATACACCACAATTAATTTTACTATATGTTCTCTACATATATTACTCAGCACTGACCTTTCCACAGTGTGACAATCAATACAAATCATATGAAAATCTAAAATACCCCCAAAGATGACTTCACGGTGAAATTCTTGTCAAGGGTTGACCGGCATTTTTTTGAGCTGCTGCACTGTAAACATAACAGCATGTACACAGACTACATATTTCACTTCCGGATCATTACCAAGGCCTTATTACTCCATGTGCACTGTCGCCAAATTACACACTGACAACCACTCTCTCTGCTCATATTCTCAAGAATAAACAATTACCTTTAAATCCCTACCAAATATGCATCAATATAACTCTTCTATCACCACCAAAATGAGAGAGGAAAAAATGTTCTAAAAATAGACTGGAACTACATTCGTGGGTACTGAACTGGAAGTATTAATTGTGATGTGATTCCACATGCAAGGTTAGCAGAGAACATGTATGTGTGTGTGATGTATGTTTGTGTGTGTGTGTGTGTATATATATATATATATATATATATATATATATATATATATATATATATATATATATATATATATATGACATGTATATATACTATGAAATTCAGTTTTGTACTCAAATTTAAATTCTTTTCCAGTTGATAAAACTTACTTTTATTAATCTGCAGAATACAAGCTCAGTATCAACAGGGCCGGATATGGGTGTTTCCAAAATTTCAAAAGAACCCCAACTTTCCTCAAAAGGACACCAAAGCAAAATTATATCTGCATATTTAGTAAAAGAGTGCATATTACCCAATAAATGTGCTCACAATAAAACGATGAATAAGTTGTTTTTGTTGTAGGGTTTAACGCCATTTTTCAGCACAAGATAGGTTATACATGGCGGCCAGTATTAATGGTGGAGGAAGAACACAGAAGAAAACCACAAAGAACCACCAACCCATGAGAAGCCACTGGCAAACTTTCTCACATACCCACATTAGCCGAGCATGGGACTCAAACCAATGCAGGTAAGATGGCAGTGATCCATAACAGTAAGCACTTTAGACGACTAAGCCACCCTGATGAATAAGTCAATTTTCTTCTGAGAATTGTTTGGCAACGATGAAATTACTTTGGCCTTCACGTAGCAAATGCAAGCACTCCTGCGAAACTGCGTGATATGCAACTGAGTGCACATGTCTGTCTTCATAAAATACTTTAGTCTTCAACTGATACTTGACATTTATCAGTTTAAAATCAAACGTTCTTGAACTGTTCATTCCAAAATAATGGCAATGAGTCAAATCACTATCCCATAAGCCGTATAAAGTCATTTTTATTCCGATTATGTGCACCTTTATCTCTTAAATAAACTTTCAATTCACAAGCTGATAGTGATAGCTTGTCAAAAGAGCATGGGTCAGCGATTTCTTTATTAAACATAATTGATCAGATTTTTTGCTCACCGGAAGTCAATTTAACAAATAACGATAACTCGCGCAAGGAAGGTAACAACCCATATTAAACAGACCTATAGACATTAACTGAAATTCAACAACAAATGACAGAGTCTTTGTGTGGAAACAAAAGT
Source organism: Unio pictorum (assembly GCA_030141615.1). Classification (NCBI taxonomy): domain Eukaryota; kingdom Metazoa; phylum Mollusca; class Bivalvia; order Unionida; family Unionidae; genus Unio; species Unio pictorum. The sequence goes on from JARLTB010000132.1 coordinate 1,193,720, forward strand.
GGGTGGATGTGGAGGTATAACTCCATTCAATAATGAAGAATGCTGACAATCAAATTCAGACTTGGTCTAACGAAAATCAGCCTATATACCTATGTCATTGAATGGAACTATGAGACTCTAATTTTGATAAATGACAATGAGTACAAATTACAATAGAGCTCAACCAGTTTTTTTATATCAAGCAGCACTGAACATTCTAAATTAAATCAAACAAAGATTTACTGTCTAGAAATGAAGGTGAATGAATCTAATAATTGGGGACTATATAAAAGCTAAACAAAGACTGAAAATCAAACTCAATTTTTTATCAATATCACACAGAATTTGAAATCTGGCTAAAATGTATTAACTGAGCATGACGAGATTATTACACTTTTATGTTACCCTGGATAAGCTCAAGTTTGCAAGATATCTTCACTTGGCAAAATCATAAAACCTGAGCAGTTGTGTTCCATTCATAATGCTTTATGTTCTGCAAATTCATACTCTGCAAATTTACCACACTGAATATATACTTACCAATGCTTCCATAACACCAATTTAAACACTAGTGTAGTTTCATAATTTAGTATTGATGAATATGAGGCAATGTTAAACCTTTTCACAGAATTCTGGAAGAAAAGACTAATTCATGTAATTTGTCGTCAAGATCAGCATAATGAACAGAAAATACATTCATAGCATTTCATTATTTATAAAACATAATCACAAACAATTCATTCTCCTATTCCATATTTAAATACTCTAATTGCTCCAAATAATGGTCAGATTTACTGTTTGCTGTGAATGATTTTTTTTAAAGATTAAAATTGTGATTAAAAGATCTTATCATATGTAACTTTTAAAATAGCAATTTACAAGATTGTATATCAGATTTATGTTCATGTGTATATTTTTATGAGTAATGTAATTAATATAAATTATTAGGTTTAAGAGTATCAGATATAAATTGAAACTGTGTATGACTCAAGAATGTGGGAGTTAGATTGAGGACTTGATCAAAAGTAACAGATTGGCCTCATTAGTATCTGGACCAAATAAAAAGTCATTTTCGTTCTTAAAGCTCAATATTCACAAAAGATTTATATTTACATGTAACCATATGCAGGACTTTCAGCTTGAAATAACTTGAAGTACAGAATTTGCAAAAAAAAACCATAAGACCAATAATAAAATTGGTGGACAATGTGTTTGAATACTTCCTGTGAATTTAATTCAAACAATATCTTAAAGATAGGTTCATTATTTGTCATAAAGCTTTCAGCATCACATTTATACACAGCATGTTACTCTGTCAGTGTATACATGCTAAGCCTCCAGTTTACTCCAACAGTGCCTCTCATCCTTAACAAATGCTTGGATGAGGGGTCCATTTTTTAATAACACACTCAAAGCAATGAATTTTCATAAATTATATAATATTGAAGAAATAAATCCTTATTCCTACTATAAAAGTTGGGATACTACAGTCTAGAATCAGGTTAAAAATGATACATTGATGAATGAAATACAGTTTTATGCCGTTTTCATAGCACGGATGCTTTTCTTTTATAAAATGTGTGGGAGGGGTAAAAACAGCATGCAAATAGTATACTATATCAGCTGCAATTTGAAAATGACCAAGTACATTTACCAAGTTGAATCTGAAGCACCATATGCGATGAATAAAAACATTTAATGCAACTACACCCAAATACTGCCCAGATACAAGGTGATATATTTACAACAATAGATTTTACATTACAACACCTTACTTACTGCAAGGTGGCAAGTGGGGTAAAAACAGTTCTTTTAAAGGCACAATACTGTACCTAGGTAAATGTTTATGATAAAATTTTGATTTTAACGTGTATAATTATTCAGTAAATATAGGTTCTGGGTTAAATTGAAATATGTTAAATAAGGTACCCATTATGAAACAAAAAGCAATCAGAAATTCTTTGTACAAAACCTAATGAACACGTCATCTCCATATTTACCATTTACTCTGAAGCCAGCAGTCTAGAACAAAATATACGACCCTTGATTGCATTCTTAATTTCAAATAGCTATATTCTAAGCGAATGCAAAGAAGAAATAATCCTGCACAAGTGCTGATACAGCTATCACTTGGCATCAAATCTTTTCTAAATGATTCTTAGAAATGACTTTCTTAATACAGCCTCTTTTCACTGATATATCTTATATACAAAATCACAGCCACATGTTCAACTAAATTTCAAATCAGCCAAAACTAAATCTATGTAATTAGGAATAACTCCTAATTTATTAATATCAAAAACCAATAAAACACTGATGCAATCAAGTAAAAATATAAAGAAAAAAAGAAAGTAAAATGCACTATTACATATGTGCATATTAGAAAAAATAAATTTGTTTTCTTCTTATAGCAATAAAGATTACCAGTTGCAACAAGTATCCTCAAACTAGCAATACTACTGTCACATGACTGAGCTGGCAGTCCAGTAATATAAATAGATATATACTTTGCAGGAAAACAGGACACACCTATTTTTTAAGACTTAAAAGAGGAATGTGCATCACAAAAATTACAAGTACTTGCTGTGACAGACAAAAACTAAGCAAAATAAGACCACATATACACTGTGAATGGGTGAAACTGCACTTTTCTTTAGAAATATTATTTATCCTAATAACTATAGACCATTACAGAGAAGAAAATAAATAATTCCCATAAATTATTCAGAATTTTAGTCAAATGGTTAAACCATACAACAACAACAATTCAAGTTGTTCGGTTGTAGCCAGTTTTAAAGTAATGTGTTAATTTTTCTTCAGATTGTTTGGATTTTAAAAGATTACTTCGTTTCTCTGGAAATATTTGAGTGCTCATACAGAATACTTGTATTTGTTGTTCATATTTACAAGGATTAAACTGTTTTAGTAATCAGTTTATTCATTTCTAATTTGTATGGAGTAAAGAAGGAACTATGTTTGATGATACTGACTGGTAGTGTCAAGATTTCAGTTTATGCAAACAATGAAACATAAACTTAACTGGTACGAGGTTGCTGTTGCAGCACAGGAGTCTGACGTTTTATCAATAAAGTACGGCGAAATGTCTGACAAAATGAAATACCCTTAACACCCTTAAAACAATAATATATATAAGCACAAGGAGTGCAAGCGTGACCACAACCCTTCGCTCGATTCGACATTTTCTCACGAGTCTTTTATCGCTTCAGAATCGCAAGAAGACTGAAACACTACATATATGAATTCAAAAGACAGTTACTTACCAACGCATAGCTCTTAAATGACCATGTCCTGAATCCAACCGGCGAATTAACCTTTTTTTCCACAAGTACGGTCACATTAGCCAAAGTAGACTGATCTGCTGACTGAAGTAGCCCATTCTCTACCAGTTTCTACCCTGGAGTAAATATCGTTGGTGTCTAATAATTGTACCGAACACGGTGCAGAATCTGTGTTTTTAAAGTTACCGGATCCAGCAACAGTCGTAAATATTTGAAGTATGATGACGTCATCAACCGTTATTTCTACTATCAGAACTATGACTACATATTTCTGTTCTGTAAATTTAAATAAAATTATAAAATGATACAATCTGAAATAAAAAGCAAGATGAACATTTTAACTTGAGAAATTACTTTCATCATGTTATTCAGCACATTTACTCTTTTAATGACATGTATACTTTAACCTGACAATAATATTACATTGCATGTTACTTTTGTTCTACAACTTTGTTAAATGAACACAACTTTGTATGGCTGATCATATGTAACAAATACTACTACAATTCCCCGAAACTCTTTTGTTCATATGTGATGTGTCTATAATTTAAAGTATTGAAGGACATGATTTTCTTGTTTATCATTGTTTATAAATACTACAAAAGATGTTGCAATTTAACAGAAACAAATCAACAAAATGTGCTTAAATTTATTAATTCAACAATTTAACAACTTGACCATGTCATAATGACTATCTGTTCCTATTACAAATCGTAAGGTTTTTATTTTTAGCTGTGAAGGGATTAATAAATTTCAGGTCAACTTTAGTGGCTGGGAGTTTTACTAACATTTGTGCTTTGCCTACACCTAAAAAGTAGTCTCCCTTTACACACAATCGATTATGGAGTTCACAATCGATTATCTTATTGGTTTGCTCAACGAACTGATGATCGATTATAATCGATAATCGGAACAACACTACTGGTTACTATTGTTGTTCATGTCTTTTAACTGTTGGAAATATTTATAAAACTGCCGTGTATGTTTGTTCATTACTTCTCACAGTGGTCTCCACTGGAGTTTTGGGGTATTTGTACGGCGTGTGCCCCATCTATCCGCACCCGTTGCACGTTCTATGGTACATGCAAACTTTGTACTAGTCTGGTTCCCTGCTTAGTAATGCTCCCATGCGTTGCACTCCGCTTTACCAAGGTCTTAATGGACTTTTTTTGGCAAAATTTTGTCCGACAATGACCTATACCAGAAAAATGATAATAATATTACATGAAAGACACAAATAAAAATGAACTAATGATTTTTGTTGAAATGATGTTTGTAAGATTCTGACTGAGGAATTAAAGTTAATTCCTCATGCAACTAGTGGTTTTTATACTGAATCAACACAGCCCCCAACCCCACTTTTTTGTACATTCATTTTTTACAGAAAGGAGGTATTTTGAATATTTTCCTGTGACAAGAGAGCTAAAATAATCAGTACGTGCCTTATACGTGAATGAAGTTCACTATTACTGTAACAAATTAGCATACTTTTCATCACCCCTCAACCATCTAGATTTTTAGATATTTACCTCTGAAGCAGACACATGTAAATACGCAAGCCAAGTCCGCGGCTCATTTGAAGCCTAAGTTACGCATTTGACCTCCTGTGCAGGTCTAACTGTGACAGGCAGTCACCAACAGGTCAACCCATTTCCAAGACTAACTCAAAGTACATCTAAAACACATTACAAATTTAGCTTATGTGTGAACTGAAAAATGCTAGGATGGTGATAATTAGGCTCATGCCTTCTACCTTAAATATTAGGAAGTGTCAAAATGCGAAACTATGCAGTGAGACCTAAGAACCACCCTCTGTAGTACCATTCTCGTATAGTTAAATTAACGCGTGATTAGAACGAAATGAATGCAAAAAATTAAGCAATGGTGGAAAATATATGCTAGCTTTGTGGTGTCCACCTGGGCACAAATCGATCCAACAACGTTAATTTACATGGAAAACTGAGCAGACAAGACAGAAACAGCTCAAGATGTGCTACATGATCATTTGGGGATAACATTTACCAAAGACAGAAGTGCATATGTATGTTATGCTTGTTATATAGTGATTAGCAAGGTGAAATGGCAACTTCCATGTTATAAGGTTCCCAAGAATTGTCCATACAAAGAGGTTCAAAACAAGAATTTTAAAAATTACAGCACTTGTTTAAAAAACGTGGTGCCACTTTTATTTATTTATTCTAAAGTAGTGAAATTAATTAATTAATTAATTAAATATTCACTTAATAATCAGTATGACACTCAACATTAGAAAAATCTCATTAAACAGTGTTGACCCTCAATTATAATGCCTATGCAGATTCCATATCATAAACATCTCTCTCTCTCTCTCTCTCTCTCTCTCTCTCTCTCTCTCTCTCTCTCTCTCTCTCTCTCTCTCTCTCTCTCTCTCTCTCTCTCTCACACACACACACACACACAATTTTATTTGTAACCTTTGACAGTATATTTCAGATACATATATTCCTAAAGAAACATTTGTGATATTTTAATAATTATATATAGATCAATAAATAACTATACTATTTTGAATTAACTACATGTAAATAATAAAAAAAATATGTCATACAATATATCTAATAATACTTTAATTCAAATTGTATATTTTCATTTAGTTCTTTAACAGATAATTGTTATCTGTGATGGATACAGCACAGATTGCAAATAAATTATAATGTGTATGAACAGGTAGTCTCTCATTAACATAAATAACAATATGCAATATATTGCTAACAACATAATATGCTTATTCATGTCAGCTTGTACTAAATGCAGTATCAAAAGTGATAATAACATTAGTGCAGTTCAACCTCTCAAATTAATGTGAACATTGTCTAATATATACATCAATTACATTAGACTTCTGTAATTACTTAAACCTTTACAATACAATTATCATTTTACTGTGCATTTTGTTCAAACAAAACAGATTTCTGAATATGGAGTGATGCTATCCAGGACCTGAAGTCATCTTCTAAGAGGGACAGATATGTTGGACAGAAGGTTCTAGCTACAGCCCCTTCCACCTCCGAGCAGAGCAAAACAAGAAAAATTGTTACCAGCACCCCAATCAAGGTAACCAAAATAATTGTAAGTGTCATTGAATTCTTGCAGCACAGTTATATTGTAATGAGAATTATGAGACACTGAAATGTAAGAGAGATAAGAATAAACTGAGATAGGAATTACTAATTTTCACATAAATATATCACAATTAAAAATTCTCTTTTCTTAACTTCCAGACAAATGTAAAGGTTACTATAAATAAGAAGATACAGCATATATGCTATGCAGCCAGCCTCATTAAGAAAAGCAGACATGCGACTGCACTTCATCTTCTCCTACCGAAAAGTAAGACATTTAAGATGGCCCTTCTGAAGATAGTGGGGAACATAATTAAGAAGATGAAAGCAGTATGCCATCCTGCTTTTAAGTCAGTATGGTGAGCAAGTGGTGACCCTTACAGATCAGCAGTGGGAAGTAAAAGCAGGACGGATATCAGTCTTGCTAGTGGAATTCATTGGCTTACTCCCAACATAGGAGATATCATAGGCCAGATAGTCTTCATGAGGAGTCCTGGTCACATGAAGCTTTTGCAACAGATGGTTGGGGTGGAGATGTGGCTTGCTGTTTGTTCAAGAGAAGTAAAATTATAATTACTAAGGATTCAACCATTTATTTTTCAGGAGGTAGAGCATGTCAACCTGAGATTATCGTTTGAATCCCTGAAGCTCCTGTTTCTAACAATATTAATATCATGCCAATAGATTTGTGAAAGGATACATTCTCAGAGCAATCATTTTTTTTTAACTATGCCTGAGCATACATGGAGTTAGGAGATGCATTGATATGATCCATCGGCAGTATGCAGATTAGGGATGTTAATATCGGTTTTTTTCCAAAACCGATTATCGTTTGTAGAAATTCGATTATAAACCGATTATCGGTCTTTGTCCTACATTGAAAGTTTAAGAAATATATTCTTATTATGCACGTTAGTGAATGCCTCTTGCGAATAAAAGATATTCATTACATACCATAACGTATAGACGCGCATCGTCTGACGGCATGGAGGACGATATTGTGGCTCCACCAAAGCCATCAAATCACGGAAGGAATTGGATTCAACAATCAAGATTGGTAGCATGTTTTCAGCGCCAAACTTAGCTACAGCAGCAGTAACTTTCTCTTGATGACTATCAGGACAGTTTCTTTGTGTTCCAACAAATCTTGTTAAGGGTTAGGGTTAGCACGATTAGAAGTTCTCATCGGAGGGAAACGAGCTGGAAATAACTTACCGGAAATAATCAATGAAGCAGCTGATATCTGCAGGCGGTTATTTCAAGGTGGCATCATGAACATTGCAACATATCGAGATTTCATTGATGATTTAGTGGAAAATGGAAAATTCGTAGAATTTTCACCTACGGATTATCACAGCGACTGAAAATCCCTTGGATTTTTCGTCATCGGCGATGAATCACTGATTAGATAAATAGTATTTAGAAATTGCTAGCAATTGAAAACACTAGTGTTGTAATATTAAGATGATCATACACTACAACCATGACAAACCAGCCAGCGTCTATGTAGTTAATTCACGGTTTCCAGTTTATAGAACATATTATGGCGATGGTTTCGGTGATACAATTTCGGGGTTATTTGCAAGAATGGCTCCAAAAGTGGCGCCGCTAGTAAAACAATTATCAATGAAAGCTATTGATGTTATTCGTGATAAAGGTATTAGTGCTGTTGGAGATCTTGCCGGAAAAGCTTTTTCAGCCGCGAAGGACTAATTAACAGCACTAGTTCGGCGGTGAAAATCCAAAGGATTTTCAAAACCGGGGCCACTACCGTCTACAGCGGATATGCCTGCGAGTGTTAGTAAAATTATAAATCACGCAGTAGATCAAAAACTAGCATCGCTGGTGACTCCGTCATACACCAACGACCAAAGCAACATCGCAAATATGATAGCGGGAAGTGGCTTACAACCACGACGGGGGAAATCCTACGGATTTCACGCTAGTGTTTTTCACGACGATGAAATGGAAAATGCATAGGATTTTACGATTTAGACTTTGATAAATAGAATAAAATGTTTAAACGGTCACCTGATCCAGCGTTTGATATAGACGCCCCAGTTCGCAAGAATGATTCTGTACGCGATTATCAATATTACGCCTATCATGCAATAGACTCAAAAAGTCGATCAAGAATTGAACTTCAAGTTCATGATACCAGTAAATACTTTCTACCCGCTGAAGCGTTTATCGAAGTAGAAGAAGAACTTGTAACAGCTGCTGATACTCCTGCTGTACCAGCACCGTATCCAGTTGGTACTCAAGTCAGGTTTGTCAATAATGGTATCATGGCGCTATTTGAGAGTGCAAGATACCTCATCGATGGAAAAGAAATTGAGTCGATAGAACGTGATGTTGATGTGGCCACAACAATAATCGGGTTAGCGAGATATTCCGATGATTATACAAGATCCGCGGGTCCTTCTATGATGTTTGCAAAGGATGTTAAAAATACCGCTGGAGGAAATCAATTTATTATAAGACGACCAAATGATCGTGCTGGTCCTCCTGCTCCTGCTAGTATCGATGATATGATTATAAACAACGATCCCAATTTCAATCTAGGAGCTGCAACACATATATTAATGCTGGGAGGAGCGCGTAGATCATTTTCATGCGCGATTTCACTACATCATATATTTGGATTCTGTAGAAATGTTCGAAAAGTTATCTACGGAGCAAAGCATACAGTAGCACTCGTGCGAAAAAGTGATGACAATGACGCAATTTGGAGGATTGCAGCAGATGCTGCAAATCCAGATGCTGATGCTGGTAAAGTCATTTTAACAAAACTATCGCTGTGGATGCCAGTGTTGACTCCATCAATCACCGCAGAAGAACGATTACTATCATTTATGGACCAAGGAGGAAAATCATTACTAAGCTGGCTAACGGTAAGTACAGATGTTAAACAATCAAATATTAACGGGTTATTTACGTGGAATCTAGCATCAAAACAAGGCGTTGCTGTGCCACGTCATATATTTATTGCGTTACAGGATAACACACGAGTTGCCAATCAACTCTTCAGCCATATGATATTTAATCAATTAGGTGTCAAAGACGTCTTACTGAGAATAAACGGCCAGCAGGAACCATCTGAAGATGTACAACTTGATTACGGTCAAAATCATATTGCTCGCGTGTATCATCGGTTGCTGTCATTTATGGCACGCGATCAAAATGTCGATAATGGTCTGCAAATATCACAATTGGATTTTAAGAATTTATATCCGATCTATTATTTTTCGTTGGAACATCTTGATTTAACAAAACAATCCATCGTTGATATACACTTTAGAGCTAATGTGCTTCGTGGTGCTATTGCTAATTATAGAGCGGTTGCTGTCATTCTCAGAGACAAATCAATGCTACTCGAAGGTGCTCGAAGAATGAGAGTGGTAGATGCGCCAGTGGAAAATATGTAAGCTGAAAATCCTTTCTGATTTTTCCATTGAATCGCTTTGCAATTTAGAATTAATCTGTTATTGTATAGTGTCATACAGTCATATCGGTGTTACATTGACCTCACCTCAACTTAAGAAATTGCAATCAGAATCGGCTAAAAAATGTGGAACCACAATCACGTTGAAACACAATCAGATGACTGGCGGATCGAATAAGTTGTCGCTGACAACTCGTCAAGAGAAACACTTCAATGATGCTTTCAAGGATAAAAAAGGCGTTCAGATCACTCTCTCTGCGGCTGCTATCAAAAATATGATTAAAACCGGCGGTATATTCCCGTTGTTAGCTGCAATTCCAGCGTTGATTTCAGCAGCAGCCCCAGCGGTGGCTAAAGCGGCGGCGTTAGGAGCCGTTGGTACTGCAGCTGGAATGGCACTAAAGAAAGCAACTGGGCAGGGGTATAAAAAAAAGGAAAAGGGTCTAAGACTATCAGGAACCTCGTATTCATGGTACAGCGGGAGATCCGTTCACGGAAAAGGTCTGAGAATCCCAGGAAAGGTTTACTAACTCAGAAATCTTTGATTGAAGAGTCTTTGACTCCAATGTCCAATTTTGATTTACTCGATGCTGCTAAAAAATTGGCCATAAAAAAATTCAGAGGTGTCTTTATGAAAGATCAATTACCGGCACAACCAAACAGCGCTGAAACCGGTATTATTAATCTCGATAACAGCGCCGGACCTGGTACTCACTGGGTTGCATACGCGATTGATCCACGTGGGATTGTTTATTTCGATTCATATGGATTAGCGCCGCCGAAGGAATTCATGCGTTATATAAACCACTTAAAAACTCCTCGTTGGTATTCTACGCTACCAACACAACAAATGAATGATCCACCAATATGCGGCAGCGAAGTATTAAATGTCCTTGACGCTATTTTAACATCTGGAAAACCACCTCATCTTGTCGTAAATGAATGCACGAGTAATCGCTGGCGAAAATCGAAGATTTTAGAGAGAGAAAGAGTTTTACAATAACATGATTGATATTTGGGGAAGACTTCTATCAGTGCTGAAGAAACCCGAACCCGATGGCACTGCAACAGATGGTATAAAAAAAATAATCGAAGACGAAATAGCTGAGACGTTGAACCTAGCAAGTGTTGACCCCGGGGAAATAGTTGTATTTCAAGATCGTCAGGGTAAATTGAAAACTAGTAATGTTTCCCTGGATGATATTTTGGTTAAATAACGAGACGCAATTGAGAACACCGTTGCGTTATTTTCCGATCAGGGTAAACTCAAACCCGGCGTACTTATGTCAACAATCACAAATACACTTGCCAACTACGATAAGGAATTTGACGATCATGTGAAAAATTATAACCAATTTCGCAAAAACGTCATCAATGAGTTTTTGGGATCCCCGATTGTAGTTACGCCTTCTCTCGCTGAAATTTATTCGTTTATTGATGATCAAAAGGTCATCAATGACCTCAATGATAAATTTTTTACAACAACAACATCCGAAAAAGTGTCAACTACATATTCGGAAATAATCAAAAAACTTAATGAAATCGCTGATATTAAAAAATCTATCTGTCGTGTATGTTGTTGCCCGTGGAACTCTCGATTGGATCAAAGACACTAATGATCGAATAGATTTTACCCCAACCGTATCAGGTATTTATCGATTTACGTTAACTACATTTGCCGGAGATAATTTTAATATTCGAGATAATTATGGTGGTATCGGTGATGATCAAACCGCTGTAAATACAATAACACAGCGAATTAATGCAAATTCCACTTAGCATATTTTTGTGTTATCGTCTATTGGAGTTGTTAGAGTTAGATTACCAATAACATGGATGATAGAATTTATAGCAAGTATGGGCGATGATTAATTCTGGAAATATTAGCATTTCAACACTGACATTTCCAATAACGATGTCATCAACGATTTCATCATCGCAATATCGCTATGATCAGGCCAGAGAGTTTCAGACTCAACTCAAAACTCTCACTGAGGAGTATGCAATGAAAATTAAAAAATACCAACGAAGAATAACCGCAGTTGATGTTACCGTGTACTCTGTGAGTGGTGTAATCACCGGAGCTGGTATAATACTATCCTCTGTGACAATGATTTCTCCGATCGCTGTTCCAATTTGTATATCCGCGGCGACAACAATCGCGGGAATAATTTCGATAATAACAAAAAATATCATCATGCAGCCAACGCAAACTACAAGACTACATAATTCAATTTCATGTTGTATCAACCGCATACTGGCAATTTTCCTATATGATATCGTCGTCGCTCGATGATACAATTATATCCGATGATGAGTTCTCAGCGATGGTACTTGTTTATGATTCCGTGATGTCAAAATTAGAGCTACAACATGAGTATAATAACAATGACAACACCGCAGGAATTACTTCAACGAATAGTGAAGAACACAAACCCGAAAACCAGTATGATCACAATAACATCAACGATATCAGATAGTGAGTTCTCAGTGATGGTAAGTATTTATGATTCCGCGATGTCAAAATTAGAAATACAACATGAATATAATAACAATGACAACACTTCAAGAACTACTTCAACGATTAGTAGAAAACACAAACCCAGTACAAACCAGCATGATCTCAATAACATCAACCAATCCTAAATTCAGTATGAATTTCCCTTCTCCGATTCCCGTGAAGGAGATAGCGCTGGCAAAATTACGAGTATACCATAGTTGGCCAAATATCAAATCAAAATCATTTGGTGGTCAACAACCGAATAATTCTTTGGTATTTGCAAATAAGAATAAACCCGGCGGGACTCCAGACTGGAACGTTGTTTCAATACAAACAGGGTCATACCAAATTGAACAAATCAATGCTGAATTAGCGCGTAGAATAAAAACAATTACTGGAGCAGATTCGAAAATCGCTATAACGGTTCACGAGCCGACGTTATCGTCTGCGATTGAGATAAAATCACCTGATTATGTCGTAGATATTTATCAGAGTTCTATTAGAACAATACTGGGATGGCCTGAGATACCACCTCGACAGGAACCCATTAATATACCCGAACCAAAAAAATCTGATTATGTTTCCGACGTGATAAAACCCAAAAATCCAAAAAAGAGTTATAAAGATTACCGCATCCCTCTGGATTTTTTTGATCTTCTATACGAAGAACCAGAACATGGTACACGATTAATAGGATATCATATACCCAACTACGATAAAATCACTAAAAATTTCACAGCGATGAATAATGATTTTACATTGTTGTTAATATCTCTTAAATCCGGCTCTCTCACCCGAGATGAATTTATCAGCGTTGTAGAAACATGTAACAAAATCATAAATGATATGAAAACATTTAATTTACAAATTATTCGAGTGATATTAATGGAACATTATCCTAAAACGAGAACCGACATTGCAACAAAGTTTAATATACGCATAGAAGATATTCCAACATTCAAATTACCAGGATATAACGTACTAGAACTAAAAAAACTTATCAGTGACACCATCGATGTTGGTTTTAAAATAATTCATGATGCATGGAAAAAAACAACATCACCGGAAATAAAAATCCTCAAACATAATAATGACCCAGAAGGCGGTGGTAGACATATCGCTCCGTTCAACGTGAATATATCCTCGGTGATTGCGATCAATTTAGTATGTGATGTTATCGAAGGAAGCTATCAAATAAATCTAGAACGATCAAATCAAGCTCAGCAGGGATATATTCTATATTCATTTGCACCAACAGCTCCACCCGGATTTCTAATAATTGAGTCTCCGGTTAATCCAGTCTATATGCGATGTCATAATGATTCGCTAACGAGAATCAACTTCAAACTCGTTGACCAGTCCAATAATCTATTTGATATACAAGGCGAAGTTTTGCAAATTAGTCTGTTTGTGAAATCATAAATGATTTTCATCGTAGTGATTTTCATTGTTAACCTTATAGCAGCAGAGGGGGGCGGCGACGACGATTTTTTTAGAGGTTTTTGCACCCTCGGGTTCCCCTTAATTTGACAAATAAGGCCCTAAAATTGTTAAGACTCCATTTGGCAAAAGGAGACTTAAAATCTACCCTAATTAGAGACGTCGAATTCGCCCCCTCTAGTTCATTTTCGTAGAGAGGTTTCGAGAAAGACTTAATTTGACAAATAGGGCTTTAAAATCGTTAAGGCTCCATTTGGCAAAAGGAGACTTAAAATGTTTTTCTTAAAATCTACCCCAATTAAAGACGTCGGATTCGCCCCCTCTGCTGCTCTGCAGCTAGAATGTTCAAAGCCTCGTTCTCGTTATCTATGATACATCATAAAATGTGTCCGGATTATTTAAGTGTGAATAAGAATAAAAAAATAAAACAATTTGAAAGAATAGAAATAAAATGTGTGTGTGTGTGTGTGTGTGTGTGTGTGTGTGTGTGTGTGTGTGATATGGATTTTTTAACGTAGCTTTACCAATTTCTCAGTCATATCGCTACGACGTCTGCAGTGTTGCAATTTATAGTGATGCCTAGCACTGGGGGACAATACTGAAGACATGCATCATCTCAAACCCAGTCATATTATCCTGACACCAGGCCGACCAGTCCTAACACTAACAGCTTAATGCTGAGCGCCTGGCGAGGCAGCTGCTAGTACCTCTTTATGGTATTTTTGGTATGACTCGAATGAAGTTCAAATCAGCGACCTCCAGCGTCCTAGGCGGACGATTTAACCACTTAGGCCACCGGAGCGGTCGATGTTGGTGTGAAATGTAGATAAATTTGGAGTATGCGCATTTGACAGCTCCCCGGTTTTAAGCAATTTTTAGATTTATTTGTGTCATTATTTGGTATTCGGCGCCATGGAAATATTCCTAACCCGAAATAATTAGCCAATTATTAGAAGCAAACGTCACAGAGCCGAGTGTTAGAGAGTTTGAACCATGCTAAGGTTCGCTAGTAGTGAATTTAGTTCCAAGCCGAATGACTGACCCTGGTTGTAACATAGTCCATATTAAAATCTGGTGGTGTGTAATAGTTTTGTGGTTGAGATGACAGTATTTATGGTAGGAAATCAGTAAATTACATAATGGAATCAATAAGTTGGGACTTGGAAGATACCGTTTATGTGTCCATAGTGGTAAATAGGCTTAGTTATATAAGCGTGATACGCCGGCAAATGTGTGGATTGACTGGAATCACCTCACAATTAATAATTCCAGTTCAGTACCGAATGTAGTTCTAGTCTATTTTAAGAACATTTTCTCCTCTCTCATTTTGGTGGTGATAGAAGAGTTATATTGACGCATTTTTGGTAGGGATTTAAAGGTAATTGTTTATTCTTGAGAATACGAGCTGAGAGAGTGGTTGTCAGTGTGTAATTTGGCGACAGTGCACATGGAGTAATAAGGCCTTGGTGATGATCCGGAAATGAAATTTGTGCTCTGTGTACATGCTGTTCTGTTTACAGTGCAGCCGCTCAAAAAAATGCCGGTGAACCCCTGACAAGAACTTCACCGTGAAGTCATCTTTGGATGTATTTTATTTTAACATATGATTTGTATTGATTGTCACACAGTTGAAAGGTCAGTACTGGGAAATATATGTAGAGAACATATAGTAAAATTATTTGTGGTCTATGTCCGACTGGCCTAGGGCGGCGCAGTTAAATAGTTCCCATTGAGAAAGGGAATACAAGTGTATTTTCTATGGCATAACCGGCTGCCGGTACGGAATTTGGTAATAATGAAGAAAAACCATGCAAAGGAGCAGTTAATAGACTTTTGTGGCAAGTTATTTCATCTGTGGTCTCCATTTGATTAGAATAAAATTTAGTAAATTAAGACAGACACGTCCGACATTGCAATTTACAACTCAGGTTGTATGGAAGTCTTTGGAAATTTGGGGAAAACATATGACTTCCAGCGGGATTCGCGCTAGGGTTTTGACACCGCTCGGTCAAGTGAATATCCCTGTGCGTGTAACAGTAGTATAAGTAAGTACAAGAGATAAGAAAGAACTGGCATATTATATCAATTTATTCGACTCTTGTGGGGTTCTTTTTCTTTCTCGAAACGCTTTTTTTTTTATTAAATCCATTGTATTACATTTGCAATACAAATTTTATAACACCTCACAATGATATTCTATTTAAAATATTCTTGTGCACAAAAGCGTATACTGTGGATTATTTCACATATGACATTAAAATCAGACAAAGATTTGCAGTTAATCTCGACTGACTTCTTTCTTTCATGCTATTTAATTATATTATTGGAAACAACCGTATGCAGGCGCATGCCGTGATTAACCTCCCTTGTGTAAACCTAGAATATCTTTTCTAAGTAATTTAGTATTGTAATAAATAAATAAATATTAGTAATATAATAAATTATAGAAGCAGGATATTTAAGTTATTAACCGATCTTGAATGTCACGTTGGCAGTGATTTACACAGATCGCCTAAATAGAGGTTGACTATCAGCAAGAAATCATTTCCAAAACAATGGATTGTAACTGATTGTGTAGTTTTGAAAAGCGACAGAAGTTACAAATGGCTTAGACTAAAAGATGCGATTAATTCAAAAGTGAAATGCATAGGATATATTAATATTGACAACACCCCTTAATTCCCCGGGTAAATATTGAACTACGTGATGATGCACGATGTACCAAGTTTTCTGCAGAGGTCTTCATCATTCTCGTTACCCACGTTATTGAAGATCATGTCAGGACACCTTAAAATTCGATAGACGTGATAAAATGTGTCCGAAATTTAGGTTTGATCAATAAATAACAGTTAGAAAGATAGAAACGGGGGGGGGGGGTAGGGGGCGGGGGGCGATGGGTGCACAATCAAAGGGTTAAAAGATTAGAAGAAGAAGAAAAAATAAACAGAAATAACTATCAGGGGTCAATTTATTAAACCACTGTGTTTTATCGGCCTGTAATGTTTCAGTCTATTAATTTATCTGTGTCATTGTTTAGACTACATTTGCAGGCAAATTTTAATAACACACAACAATGCATTCTACTGACGACACACAAAAAAAAGAAACGTTTGGGTCCAGGAAGGTTTTTATATGTGGCATTACATATGCAAAGGGCGCACTTCTAATTATAAGATATTTCTCTTCTTAAGTACGAATTTTAGATTTTCAAGATCCGACATAATTCACTATTGTCATTGTGTATATTAGTCATTGTCATTGTATCGCTCTCTCTCTCTCTCTCTCTCTCTCTCTCTCTCTCTATATATATATATATATATATATATATATATATATATATATATATATATATATATATATATATATATATATATACCAACCTACCTATATCTATCTATCTATCTATCTATCTATCTATCTATCTATCTATCTATCTATCTACCTACCTACCTACCTACCTACCTACCTACCTACCTACCTACCTACCTACCTACCTACCTATCTATCTATCTATCTATCTATCTATCTATCTATCTATCTATCTATCTATCTATCTATCTATCTATCTATCTATCTATCTATCTATCTATCTATCTATCTATCTATCTACCCTTGTAATTCTTTGTAGTGCTTTATGATAGGTTCTAACCAAAAAACCAAGAGCAAGATCAATATTCTAAATACTATTTTACAATTTCGTGGTATATTGATGTAGTTTGTATATATTACAATGCAGATGTTTTCCTCATGTTCGTTACCCACGCTATTGAAGGTCAGGTCAGGGGACTTTAAAGAACGATAGACGTAATAAGATGTGTCCTGAATTTCGTTATGAAGACGAAACAAAGATACAGAAGGTTAGACATGGGGTGGGGATAGGGTTGTTGTGGGATAGACGATGAGAGGGTAACACTGATAAAAATGGAAAGAATAACTATCAGACGTGAATTTATCAGAATAATGTGTTTAATCAGCCTGTCCTATATTATTGAATTATTTTATGTATGTCATTTTTAACTATATTGGCAAGCAGTTTTTAAGAAGAAATGGCAAAGCGTTCTATTTACAACACACAACTGGTACATTATTAAAAATAGAAAGGGCGTACTGTCATTTAAAAGATATTTTGTTTCTTTAGTAATAATTGTAGATTTTCATTCAAGTAAAACCCCAAAACTTTACTTAAACGTTGGAGCCAATAAAAAATATGATTAACGATTGTCATTGTAATTATCTTTCAATCTATCGATCTTTTCATCGTTTCAGATACGGACCTTTAAATATTTATTGATCTTAAATTCTAATTGTTTTGGTCCATATGTATTAGTTTTAAACATTTGTACAGTATATTATTACAAGTGAATAGCAGTAAATAATTTGTCGTTATTTATATTTATATTTCCTAATGCTTTGATCTTCCGAAAACGTCTTGTACAGGTGATGCCCTACCCTATCTATGTTAAGCCTTGTATACATGTTTCTAAGTATTCTATTAATATATGAATGATAAAACAAGGAGGTTTTATTCGGTGACGGAACTCAAGTAGCAGGTTGGCAGTCGTTTACAGAGATCGGCAAGATAGGGGTTGACTATCAATTATAGCTTATCTATAACTATATTGATTATAACCAATTTTGGAGTTTTTAAAAAGACATATATTTCAGATTTTTTATACTAAACGATACAGTCAGTTAAGATATGAAATACAGAATTAAAGTGTCATTTGTTGAAGTATAAGATAAATTACTATTGACAAAACCACTTAATTCCCGGGGAATGTTGAAATACAAGATGATTCATGTTATACCCAGTTTATTGCAAAATTCTTCCTTGTTCTGGTTACTTACACTATCGAGGGTCAGGTCAGGTCACTTTAAAATACGACAGACGTTATAAAACGTGTCCCTAATGTCGGTGTGAATAATAAATAACGCGAAACTAGAAGGATGGGAAATTGGAGAAGGAGATGGAGGAATAAAGGGCAAAAATATAGAAAACAAATGTGTCTAAAAAGTATTGACATCTCAATTGAATTTATAAGACCCATGTATTCCGGACTTTATTTTAATGCCATTTTACAAAATTTGCAAATCAAATGTTAGAATACTTCACACTTTGCAACGATGACAGTACATATCAGTGCTAACATGTTGGAATACCACGGCTTTTTATATACGACATTAAAACTCAAAATGACTTCTTTGTTCAACACTACTTTTGCTTTTCAGTCAACTAAAATACACTCGGAGTTGGAGTTATGCAAAACCAATGCCAGACATATGATGGATGGATGGATAGGTGGATGCCTCCATGCATGGATGCATGTACGGATCAATTGCTGGATGGATTATTGGTGCACGGATGCATACATGCATGGATTTGTTAGTTTAGTGTAGTTAAATTGAGTGCTTTACGGCAGAAAAATACAACGACGTTATTTAGTGTCAAGGAGACACCACAGTAACGACTCAGTCTGGTCCATCGAAGGATTTGAACAGTAACCATTATGTCATGATGACGGTCAAGATTATTTAATTAATTAATTCATTCATTCGTTCGTTCCTTTCTTCATAATAAATAACAATCTGTATATAATCCTAGTGTTCATACATACCCATGTGCAAAATTAAAATGAGATTTACTGCGAAGAGAATACCATTAACACACCTGGTTATGTATCGCTATTTTCTTCCCATTTTGCAAGCGTTGTCAGTAACAACTGTTCAGCACAATTCATCGAATTCCATATTTCGTTGCAAAACGCAAAGTAAACTGAGTTAGGGTGTGGACTATAGTCATGAAAAAGTTCAAATATTACACTTTTTTAATTCTTGACATAGTAATGTTTATGTGTTTATGTACCATATTAGTTTGGTACCCCCCCCCCCCATTAATACACTTGTTAGATTACCCCTACATTGCCACTCTCCTGTTATGATATACATGAACATGCATTAACATATTTCTACAATATTTGTAACTTTTAGCGCCATATTAAAGAATAACTAAAGCACAAACATAAAACAAGTGTCATGCTGTAAATTGCTTTCTTGCTTATATTCTTGTTTTACCTTAACGTTTCAAACTATTGGTCCCATGTTTCTTTTTGTTCCATACGTGGTTTTGTGTTTAGATTTATGAATCAGAAGAAGAAAAAAAACGTACTCGAAAATCACAGACAACATATGTATTATCGTCACCGTCGGCTTTGTCACCATCATTATTATGGCCTTTTTGGCCAACCATCTACATAGCAACATGAGAAGTGGTAGTAGTAGTAGCAGTCAGGGTCGTCGTAAGGGGTACGGGCGGGTTTGCGCAAGAGTTCAAGTGAGCAGGTGGCAAAGGTGATGCTCTCTCGGGGTGCCGTTTCGTCCATTGTCAACGTGCGAAAGTCTTTGCAGCAGTAGTATTGGGAGTTGTTGGCATTGTTATTTATTTCGTTCATAAAACTGATGTCACCTATGACGAAAACGATGAAGATAATGGCGATTCAAAAGTATTCCAAAGCTATTCTGTAATGTTCAAATTCATTTTAAGTTTGTGCGTTTTTATATTGTAGTCATTTCCTGACATGAAATCAATGTATAGTGTATGGTTTGGTTTTCTAGGTTTCGTGCCTTGATTTATGTTTATATTCACATAACAATTTAAATTTTATTTTGTATTTTCATGCAGGACGTACGAAACAACAAAACATACGTTGCTGGAGTTCTAGCGCAGTCAAATTCAAATTAAAGTATTCCACGTTTCAAAAATTCGCCAGTAATAATTTACATCCACCATTAACATAATAATAAATATATATAGTCTGATATTAATCTCTAAACAGAATATAATGGAACGTTAATTGATTATGGCCTAATGCACAGTTACTAGATTAGCAACTGACTTTGAAATTAACATTGTTCGGGTACATATCACAAATGAACGACCTGAACAAAGTCATTTATTGGGAGTTATATTGACAGAATAAGCAATCAACATTCATTTAAACGTTCACTTATTTGGCAAGAAACCTTCTTTAGCCACTGAAGCCTTTTCTCTTTCACTATCTGTTTTGAACAAAAAGTAAAAAAAATCAATATTTTCATTAGACAATCTAATTTCCTGACAGAATGCATTAGAGTTCCTTTTTTAAACAAAATTAATTTCTGATTTGTGGAGTGTTTAAAATGCTGCCATGTTTGTAATCACGTTTGTAGTCATTCTATATTTTATCTGATATCGCATAAAGCTGTTTATGTTCATGACTTATTCAATAATCCGTATATATAATAACAGTTTCATTGTTCATCACAATTAGTTTGGTTTCTAATAGTACAAATTTGACCAAATTTTAAAACTAATATCCTGAACAGCTTTGTTAATTTTATTTGTATTTTTTACTTTTTTATTTTAGTAATTTAAATTTTCCTCACACTAATGAACACTAAGTCATGGACCGAAATTTTGCTGCTAGAAACTAATAGATCTATTTAGGATGTCCAATATTTCCATTCATTCCAAGGCTTTAACCTCTGCTGTGTTTCCAACATTAAAGTCGGTCCAGTTCAATGTATTCATTTCACACTCAGTTACAATTGTTGACATATGAACCAGATTTGTAAGCTATGTCTGACTTGCGAGAGGACTTACCATACTCGTTAATGTCATCTTCATCTTCACATTTTGATACGATATGTCTGACTTGGGAGAGGACTTACCATACTCGTTTATGGCATCTTCATCTTCACATTTTGATATGATATGTCTGACGTGGAGAGGATTTACCATACTCGTTTATGTCATCTTCATCTTCACATTTTGATACGCTATGTCTGACGTGGAGTACATTTATCATATTCGTTTATGTCATCTTCATCATCACATTTTGATACGCTATGTCTGACGTGGAGAGGATTTACCATACTCGTTTATGTCATCTTCATCTTCAGCATATACATCATTATTAACTTTTAGCATAAATGTTTATTGCATGCTAAGTCGTCCGCTGATACTGATTTAAATTTGTAAAAAAATAAAAGCATAGTACGTTTACTGTTTAGGTGATATATTTTTGGCTATATTAAAAATGACTGGAATAATATTTTTAATTTTCTTAAAAGTATCACATATCATCAATACAACCTTGTTGACCTAAGATTGGCTAAGGTTACCTTATGTTTCAAGTTTAAAATGTTTCATGACAACTTGAATGGCGATAGTCATCATTGGATATGTTCGAAATGAAGCTCGAAGAATTAAACTTTAATTTCCTGACGTCGAGGTCTTAAGTGGTCGTGATCTTAAGTCAATCAATGCTAGCAAAGCACTCACACGATTATATGTCAATTTCTATGCATTTTGCATCAATGATAAGTATGACGATCATATAAATACATTTAATAAATTTACTAGTTTAGAAAAATTCATCATGACCAATATTGATAAACCACTATTAGAATTTTTTTTGACATCCTCCAGTAACCGCACCAAATCTTGCAGAGATAAAAACTTCTATATCAGAGTTTGTAACGTTTAAAAATGAATACGCGGATCATGTTAAAGAGTATGAAGATCATTTAAATGCATTTAATGAATTTACTAGTTTACAAAAATCCATCATGGACATTATTGATAAATCCGTGTTAGAATCTTTTGGTAATCCTCCAGTGACCACACCGAAGCTCACAGAGATGAAAACTTCTGTGTTAGAGTTTGCAACACTTCAATCCAGATATGAAGATTACGTTGAAAAGTTTACATCATTTTGTAAAAATATCATTGATAAATTTTTTGCAACCACGTTGGATAAAATTGACATAAAACTTCCTGATAGTAAAAAATCAATTGAAGATATGAAAAACTTCATCGAAGCAATCAAAGATGATTTTCCGAGGATGATAGCAATCATTGAAAAGAACAAAAATTCCTCACGAACAAAAAAATATCATAAATAATGTGTACGCGATCCAACACAGATCATTTACGTGGACACCTACAAACAATATATTAGGTATCACTGTGACCGTCAAAGGTATTTATCGACTAACACTAGTGACACCGACTCAGTTTAATATTTCATCAACGAATTCATCTGGGATCAACAATTTAATATCAACGATCATCGACAAGGATACAACTGAACGATTAACAATAACATCCACGGATAATAATTTGGCTAGGGTTTCAGTGATATGGTATGTGGAATTCGTAGCGGATTTAAGTAAACAATCAATTGAACTGCAATTGCTGGCATTTGAAAGATAATTTAAAAACACTAGTGGTTTCAATTTAAATCTGTTGTAATAAATAAATTGTCGTCACAGCAATATCGCTATGATCAGGTCAGAGAATTTCAAACTAAACTCAAAACACTCAGTGAGAGTTTTCAAATAAAAATTAAAAAAATACCGACGAAGAATCACCGCAGTTGATGTTACCGTGTACTCGGTGAGTGGTGTAATCCCCGGAGCTGGTATTATACTCTCCTCGATGACAATGATTGCCCCGATAGCTGTTCCAATTTGTATAGCAGCGGCAACAACAATCGCGGGAATTATTTCAATAATAACAAAAAAAATATCATCGTGTAGCCAGCGCAAACTACAAGATTACATAATTAAATTTCATGTCGTGTCAACCGCATACTCGCAATTATCCTCGATGATATCGTCGTCACTCGATGATACTTAATATCAGACAGTGAATTCAGCGCGATGGTACGTGTTTATGATTCCGCGATGTCAAAATTAGAGCGACAACATGAGTATAATAACAACAACAATGACAGCGTCAATGTCGTCGCAAGAACTACTTCAACGAATAGCGGAAAATACCACCCGGTGAAAACAAGCATGATCTCAATAACATCAACGAATCCTGAATTCAGTGTAAATTTCCTTACTTCGATCCCCGTGAAGGAGATAGCGTTAGCAAAATTACGAGTGTATCACAGTTGGCCTAATATTAGGTCGGTAGCATTTGATGGTCAACAACCGAATAATTCATTAGTATTTGCGAATAAAAATCGCGAAGATGGAACTCCAGACTGGAACGTTGTTTCGATACCATCTGGGTCAAACCAAATCGAACAAATCAATGCTGAATTTCAGCGTAGAATAAAATCAATTACTGGAACACCAGAATCGAAAATCGCTATAACAGTTCATGAGGCAACGTTGTCATCTGCAACTGAGATAAACTCATCCAGTTATGTCGTAGATATCTATCAGAGTTCTATAAGAACAATATTAGGGTGGCCTGAAATACCACCTGAGGCGTCTTATAAAATACCCATACCACAAAAATCTTATTATGTCACGGATATACAATCATATCATGAAATCAACCCATCATATCAAGAATATTTATCTGATATAAAAAGTACAAAAATAACCAATATATTTACATTTATCGATAACAATACCATGCAATGGTACTTTGTTTTTGAGAAAACTCTTGATTCATCCATTGTAATTACATTTACGTTAACTAACATCATTGATTATTTGAAAGAGATTAATCAATTACATAGAACACAACTAGAACAACTACGACGGAGCTTCCAAGAGCATCTCTCTTATATAACAAGGCCACGTGATGAGATCATAAAACACATTAGGATATTAAATCAGCTTGTATCCGATATGGAATATATCAACAAACGAATAATTCAAGTAATAATTAATGATAAGAACGGAGATAAACAAAATTTCCTAACTGGTTACAATATAACAGAGGCTGATTTACCCGATTTCAAGTTTCCTGGGTATAACGCAAATGAACTAAAAAATACTCTGTTAATGATCTTATTCAAGAAAACTTTTATATGATACTCGCCAAATGGAAACAACAAACAACTATCCTGACATATAATAATGACCCAGACGGCGGTGGTAGACATATCGCTCCGCTGAACGTAAATATATCCTCGGTGATAGCATTGAATTTAGTATGTAATGTTATCGAAGGAAGCTATCAAATAAATCTCGAGCGATCGAATCAAGCTCAGCAGGGATATATTTTATACTCATTTGCACCAACAGCTCCTCCAGGGTTTCTAATAATTGAGGATCCAACTAATCCAGTCTATATGAAATGTCATAATGATTCATTAAGGAGAATTAATTTCAAACTCACTGACCAACCCAATAATCTAATTGATTTACAAGGTGAGGTTTTATAAATTGTCTGTTTGTGAAATCCTTAAATAATTTTCGTCGTGAAAATCGTAAACGATTTCAACAAGGACTTTCATCTTAAATTATTAGTGTTAAAACCAACCAATGTAATTTAATTAGAAACCCATTGAGGGTAACTCTTTCATAAGCCGTACACATACCCGCACGAGTTATCCCCATTAGTGTTATACACATAGTGCAAAACATAATTTAGACATATGAACATTGAATCTTTGCTCCATTTCTTTTGAAATCGATAATCAACAAATTTTCTCTGCTACTTTTCGTACTGAGGGTATACAAATATCAAAATATCTACCGGCTTCATTCATAGATTGGAATAATTTTTCTTCATTAGTTGCTGTATTAAATGATATTACAGGTCTCTTCCCAATTGATTTACAAGTACCAGTTTTCCCAACAGTATTCTCACTCTGTGTAACAGCTTGCAAATTATCCAATTTATTATTTTGAGGACATCCATCAATTCAAGATATAACCAAATTAGAAACATCATTAAGATTTCCAATAACCATAATAACGATAACAGGAGAGGTATTACACGAATCAAAATATAAATCAAAAGGAGCTCCAATCAAAATTATTGATCATAATTAACACGCGTGGACACCTGCAGTAACAATATTTCCACGGGATAGAACAATAAAATATTACACGGGAAATTTATTTGATTTTATTTCTCAGTCAAGTAAAACCGATCCTGTGTCAGTGTGGTTACTTCACAATTTTGAAGACGAAGAGGGTAAATTTGATCAATTTGTAAGACCAAACGGAGAATTATACTGTACTGAAGCCCTCCACAACGAGATGAAAAACCTAGCTAGTGGTTTTTCAACAGAAGACAACGAAGAATTATTAACAAATTGTTTTACAATTCCGTCGGTTGCAGCTCATTTTGGGAGAAAGAAAAACACGTGGAAACCAACAAGACCAGAATTTATATCAGATATCAAATCAAGCTGCGTTGAATATAACCACGGCGGATTATGGAATACAAAATACACCTCTGAAAGTATTAATTCAGTTGATATGGTTGCGTGTTATCCCGGGAGTTTTCTCTGTTACGGAGAATACGCTAAGTATTTTAAACGATTTGGACATCCCACACATGAGATGACTCGTGTTGCTAATAATGGACCACTACCTGATGTTGATTTAACTGGATTTGCTCGTGT
This sequence comes from Unio pictorum, assembly GCA_030141615.1. Classification (NCBI taxonomy): domain Eukaryota; kingdom Metazoa; phylum Mollusca; class Bivalvia; order Unionida; family Unionidae; genus Unio; species Unio pictorum. The sequence goes on from JARLTB010000132.1 coordinate 1,219,846, forward strand.
GGTATCGTTTGAATTGGCTACAGGACTACATCCGTGTTGTTATATTTGGCTTGGTAGACACATCTCTGAAAAACACTGGATGCCAATAGTGTTATTACGGTATATGATTGATTCTAAAATGTTGATATTGCTGATTGTCAGTGAAGCAATTATATCATATCGAAAACAAACTGAAGTCTGGCTACCACAACCTGATAGTCTAGATAGTATAATCAGCGAAAACAATTTCCTGATCTAGACGAAGAATATATCATAAAACGGTCAAAAGAAGTCTTTGAAGTTAGAAATAGACAAGCAAAAGATCTCGGTAGAAGAATAATCGGTAAATTCACTCAGGGTGGAAAAAATATGACAATAACAGATATTCTTCACGGTTGATTATAGATGATGCTGAGTACGGTTTTATAATCGCGGATGTAACATCTAAAGATATATATTTAAGTCGTAAAGACGCTTTCTTGTCCGATGGAACCAAATTGGGTAAAATTGTTACTTACAACGATGGAAAAAATCTTCAGCATGCACATTTGAGGTCGTCTATGCTAGCTTATGCTTCTATCAATTTATTTTCAATGATAAATAGATTTCCTGAATTTGCGGTCAGGGTAGCAACTGATTCATTTTATATAAATGCAAAACGTAGCGAAGCAGTGGCTGAATTAACAAATTCTGACGAGAGTGGGGGATCATGGAGAATTAAAAAGGAAATTCTACGTGATTATTCCTAATCAGCAGATGTTACGATTGAAAACAATTACTTGAAAAATAATCAGATATCAGAACTATCTAATGCACCGTCGATATCTGATCCAATATGTAGATATAAAACCAGCTACCTAAACGGCTGTGGTGGGTCAGGAAAGACGACTCGTGCGATTGAATTATTTCGTGGAAACGCTAGTGTTTTTAAATCAAATATGATTGTGCTAACACCGACCCGTAGACTTGCAAGAGAAATGAAACAACGAGGAATTAATGCTTGTACTTATCACAGTTTCTTTCGATGGAAAGGCGACGAATGGACTCCTGATCGAATGGGTGAAAAATATATTCCTGAAGTCATTATTTGGGATGAAATATGCACAGTATCGTTAGATGTATTACAAAGATTTCTTGATTGGCTATTGCTAGCGAATACAAAAGTAATAATGTGTGGCGATCATGGCCAACCACCACCATTTGTCGATTTATTCCCACATGATTGGTTGAAGAATTTTGTAGACTATTATGAAGAAATTAATATCGATAATAGAGCACTTGATAAACAATTACGCGAGTTCAAAAAACTAATCAGATTGCAACCGGATAGAATCCAATGTGAGATAGCGCGTGAAATAATTTCGGAAACCCCATTAAATGATTTCTGGGAAGCGTGGAGACCAAACGATTTGATAGTGGCAAGTAGAAAAATAGTCAGAGATACACTTCAGATGAAGTTATTTGAATTGCATAAAGAAAAAATTGCAACACTTCCAACGCCGTTGTGTTATAGACCCAAGGATACACGAAAACAAAATGTCGAAGTTGATATTCCTGGACAAAGTGAAAAGCAAATTCTCGTGTTAAATGATATTGTGCTGGTTGATATCAATGTCGTCGAAGATGCATTACGCGCTGATAAATCCCCATGGACGCTAGGTTACGCAGCGACGATACATTCTTCACAGGGAATAACTATATCAGATACAATTGTTTGGATGGTAGATAATCACATCGAGTGGTCGAATTTAGTTTATCTTGCAGTGTCCATAGTACGAAGAATAAATCAACTTCGAAGAGTTGTTCTAGACTATAACGACACTACAATAAGTGATATTGTCAGCGTTGACATAATCAGAAAAAAAACTCTCTGGTTATAAACAACAGAATAAAAAAATAACAGAGAATTTTATATTGATGCTGAATTAATAATTACACTGAAACAACAACAGAACAATCACTGCGCGAGTTGCAATTGTATAATGAATTGGTGTTTGTCGGATAAGGATTCTCGACAATTTACCGTAGACAGAAAAGATAGTAGTAATTGGTCATAGCAACGATAACGTGATGCTGACTTGTCTTGAGTGCAACAGACGAACAGGTGCTAGTTAAGACCACGCGGCGGTAATTGAGTATCCTCGGGTATTACTTGTAGTTGTTCACGAGTAAATCCTCACTGAGGAGCAGTTCAATCCAATCTATAGATTGCTGGTCTACCCGTGGATCGTGTTATACTAGATATTTTATGTGCGGTGACACTCCAAATGGGATCAGTAGCTCTTTTTTTACCAGCTTTGAGCTCTCCTGGATCATATAAATATCTAACAGTGACATTACCGAGAATTGGTTGTTTTGAAAAATCAATTTGTGGTTTTACAGGTATATACTTCTTTTTAATCGCGTTGTTAGGTTTCATGTTGATTGTTTGAGTAATCTCATTATTTAGCGCTTTAATTACGCCTGGTAATCTCTTGACCCATTCACAAGATCGTTTATCCTGGATGAATTCTTTCGCGTATTGATATCCAAATAACCGCTCAGCAAGCGTCCGATTAAATCGTTCAATAATTGCCTGATCGCGATGTAGTGCAGTATGTCCTCGTCTGATAGTGACATTATGATTCTTCATTGTTGATAGCACTGCACCCTGAAATTCCTTGCCAGGATCAACTTGTAATAGATTTGGCCAACGCAGAGTACCCCTTCGATAAATCCTTTCAAAAGCAGAAGCAACTTCAGTTGATGATTTTGTTTTCAGCGGCTCTGCTTGTTTGTATCGACTTGCAACATCAACTACAGTTAGAGCGTACTTGTAAAAACCATCATGCGGCAGAAATAATATATCAGCAAATACTTCATTAACGGTGCTGACATCAAAATGCGAGTAGTTAATTTGTTTAGGCGGCGGTAGATAAATTTGCCATATCGCCTGTTTGGATAACCAATCCGCTGCAGTGTTATTTTTCACCTTTGCGGTGCTAGCGAGTTTACTGATTGCTGCTTTACCCCTCCAGTATTCTCTTGGATTTTGTATTATTAATTACCAGCACCCAACATTAATTTACCCTTCATCGCCGATTTTATCAAAAATGAAGCCAATTTTTCTTTGAAGGATTTATCAGTGATAGAATTCAACGCATGAATTAATTTCACATCTGCGATATGTCTATGTTGCAGATTGCTGCTTTTATAAGCAACATCATGAGCATGACACGCCTTGTCAATAGCGTTTATTGGGTTTTCACCGGGTCGGGGTTGGTTTTGATCATCAAGTCTGATATCGAGTTTGGTCCAGGGTCCACGATAATTATACCCTGGAATGTGTTTTTCTCCTGGGTATTTTGCCCATGGTGTTCCTGGTAATTTTACTAACTTGGCTGCAATATCATCTCATTTTGTTTTTAAATCATCAGCAATTTTTAGAAAATCGCCTGGAGATTTCATAGAAACAAATCTAAATTTCTTTGTACCACATTGTGCACATTTACCAAAAAGTGCTGATCTGTTATTTTTAGTTGTAATCGTCAAGTCATCTGTGCCAGTACGCTTTTTACATTTCACACAATATAGATCCATAACGTATATATAATAAGATGAATGTAATTGATTATTCATCTACCCAACGACGGGAACCTATTAAACACCATGCAATGTTGCCTAATTCAATTAGAATGATTATAATCGGACCATATGGAAGTGGCAAAACACAACTGCTACTTAATTTGATAACGAGATGGATGAAATGGGATAAGTTGTATTTAATAACCCCGAGTGTAGATGATCAGCGATGCTACGAAGTGTTAAAGGATTACAACAAAAAAGCATCAGAAATCACCGGCGAGGGTATTATTGAATTTATAACCGATATCGAAGAAGCACCATGCATTGATGATATTGATGGAAGTATTAACAATATAGTCGTATATGATGATGTGATGTTAGATAATCAAAATAATCCTGCTAGGATATTTTACAGAGGCAGATATAAAAACACTAACGTGAAATATGTCACTCAACGATACACTCAAATACCAAAAGTGATCAGAGACAACTGCAATATTCTTGCTGTATTCAATGGAGTCGATACACATACGCTACGAAATATTCACCAGACTTGGTGCGGCGGTAATATGGATTATAATCTCTTTAGAAATTTCTTTGGTCACGCTCAGTCAATCCCACATGGATTTGTAACGATAAATTTGCATGATCCTAGATCAAGATATCATATCGGACTTGATCAAATATTCGGTTAAAAAAGATTATTAAAACCATAGCAGCAGCACGGGGGAGGGGACAACAATTGTGGCGTCTTTTTTTGCCCATGAGCCTCTATAAAATATTTACGAGGAAGTCTTAATTTGCCAAAATGACGCTTTTTTATGATTTCGAAGAAGCCTTGGTTTGCTAAATTGACGCCTCTAAAAAGTTGTCCGATTCGCCCCTGCTACTACTTATTTTTGACTAAAATTCATTTGTTGATTGTAAATGTTGGCCTTCTTTTATGGAAGTGTAAATATGTTTAGAATATTTAATAATATAGTCTTCACTTTTATGTTTGTCAATATATTTTTAATGTTATCAGCGTGCATTGGTAGTTGTGTCCTCTACACACATTCTTAAAAACCGTATTTACGACTTATATATAGTACGTTGGTGTTTGACGGACAGTCTAGAACGGATAATGTTTATCTAATTGTCAATGATAGAGTTTAAACGCACAGGTGAGGATAGTTAAGGTTTATATTAACCCTCTGTTTGCGTCGCTGGTTGTATCGTGAGTATGTATCTTTACGAACCACCTGACCTGTTCGCTATCCGGGCCAAGCAATAATTGGTAAACATTATGTCACGTGACTAATTTCCGAAGAGTATGAATCGGAGCGACATTCCAAATTCGACTTATTGCTGTTAAAAATAAAACTCTATTGAGGCAGTTATAATTATAGATTTATTCAATGGCATTAAACAAACTCATATATACTCATATATAAAAAAATGCGTGTGGGGGAGGGGCCGAGTGGCCGAGTGTTCTAAAGCGATAACCGTTACGGATCACTGCCATCTCACCTCTGCGTGGGTTCGAGTCTAAGATTCAGCAAAAGTAGTTATGTGAGAAATATTGCCAGTAGCTTCTTGTGGGTCGGTGGTTATTTCCGCGTGTTTTCCCGGGTTCTTACTGGCCGCCATATTTAGCCTATTTTGTGCTGAAAAATGGCGTTAAAACGTACAACAACAATAACAGATAAAAAAGGCTAGTGACTGAATTTTTATTTCTTTATTCTCATAGATATACTGAAATTGCATGTATATATTACAACAACAGGAATCAATTAAATTCATGAAAATGTAATCCACTGCTATAGATTCAGGTTTAACATAAACGTAAAATTGTGCCATATTAAATAAGCATCTATCTCCAGCTACACTAATAATTTAGAGCTACCTTTCCAAATACTTACTCTCTGGGTCGCTCAATCCTTGTTGAATAATTCCATTCAAGTTATGAAGGTCAGCATATTATGGCATTTGTGTATTGCATATGTTACACACAATAGAATCCATGCATTAATGTTTTAGTTAACTATTTGTACTAAGCATTTTATGCCAATATTTTCAAAAGTAATAAGCTATGTGCATTTACACAAGTTAGTCCAGATAAAGCAATTATCTGGTACGTACGTATTATGCATTCGTACAGTACATTAGCTATTATCAATTGCCGATAGAATGTGTCATAAGAGTATTTAAATTGACTAAAATAGAGTTAATATTATAAAACGTTTCAATCATAAGCAGAAACGGTTATGCAATTATTGTATATATCAATTATATAGCACAACATATAAATTCTTTATGTTGCGGATGATATAACCAAAGAAACCTCTAATTTTGCTACATCTACTAAATATATAAAGGAATTATCAAAAACTAAAATAAAACGTATTATCCAAATAATGTAACACAATTTATTTTATATACAATAATGCATTCAGAAATGGCTTTTGAATGATCAATGTTGACAATAACTGTATTTCTTTATTTATGTCATATTTACGTTTCGTAACTAATTTAATATGACAAAAACTGATGACAATTTCGTACGTACATGGCCTTCTAAAATGCAACAAAGTATATCATTTATAGTCAATACTAGTGATATTTAAATGCCTGAAAACAATGAATGCAAAGAGTTATTCTATCAAACAGGCTTTAGAAGATTGACGTTTAATTGGTTGACTGTTACAATTTGTAGCACAAAAATTAATTATCATTAGTCGACTAATATGAAGCCATGCTGCATATTCTCAAATCGAAAATTACAATGATGTTATCATCTAATTTCATTTTTTGAAAACAAACCATAACTTGTAACACAACCAAACAACTAATTAATAAATAAACACAATCAAACCTTTAATCAATAATGTAACACAATTAAACTAATATTTGTTAAAAAACCAAAAAAAACATTACTTAGTGATATAACGTGTAAAAAACCTTAATTATTACAGCAAAAAAAATTCTTCTTAAAACTGAACAATTTAAGCATCTCAGATACAGAGTTTAGTGTTTTGTTGTTTTTATTAACACCAAACACATATTTTGTTCTGCGAATTTCCTCCTGCCCTTCTGTGGCAACATCTTCACTCTGCACGAAACTTCCAGCAAAATTGAAAAGAAAACAAATAAATATTTCAGATTTTGATGAAGCAGAACATGAATTATACCGGTTTTAACGCCTATGTAATATATAAAAAGAAAGTTCAATCTGCATCAGGATACGAAAACTACCTTGCAACTTTATCATCTTGGTTTATACAACCAATGCAATAATAGTATTATGTCTTTGAAACTCATTTGTTTTAGGCCAGGAACATATAGTTTCAATCTTATTTTATGACGCATTTAAATCTTATATAGGTACGTACTGGGGACGTACCGATACTGTTTTCTTCTTGGATGCTTTGTGGCTGCTTAATGCATAATAGGTGGTAAAATAAATCCAGAAAGTGAATTGTTGTGGCTGTAAAAGTTTCTATGCTTCACCGATAATGCGTTTTGCAATAGATTTGCATAAGCTCAGGGGCATGGCGTTGGTAGAATCTTGCAAAGATTACATTTGGACAGAAATGCAGGTAACTTAAGCTTTACGTCGTTAGCTCTCGTAATATTTGGCAGTGGACATTTTATTAACGTTGCATACAACATTATCTGCTTTTCCTTGTCGGGCTAAGCGTGCATACAATCAAACGACTTGAATAAAAACCTACTTCATCCATATATTAAATCAGCTGTCCGAAATAAACTCCCATCATCCCATATATTGATACAGCTCTTTTCTTCATTTATATGAAATTCACTTTACACATAACTTTTTAATTATTTTTTTTACAAGAACAGTGGGAAATACGTGTGATGTCTTTTATATCATCACATGTGAGAGAATGCTACCTTTTCACTTCTCGCTTACGTCAACACGCGTTATGGACTGCAAACCTGAATTAATATTAACGCAAAAATGTCAAATACTATTATCACCTCCTTCATTTATTATGTAGAAAAGATGCATGATAGTTTTGTTATTAACATTAACGTGATATGTTTAAGAAGTTAACTTTCACAGAAAATCAAATACTGAAACTATGTTGATGGTATAAGGCAATATAATATACCAATAATATTGGCACACCAACTTGTGCTCCGCCGTTATCGCAATAATACGCACACATAAGCATTTTTGGAACGATGAATTTCCACTCATTATTACTTAGTTAGGTAAGAAAATAACGATACATTTTAACACTAATACCGGTTTTGTAATGAATCTAACATGACACACAATTTAATATAAATCCCTTCGTTTTGCGTTTTCCGCTCCCCTCGCATACACAAAGGACGTACTAATATGCAGACATCTGAAGTGACAGAGGAAAATAAATTTGGCTGGATAAGAAACCACGAGAGTGCAATTGCACCAATTACCCTGCAATAAAGTTATTCATAACAGTATGTTAACACTTCACATGGCACCCGTCTAAAGGTTATAAATAAATAAATAAATAAATCAATAAATATATATATATATATATATATATATATATATATATATATATATATATATATATATATATATATATATTCGATAATAAAATGTTACAATTGCCTGTCGACATAGTAAAGCAAATGTATTGTTTACGGTGAACATATATGTAATGTACGTAAGGCCTTATTGATGTAGTTTTTTCTTAAAAATATTAATTAAATATATAAATATCGAAAAATAGCCCACTCCCCATCTCTCTCTCTCTCTCTCTCTCTCTCTCTCTCTCTCTCTCTCTCTCTCTCTCTCTCTCTCTCTCTTGAAAATGTACCAATAAGGGCTCTCTCTCCCTCTCTCTGTTGAAAATGTACCAATAAGCTCTCTCTCTCTCTCTCTCTCTCTCTCTCTGACTGTCTGTCTGTCTCTCTCTATTTGTCTGTCTGTCTGTCCGTCTGTCTGTCTGTCTCTCTCTCTTTTGAAAATGTACCAATAAGGGCTCTCTCTCCCTCTCTCTGTTGAAAATGTACCAATAAGCTCTCTCTCTCTCTCTCTCTCTCTCTCTCTCTCTCTCTCTCTCTCTCTGTGACTGTCTGTCTGTCTCTCTCTCTTTGTCTGTCTGTCTGTCCGTCTGTCTGTCTGTCTCTCTTTTGAAAATGTACCAATAAGGGCTCTCTCTCTCTCTCTCTCTCTCTCTCTCTCTCTCTCTCTCTCTCTCTCTCTCTCTCTCTTGAAAATGTATTTAAGGGCGATCATCCATAAAAAGAAGAAAATTGAAGATGTTCGCTAAGCAATAGTACAACGTCTTTGAACCTGTGAAGAATGATTGTAAATATTACATCAAATAAATTGAGAGCGAGAGAGACAAAGATACAGACAGACAGACATACATAGTATCTACGGAGTTAGGATAGACTACAGGCAACTCTATATTGACCGAGTGATTAAATTATTCACTTCACTGCTGATTGTGTCCGCTACCAAATGTATTTCTGTGCACTCTTGTAGCTATTCATAAACACATCTTCTCTTTGATACATTTATGTTCTTCCCTTTTTAGTTATACTTTCATTCACATTAATTAATATGACACATTTATTTTTCAGCAGGAAATATGGTCTTTAATGAAGAAAGTTTAGCACTACAAACAATGGACGCTCATCCATTCTAGTTGGAGCGCTTGGAAATGATTGTGGCGTAGAAATTAAGCAAACTTACTTACTAAGAAGAGTCAATTAAAATGTGTAATATATTGATCTAAGTCATTCTTCTACTTTAATTAACATTACTACCGACCATAAAATTGTCTCACTCACCTTTTCTCTCTGCCTTTAGACATTATCTTATTTAATTATTTAGAACATTATACTAGGTATAACATAATACAGACGATACATAATGATTGCCTTGTAACCAAGTAATTTACCGTATACAGTGGACAATCAAGTGCAAATGTATATCATGGATTATATACACAATGTAGATAAACCACACTGAATATATGCATATACTGCTACTGTCAACCATATTCGTGAAACTTACTAGATGTAAGGTCAGTTTGAAGGTTTTCATCCAGCTTAAATTCACTCCAGATTTTTGCATATGATACCCTTATGCATGGGTGGTGGTGGACGGGGTCATAAATAAGAAATAATTGCGCTGCAGTTTTGTACCATATTAAATTCATTTAGAAAATGGGATTACAACTACTTATTATTTGTATACGTCACAAATGGCTAGAAATGAAAGTCGTCAATAAATCAAAATCACCGTTTCAAGAATGTTTATAATAGAATGCATTAAATATATACAACAGATAGATTGGATATATAATACAAATATTGGTTTATTTATTTATAGTTTGTATTTCTGTTTACAAGACAGCGCACTTTACCCACTTGTGGTGACCTATTAACAATTGTTGGATTATTTACTTAGAATGTGTACAACTCTTTACATTGCGGTCGCGCTATACATACGTGTTTTGCAATGTTAACAAACATATTATTGACTTATAATAATATGAAGACAAAGAAAATTTATGTACAAATCATAAGTATAAATATTACATGTTAATATTATGACTTATTGCTCGCAAGTAATCTTCTATCGGTACTGTTCCATATATTTGCGCGTATTGTCTTCTCAGTTAACATTTTTGTATTGTCTTCTCAGATAACCTTTTATGTTGTCTTTTCAACCATATATGTGTATACTTGCTCTCTTTTCTCTTGCGCGTAATGGTCAGGATGGTTATCATTGGGCACACTTGTTGGAGGGAAATGATATATAATATATATGACATCTACACTATCTCCGTGTCGTGACAATCTGATCTTTAATGTACTATTCAATCCAAAAACAATGTGTATCGCCTATATAAATACTTACATCACTAACTTTCACTTGTTCCCATCACATTTGCAATCGAAACCATACCCACGCTTCCCTCTCCATGTATTAGTCCATCCTTGACACTTAGTACACTGAAACAGAAAGGAGAACAGTTCATAAATATCGCAAATTAAACGTTAAAAACAAATCTTCAGTAGATATTATTTTGCTCCTTTGACATCTGTATTATATCTATACATGAACCCTTATACCTATGCCGACTCAAGTAGCATTGTCAATGATATATATATATATATATATATATATATATATATATATATATATATATATATATATATAGATCAATCAAGCGCATTATGTACACCTATGTACGAACAGACATACACAACAGTACCAGAAAAGAGCGAAATCCACAAATTTTGTCAAATCGTAAACCGTAAGTGGTTAAGGACATTTGTTATGTCCTGGACATAGAATGAGATAAGCACGATATTTACATAATCAAAATTAACATTATAGATCAGGTTGATAATGACCCTGACTTTGTACAAGTTCAAGTCCAATATAAAATTACCCATGTCATGTATATAATGGATAACAGAGGAGCGAAATTAAATATACATAACACCTACCCTCATAAAGAAACATGTATGCAATGAACCTCTATTTCATCTATTAGTCAAAATTACAAGTCAAAAAACATTACATGAGAGAAACAAAGTATATATGAAACATTGTTGTTATACCTTTGAAAAACACAAGAGGAATATTTTATCCCAAACGGCATCACTTGTTATTTATTATGTCTGTCAGAGGTCACGAGTGCCGAAATTTATTTTTAAATTACATTAAATGGAATGTGACAGAGTGAATTTTAAATGTCACATTTGAAAGGTCAGTCATTCTTGGCAATGGAAAGAAATCATGAATCTGTTTTGATTATACTATTTTCTTGTCTATTGTCAGTGCAAATGCAGAAAGAATTATGTTATTAGGAAGTTATATGTGGTGAACTACAGTCACACCTCCTGGTTATATGAAATCATTATCCAGCAAATGTTGAATTTCAATTTGGTTTAATCTAGCAGGGAAGTTGATTAACATAGGTGCGAAATATATACTTTCAACATCACTGTACATTTCATTTCCTGGTGTAGGAACGTCTAGAGACAGGTGGTCACATTCAAGTAATGGCTATGTTAGATCATTATATTCTTACTGATGCAGACGTGAATGTGCTTGGACTACATTATTCATAATGTAGGAATTCGTATGACTGGTTAAACTAAAGTCAACACAGTGTGTTTATAATTCTTAAATCGCGTGATTGTAGCGTCCTCTATTTGAACTCATGTCACAATCAACATATTCTAATAAAATCAACCAACTAATGAAACATTTCATCCTGGAAGGTTGCAAATGTTAACAAGATACATCTTATTTATAATTAGAACGTCTGTTACTAAACGTATGATACAAAATGTGTAATCCAACAGGTAGACCGAATAATTAATGGGGATAGGTAATCGTTTGGACGTCTATTTATGTGAACATGCTCTTTACAAAACTAAAATCAATAATTCAGGTCAGGTGAAAATGAACTCGATTTTGGGCACGGTCAAATCTAAAATATAAATATAACTTAATTTTAACTCTAAATCTAAAATTCTAACACCAACATCATTCCCAAGGATAGTGAAATTTTATTGGCAAAGTCACATACCTTATCAAACTAAATATTCCAAAAAATGTATCTATTTTCAAAATATGTGTTAATGAGAATTTTCATTTGATGACGTGTTAAATATATTGTAATAAATTTGGAGTAAGTGTTAGTGAATTTGAACCATGCTTGGGTCGTTAGTAGTGAATTTGGATACAAGCCGAATGACTGTGGCTGGAGTAACATAGTCCATATTAAAATTCCGCGGTGTATACAAGTATTGTGATTGAAAAGGCAGCATTTATGGTTGGAAATCAGTAAATTATAGAATGGAATCAATAAGTTGGAACTTGGTAGGTGCCGTTTATGTGGCCATAGTGGAAAATGGGCGTATGTATATGAGCGTGATACGCCGGAAATTCTGTGGATTGACTGGCCTAGGGTCGCGCAGTTAAATATTTCCCAGTTAGTAAGGGAATACTAGTGGAATTTCTACGGCATGATGGGCTTGCGGTACGGAAATAGGATTATAATGAAGAAAAATCATGCTAAAGTGCGGTTAATGGACTCTTGGGCAAGTTGTCTCCTCTGGGTCGCCCATTGATTACAGCAAAGATTAATAATTATAGCAGACACGTCTTTCTTTCCATTTTACAACTCAAGTTGTATGGAAGTCTTTGGAAATTTGGGGAAAACATATGACTTCCAGCGTGACTCGCGCCAGGGTTTTGACACCGCTCGGTCAAGTGAATACCCCTGTGCGTGTAACAATATTTAGCTAGTAATGGTTCATACTAATTTATATAAGAACATGTCATTAAGTATCTTGAACTCTAACAACCAGATGTGTATATAGTACGTCCGCAAAATCACCATAGTCTCAAATAGTTTAACATCAACCAGTGTTGACATATCGGTTATTGTCGAACATTGTCTTTACATCTTGCTAGTGACTCTTTGAATTGTGTATAGAAACTTTCTGGTGTTTATTGGATATAAGGTTATTCTGATTGTAGCTTTAAAGACTTGTTTCCATTAAAATGTGATCCTAATGAAAATGTAATATCTGATGTATACCCAGCTTGCACAGGTATTAGAGCTGTGACAAAAGGAGCTCTTACGAATGGAATTAATTAGGAAATTATTATTGTGGCAGACACACATACTGATGAGGTTACTTTCGAACCTGTTACGAATCAGTCACAATATACTGATCAATATGATCAGCATGTGATTATTCATTGAAGTATTTCAAATCAGGGTGACAAGAGACAATCGCATGTTCTCGAACGGATCCAGAGATATCTGTAGGTGTCACAGAATTATTAGGGAAGCTGGCCCTGTCGAGGTAGAAACTGTGATTATGATGCGTTAAATGACATCCCGTGAGGTTCCCTCTGATGCTGAATGACCAGTGACATATATCTCATTAATCCACCTTAGCTGGATATTTAAGAACCAATGAAACCTACTACCTATGTCTTATGTCATTTTTCTTGGCCGCAAATTAGGAGCAATGTAGCTTAACACGGTAGATCTTGTCACGCCTGTACAATGGTAAGAAAACATAACCAAAATATGCCTATAGTTTATTTAAAATCCTTTATGGAATATTACGAATAAGCTATAATCAAATCCTTACTAAAATCTTTCACACATGTTGGCATTCCTAGTCAATTCTGATAAATTACAATCAGGATCCATATTTAATGTCAATGATCATCATTCAAAGCATGCATGGATTTGGAATTAAAAAGTACAAGTCCTACCTGTGTCAACTTGAAAGACATTGAGTATTGTATCAGTGTAAAAAGTATGATAATGTCATATTGCTTTGATGTAAGACAAAATGACACGAAGATATTCACTTTTTGTTATTTGGTGTTAGGGATTCAGTGCAAAAGTACCTTATATTTGTGTCTGTAGAGAGCGTTTTGTGAGAAAAAAAAATATGGTCGGAGTGCAGCAGTTTGTCCTAAGATTAATTAATTAAATGACAATAGTGGTGTTAGTAAAGCATAGGTTTCTCTATCGAGACATCCTTTCAAATAGTTGCAAATTACAGTTTTAGCTCAATTAAAGTTTTTAGATGACAACTTAAACAACATTTAACATGCATATAGCAAATTGATATACTATGAGGTTCTGATAATTTGATTTGTCGGGGTGGAGCAGGGAATTTATTTGCACCGACTTGCATTGCAATTAATATAATGGATGCAATGTGCTGTTAATTCACTTGAAATTGTGTCAGACTTGCGTCAGCTTTGTGAGAGCCAAAGTATATTTTTGTAGAAATCCCAGACAACGATCTACGAAAATGAAACCTTTGGTCCCGAGTGTTAGTAGGACATACTATGGCACTGACTGAGGTATGTTATGAAATGCAGCAGTATCAACGGACACAAAATATTGGTGGTTCTCAGCTACATTATATATTTTGTTACTATGTATGCATGAAGTTATGTAAGCATGGGTGCGTCCATGTGTCTACCTTAGTTGGTCTCCATGTGAAATGAAACACAGATCTTCCGAAGGAGTCAAAACCCGAATTCCCGTGCAATATTCGTTTCTTGTCTATGTATGTATTTGCTTGTTTGAAATATAGAAAAATTCAGAGTCGGCCAAAATTCCTTTTAACACATTTATTTCTGGATCCAAAACATGTCAAAGAGATAGACAGGATCCAATTTAAAAACTCTGTACTGAATTATATAATAATCCTGTGCTGATAGTAACAAACGGGAAAGCAATTGGCTACCATGAGTATACCGTATAATGATATCTTTTTTTGCTTCTTTCAACATTTTAACATGTAATTATTCCGTAAGTGTGTAGTTTGTCCCTTGTAAAATATATGCTCTCATAAATCAACTTCTTAAAGAGCATTGACAAATATGTCTGACACATAATATGTCATGTTTAAAACCGACATACTTCTTTCTATGGAGAAAGTGCAACCCTTTTCACAAATGATACCCGTTATGGTACACATTCTACAGTGAATATAAATCAACTATGAAAGGATATACTATGGCATTTACATATTATTGTTATGTATTACATGTAAACTAACTGATGGCATTAAAAAGGATTGCATTCGTTTACTCAAACCCACCAGTTCGTTTACATTTGCTTAATTGCAAGTTACACTGGCAGACATAATCGTAATGGTACTGATTCGAATAAAATAAATCGATAACATAAACAATGATTACGCTGTTCGTCCACCGTGAAAATGTGCTAGTATTTATATGTTCGTATTATTTATACTAAATACAATTATAATTGTACAAATGTGCAATTTTCCGTTCTGAGTGAAGACTCGCCATTATCAATGATGGTAAAAGTTATCATTTCCTAATCGTTTAGTTGGTTATATCCATTGAGAATACTAACATTCAAATTGAGAGCAATTGCAACCGTTTGATTGATGTTTGTTTTTTCCATGTATACATTTGTTCCAAAATGCTTTAGATAAAGTACTTTTATCAATTCGATTTTGCATGGAATTAAATATTTTCAGGAGTATCAAACTTCAGGTGACACACAGATGCATACGTTACCGTAATGAATGACATGTATGTATGTATGTATGTATGTATGTATGTATGTATGTATGTATGTATGTGTGTGTGTGTGTGTGTGTGTGTGTGTGTGTGTGTGTGTGTGTGTGTGTGTGTGTGTGTTTGGATTCTCAAAGAAGAAGTGGAGCAACAAGAATACTAAATAATGGGAATGCAGCTGAAGTAGACAACATCCCACCTGAATGGTGGGGAATCAGTGATAAGGCTACTAACATAAATCTGCAACAAGATCTGGCAGACGGGCAAATGGCCAACACATGTGGACCCAATCACTGATCATAACACTCCCCAGAAAGGCAATCTCCAGCTGTGCCAAAATACGAGAACTACCAGTTTGATCAGCCATACTTGAAAGGTGATGCTGCAGATTATCTTGAATAAAATGAACCCACAAGCATACTAAATAATCGCTGAATAACAGGCAGCGCTTCGGAGTAGAAGAAGCACAACATAACAAATATTCAATCTTTGAGTTCTGTGTGAAAAGTACTCGCAACATCAACAAGACATATATCATGTGTTCATAAATTATAAAAGGCTTTTGACGGAATGTGGCCGTGATGAAGATGTACAATATGAGATTAACGTTGACCAATACCATCATGCAGCCGTACACCAAAGCTACCAGTGCAGTAATAATTGTTCAGGGTACTGTGAGGGACTGGTTCAATGTAATAACTGGAGTACGTCAAGGCTTTATCCTGTCACCCACGACTTTCAACATATACTAAGAGTGCATCATGAGCAAAGTCCTGGAACACCACGGTGGGACAGTAAGCACTGGATGGCGGAATATCACCACACTTAGCTTCCCAGACCATATTGAGGGGTAGGCAAGCAGTGAAGATGAGCTTGCCACCTTATTGAACAACCGGGATGAAATATCTTAAATATGTGATACGGAGATAAGCGCCAGGAAGACAAGGCTGATGACAAATAGTGGCAAACAAATCTCAACCAAGATTAAAGTCAGGGGACAGTAACTGGAAACTGTAGGCCAGTTCCAATACATTGGTTACATAATTAGTAAAGAGAGATCAAGAGCAAACTGTTTGTCACGAGCAGCGCAAAAAACGGCAGCTATGTCAAATCAAAGACCCATCTGGAGAGATAATAATATATGTCTGAAAACTAAAATCAGACTATTTAGAGCACTATTCATGCAATGAAAATAGTTTCTCTCAGATTACCCAATCTGCAAAATGTGTCGTTAGCTTTGTCGTTTAATATACAATTTTAACTACCTTCTTGATAATTATGTAGAATGGCGATATTCCAACTCGCGACAGATATATAATCTATCGAATATAAAAGGATTTGAACAAAACATATTTGAGTAAGTACAGAAATTAGCGGCCATAACCAGAACAATAATTTGAATATTCATTCAATCCATCATCACAATCACATTTTGTTTTCCTTTATGACGGAAATTCTTTGTTTTAGTGTCAACATGACAGTTGCATTGATGGTGGAATTACTAGAAGAAAGAATGAGGAAGGAAATTGAAAAATGCTGTTTTTTAATTAGTTGTAATTTGGGATTTATGAGGACAATTTTTTGAAAATGCAATTATTATTCTTAACTTGTCATTTAACCCAACACAGTTGAGAATTAGAGTTTATTAGATCTGACAATTAACAGCTTATATTTTATTTCTTTCAGTCACATACACCTACAAAACTTACGCATGGCGAATTTTGAAAAGCATTATTCATTGCAGATTCTGGAGAGCATCCAGTATGCATATATTAAACCTAATCAGTTGCAATTTTATCAAAATGTTTACTTTCCAGATGTATTTGTTTTCGGGTCGTATGTCACCATAGCACAATAATTAAACGTCTCTCTGTTGTTCACGTATAATTTAATACATCCAGCTAAATACACCACATCTCTTTCTTCCACATATTGACCTTAAATGTATGACAAATAGATCACATCTCTGTACTGCAGTTATTGCATTTATTGCATGCCACATACACCACATATCTGTATTCCAATTACTTACGTTAATTGTATGACAAATAAACGGCATCTCTGTATTCCAGATATTGCCTTTATATGTATGTCAAATATACAACACATCTGTAATCTAGGTATTGTTATTTATTATATGAACAAAATAAACTGCATCTCTGTTTTCCACGTATTCTATTTAATGATATGCCTAATGCACATGCTCGTGAATCTAATTACCTATAATTATATGTGTTGTGTGGACCAAGTACGATTGTGTTAATGCACATACTTATTAATCAAATTTACAATTTAATGTCTCAGCTTTTTAAAATAAAGTGTGTAATCTTATATATGCATTATTAATGACCTTTACAGCATTTTATTTTAAATAAATATTTATCGCCATTATTAATTGTATATTCATTATAAGTTATAATTCACACAGATGACATTTTAATTATGCGACTAAAAACTACGTCATTATATAACAATTTGCAAAGTGGCATTTTTGTCGTATTTTTTTTAATGAATCAGAATAGTGGGTTGCAATATGTGTGATATTATAATTGTACTTATGATTACACCATGACATTATGCTATGTCATGTGATATTATAATTGTACTTATGATTACACCATGACATTATGCTATGTCATGTGATATTATAATTGTACTTATGATTACACCAAGACATTCTGCTATGTCAGCATTTTCGTCAAATATGTAACAATGTTTAGTTGTCATAGTTTCAGAGGTTATTCGTCAATTTCAATTTGCATAGTTATTTCGTAACGTATTTAGTGCAAAGGTACCACACAGAATATATACTCATTATATGTTTAACATTTAGCTCAACATCCAGCATAATTCCTGAGATGATATGTTATATTTACTTACTTGCTATGGTCCAATGCTTGCAGAATATACGAGATGATCGAGGATATTTACTTACATAATGTTAGGAGGAATGTTCATAATGAAGGTTAACACTTACCATCTGAAATGAACGAAAGTTTACAATTAGTGATGTATCATTAATTTAGGCACTCACTATATGAAATGAAGCATACGATTAAGGTTGTAACACTAATGTATGTATTTACCATATGAAAGGAAGGAAGACATACAAATAGCGTTGCGTCATTATTGAGACGCTTTTTGCATATAGTGTAGGGTGCATCAAACGCCCCAATGTCAACCAATTATGATGTCGCTAGTTTTAGAATATTCCTTTGGTCATAAAAAGAATTTCTGCCAATTTTTGTCTAATTTCAACATTGTTTAGGGGGTCCACCTCAATTAGCAAGATTTGCATTATGAAGCATTGTACTGCGATATTCATTTAGCTGAATGTTATTTGCTGTTGACCTCTTTACTTATTTAATATATTACAATGGTATTGAATTTGATTAAATAACTATTCTTTGCTTGTTTATTCAAGTTGTTTGTGAAGTCTGCAATCTTTGAAAGTGAGTATTTACAAAATATTTCAATTTTATCTAATTTTGTATTAAACTTTTTTATTTTTATTGAACTTATTATGTTATACTTTCATGTTGTCGCAATTCTATAGCCTGTTTTACAAATCTTATATGCAAACTGTTATTAGTCATTACAGAATATCACAGAAGAACGACTCACTGTCATCGTCGGAAATGCCATAGAATTGAAGCTTCTTGGAGTCCCATCATACCAACCTGGAACAGACAGAAAGTCCGGAGATATAATTGCTGATCTGACAATGGGTTTGCTCTCATCATGGCAATGTACCGAGTCTGTTGTGAATATGACTTTCGATACCACAGCATCGAATACAGGTCACATAACTGCAGCCTGTGCGACAGTCCAAAATCAGCTTGGACGAGCTCTTTTTTGGTCAGCCTGTCGTCACCATGTTGGTGAGATTATCCTGTCTCATGTTTTCGATGATCTGAAGATTGAGGCATCCAAGTCTCCAGACGTCACCTTGTTTACACGATTTCTTAAAAGCTTCCAAAAGTTGACGGTGCCATCTAAAAGCAATGATGAACAGCTATTTCGATTGAACTTGACATCATTCAACCACGAGGCACTTCAGATTGTAGATACATGTCGAACCAGTGTTCTCCAGCTTGCCAAATCAGAGCTTTCGCTACGCCAAGATGATTATCAAGAATTTGCTGAGCTGTGCACAGTGTTCCTTGATGGAGAAACTGAAGATCATCCTGTCACCTTTAAGCGACCAGGAGCCTTACACAAAGCCAGATGGATAACTAAACTCATCTATTCGATTAAGATATGCCTGTTTGAGCTGCAAATTCAACAACTACCACGTAACACTATTACTACACTGCATCAAGTTCCAAAGGTGAGGACATTTGTGAACTTCGCAACACTGGTCTACAGCAGCTGGTGGATGACGTGCAATTCAGCGGTAGATGCGCCGTGGAACGACCTGCAGTTGTACAAATCTTTAATGCAGTACAAGGTCGTGAATCCAGATGTCTATCAGAATGCACTTCATGCCTTCAAACTGCATCTCTGATACCTGACTGCAGAGATGATTCCTCTTGCTCTGTGGAGCAGTAAGGTGCCTGACGCTGAATGGCGAGCCCTTGCAGATAGTTTGCTGGCTGTTAGACCAGAAACGGCCCTCTTGGCACCACAGAACCGGTTTGAAACAGACTTTGGCAAGCCAAAGTTTCCAGCAACTGTTACTCTGACCACAACTCTTGCTGATTTTGCTAGTATTGATTCCTGGTACACATTCACTATTCTTCAACTGAACGCTGAGTTCATGACTGAAGAAGTTGCGAACTGGCCAAATTCTGCTGAGTACCAAGCTTCTCTCGGCAACCTTCAATCGCTGAACGTTGTCAATGACTGTGCTGAGAGAGGTGTTAAGCTATGCTTTGATTTCTTGGCATCAGCAAGGGGTGAAGAACATTACCAGAACGTGCTGCAAGTTGTTGAGAAAGACCGTAATGAACAGCCCAACTTGCAAAAACGCAAAGGACATAGCGACTAACGGAAGAATCTACCAAATAACTACCATTGACTTTAAAACATTGTTGAATGTAGAATATATTTAACTATATTTAACATTTTAAACATTGAACAAATCATTTAGAAAAATGTTGAAAACAACATAGACTGTCTGAATTCATTGCGATGAAACCATTGTCTCCGATGAGTTGAAAAATGTTAAAAGATGTAGTGAATAGTCAATTTGTTATATAATAAATACTTCTAACACTCGTTGTATAAATTTCGCATCATACTATTGAATATAATCAGATAAAAACTGAGCAATATCTATATACAACTCTGCATGCAATATTATATAACATAATGACATGTATAAAATGAGTGGAAAAACTGGAAATATGCGCCAAATGACGAGTTTTCGATATTTTGACAAAAAATTCATTTGAATGGTGGACCACCTAAATGTACTTCAAACTTCACCAAACGTTGCCATAAATTTTCTTTTTTTATATAAAAAAATAGACAAGGGACAAAATGATCCATTGAAGTTACAAAAAAAATATGGGGCGTTTGATGCACCCTAATATAGTGGTATGTTATATTCTGATTGTCATTGATATTCAGTACAGTACAAGACTGTTTGCTCTTGATATTATATTATTATTTTCGGTGACGTACACAAAGTTTACCATTTCCTCTGAAAGAAGACATACTTTACATCAATGTGTGTGCCGATCAGTGACAAATGGGAACAATTCCAACAACACCATCTCAAAGAAATCCAGGTGAAATTCACCCACCACATTAATTGAATAATACCCGTTTTAACCACACGAGGTTTCTTAAACACATGGGCATCCATATATTGATACACACGAAAAAAAAAGATTGCCACAATAGCACTGACGAATAATATTATGACAAAGTGTAACAATAAAATTCAATTTAAATTAATTACAGCTGCGTTTTTTTCGTGTAGAAGACATATTCGGGTGGAAATACATCACTTGAGTTTGATACAATTACCACAGCCAAAATCATTATATTATATGTTTTACAGCAATAAGACCTTTTGTTTTAAATCCCAACACACATTCGATATAAATAGGGTTTGGCAATGTTGGTTGCCGAGATGACAGTTTAATGCAGAGAGATTCCGACCGGCTGGTGTTACCGATGTGAATGGTACTGCCTGTCGGATAGATGTTATCGGTTTAAACATGTGCACTAGTCTTGTATAAGTACGAGCTCTATCCAAAGTATTTAACTGTTTGTTTTTTTAAACCTTTTTTACATTCTGACGCGACAATTATATTGTATACCATAAAAAAAGCATTCGGGGTCATGCAGCTCTCGCTCTGCTTTTGAATGTGGTGCGAGTGCAACAAATGGGGAGATACAATGTATCCAAAGACATGACCAAAAAAAAAGACTGGTTTGAGGTCATTGGGACAAAATTAAAATAATAGCATATAAGATGTTTATAACTTAAAATCTGAGTAATACAAAGAATTGAATTTCGTAGCTCCTTCGAAAATACATGTTATTCTCACGATGAATTATTTAGTAGCAGCCACATACATGACAACATATCCAATGATTCTAATAGAGAAAAGGTCTTGTTAAATGCATGAAATATATGATATGGATTTCGATGATGCCAAAATAGTATATGTCAAGACTGGTTTAGACACTGTGTGAGCAGTTAGATGGCATGTTGTTTGTAAGGTCGTGGATAAAGATCATCTTGATCCTTTTTGCATCATGGCTTATTTCGCCATTTCATACATTATTTTTGTGTCAATTAATTAGGAATACGTTTCAAGTATTATGTTGGACGTGCTTCGCAGTTTGAGTGCATGTTACGTTGCATTGAAAGGCTGTCCGATATTAATGTCAAAAATCGTTCCTTCTTTTGGAAAGGTAGCACTTACTACTCATGTCTTAAGATGACCGACACGATGAGATTTAAAGCCTTCACCTTATTTACACACTCATTTCATGTAATAGGTACATAAGGCCTAAAGCAATAATTTCGCATTAAATTTAAAATCTCCGTTAATGTTGATAATCGATTGTCTGTCTAGGTCTGCACTTCGGGACACTGTTAAGATTGTAATAATGGTTGTACAACATATTATTTCCGTATCCCTGAATTGATTGACATTCAAAGCTATCACTTAATGTACATATATTTCCATTACCATCCTTTATGCGCTCGCTAATTGTTGAATTAATAATTATGCAGGTAACTGAAATTTCGTTTGATTCAGATACGACTTTGTTCAGTTAAAGTACCTTTGACAATTATCCTGTTGACTCTAAACTAGGTTAGCGTCATAATCACCAATACGTCTCCCATGCATAATCGCCAATAAATATGGCATAAAGCCTATGACTTATGGTCCAAAAGACGTATTTCATATGTATGACCTGTGCTGATGTGTGGTACATTTGGTACATCTATCTATCCACAGATTCATCCATACACATATCTGTCTCTGCAATGCAACGTAAGCAGTTGCCGAATGTAATATTTCTTATTAACATTCAGCATTGCTTAGTTCAGTAATTTTAGGCGACACATAGTGCAATGATGTATATTAAAAGGTTTAAATTTGCAACGTAATACATGCCATGCAATATAAATGTCCGAAGTATAAGGCCTCGTATACCTAAAAGTGGTGGCACATACATAATGGATACTAATACGTAGCCACGTCTGGTTGGCATGGTTCGGTATCGAAGCAGAAACCAGTGGAGAAGGATTACGATGCTTTGTCCACAGTGCTGCTGCTTCACTGCTCCATATTGCTGTCAAAGACGTTTCGTTTTTCAAAGTTATATGTTACATTGTTCATATATATGTTTTTGCAGCTGATATATATATATATATATATATATATATATATATATATATATATATATATATATATATATATATATATATATATATATATATATATATATATATATATATATATAGCGTTCATGACAAGAACAAGTTCGATGGAATGTACATTTGTAAGTATACTTCGATAAGCGAAATATTTGTTTTTTCTTAAACTGCTAATTATTTACTACTTGCTATGTCGGCTTATTTACATGAACATTTTATATATTAACTTAATTTTACTTAATTCGTGGTCAACTCAATAAAATTAAATGATACTAGTTTTAATTAGTAACATTTATACGTAATAGTACTATCTTTTTAAGTAATATAACTATTAAGTAATATGTGTTATAGCAGTTGAAAATATATAGGTTTTTACTTGTTGCAAACATTACTAGGTAAATATCTGCAGTTACTTCAATGTACCCTTAGTGACTGAGTGGTTTAAAGCAATTGCCGTTCCCAATCACATCTATCTCACTTCCAACATATTCGAGTATTGCACTCGATCAAGGCGGGTATATGGGACTTCTACTAGAGGTTTACCGTTGGTTGGTAGTCCTTACCGAGGAGTTTTATATGTCGCCATGTGTGGACTATTGTTGGGGTTAGAGATGACGTTACTCCCAAAACCAGAACAATTACTTCAAATTACTAGCAATTACGCATCTATTCTAATACTTTTGAGATGCAAAGTAAGTGTTTCTAATCGCAATGGCTCGCATGAAAACGACCGCAAAAAGTCAACCTAAGGATTATAATTTGGTTATTATTAGAAAATGTGAACGAGATTATTAGTTTGGGTCAATAGTTTCAGGGCTAGGTTGGGATATAAGCCCAAATATATGTATACTACTGTTTAGTGTACATATTAGTTCTCGCAATTTTTTATTTACTTGTAATTGTAATTCATACTCTGTAATTGTCAAACATTTCTTGAATTTTTGTGTAAATTGGTGCATATTACTATGTACATGAAAGTATTTCTTGATAATTAGCAATTTGTTTCCTGAATTATAAAACGACACACTGTACGGAAAGATGATGACAGATAAGCAGAAAACAATAGAAGACAATCAAAAACACGCCTGACCACATATTTCAATAAGGTGTTGGAAGGCGAACCTGGAAACCAAACGATGATAGCGTACATATGGAGTGGTGCCAAACTCTGGACTTCGGAGAGTCCAAAAAACTTCCACAGACAGGCAGAAGTTCTTTCTGCCATGAAGGTAATATGGATATATATAAACCATATCCAGGACATCCAGTATGGGGGAAGAAACAAGTACATTTTGCACCCACAAAGGAATACCAAAAAGAAAATGAGAGATCATACAGAGAGAAACCGAATGATACAGGATGATAACAAGGACAAAGATATAGAAACAGAAACTACAAAAAAAACGACAACGAACAAACGAACGAACTAACTAATGAAACGACACCAACCAATGGCAATAAGTCACGCTACGACGAATAGGTACAAACAGACGAGGGGCCAGTGCCCCAAAATTCAAAAATTTGATTAAACTCGTATAATAATAATGTACAATAAATACTTACATAGGAACACAATAGTACAAAAGCCACATGGAAGGACAGAACCAATAGTGAATCGCATCGATCAACACTAATGGAATGGATAACGACAACATACCACGACAAGAACACTAAAACACAACGACATTGTTTTCGTACATGAAACACACAACCAACATAACAAATAAATGATTGGCAAATTAGAAGACA
Organism: Unio pictorum; assembly: GCA_030141615.1. Lineage (NCBI taxonomy): Eukaryota > Metazoa > Mollusca > Bivalvia > Unionida > Unionidae > Unio > Unio pictorum. The sequence goes on from JARLTB010000132.1 coordinate 1,245,051, forward strand.
AAATGGACGCAAAAGTTGTCACCAATGATAGTAGGGACATTGACACTAAAGCGTGAGTTGTCACAATAATCATGAATATAAATAAAACAAAATGGGGAAAAGTTAATGACGGGGAATATTTAAAAGGTAGGCTACTACATATAAAATTAGATATGTTCATGTTATACATCAACATGTATAGCCCTTCAACTAGGAACAAAAACGTGAATTCATACAAAACTTAAGTAAACATGTAAACAACTATACAACACAACACCTACTGATCGGAGGAGACATTAAATGGGTGGTTAAGACATCGATCAAATAGGGAAACTAACAACACAGAATCTCAGTTCAGGGGATATTATTAAGGGAAAAAATATATAGCTGTATATAGACGACTAAAGATCTTAAGAACAGAATATACACATGCACGCATAAACAAAAGAATAAATAAAAAGAGGTGAGTAGAACAGATACGTTTTACGTAACAAATTATACATGAAGAATGTACAGAAACCATGACCGTAATGAATTAAGCCATTTCAACACTTACATGCATATTCTAAAGAAACCACACTAGTAATAGACAAGGCATTTGCCCACAACCTAGAAAAGGCATGACATTAATGGAACAATCTAGAGCAACTAGGACATGAATTGATAGTCTTTTCAACACGTACAAGAAAAGTATAGAGGAACCACGACATCAATGGATTCTACACAGTACATATCAAAATTAAACGTTGAGTTGTCCAATAAGGATTTTAAATTTATCTAGAGAAATACAAACAGAAGAATGTCATGTAAAAATAAACACTAATTAGACTGTGCAGCAATAAAACATAAATTAATTTGAATTAAACTTTAGGAAAACATATTTAATCAACCTAGAAAAGAAGTTTAGACAGTACAAGCATGAGTTGGATTAAGACAAAACAAGGTACTAGCATTTAAATAAAACGGAGTAGCCACCCCAAACATTATTACTATGTCTGACTTAACTGTATGTGTCTTTTTAACAGTACGGTAAAATGTGAGGTTCAAACGATGATTAGTGTACATCTCATTAAGAGAAAAGTGTCGGAATGTAAGATATATAATTATACATTCAGTACCACGTAATGCCTGCCGTTTATTTGTTTTTCCTTTTATAACAATGTGATTGTTTTCTCTTATAGCTTTACATTTAAGCTGAGTTATATTGTCAAATAAGCCGTTGTATATTGTTAATTGTCCAAGGATGTATTACATGTTCCAATCTCAAATTGCATGTTTCCTTGTATTGCATTAATTGGGTCATAATACCCACAGACAAGAACTTTAGCATCACGTTTCCATCAAAAGAACAAAAACAAAGTCAAACGATGTATAAAGTTTAATCATACTGTAATACATGCCCTTAACACATGTATCATATCAATGGCTTATAAAATGCATATTGCATAATTATTTACTCAGAATATAACATTCCTTTCAGAAATATTACTTACCATTGTCTTGATCTCTTCATTCTGAAACGAACAGAATGAAAATGACATTAGTATCGTTGACATAATTTTGTATTATTTCGTTTCCTAATAATTAATCTTAGACACATCATCATCAATGCATTGCTTATCATCTGCTTCATGCACACATAACCAAAATCTTCAGGGTATTTGGTATAGGCATCGTTTCGTAGCAAACACACCCAGGTGTCGACCTGGTATCAATTACGATCTATACACAGTCATGATGGAGTCCTGATACATAAATCTGTGCATGTATCAATTCTAATAGGGGTTTGAAAATATGCACCGAAACAGAGTGGAAATTGTTATGATTGGATTGTACATGATGCTGATAGATTACTGTTTAATGGATACTTTACGAAAATTCGAATTATCATCTACTGGTAGATGGTACCCACCGTCCCATTACCATTATAACCATAATAATAACCCCGTCTGTAAGCACATTCCCATATTATACTGCTATGTATTATTATTGATAAACATTGTGTTACTATTGACAAAACATTATCTTATAAATGACGGTTTTCTACTACAGCGGATAATTTAAGCAGTTGTTTAAAAAAATTAAAAAAACACTCTTTATAAGGACATATACATTATTTTGCTGACGTATTTCAAGTCAGGTGCTACGTATTGTTCACTTATGTTGTATATACCCCTAGCCTGAATATACATTGAATTCTTATATGTTGTATGCCTAATATAAATCCGTCTCTATTTCTTATGTCCAATATGAGTAATATGCTTATCCATCACATTGTCTTTATTTGGTGATAATTTTAAACTACTTCATATAGTGATACACATTTCGCCACTTAACACATATATTTTGTGTATGTTTATTTATGCACATTTTACAAGGGCTTGAAAAGAGAAACGTAGTCTATTATTGTTTTGTTTGTCAAATGAAATCGTGGTGGAAACATAAACTGAAGGGAATGTGATGTAGAAAAGAAATCTGAATCGCTAGTGACAACATGGTTTCTTAACTTTGCTCCTTGTTGTTCTAGTTGATATTATGGTCATAGTTTTCCCAATTTTAGTAGAATACTCGCCATAAGAATTTCGTGTCAACAACGGGTAACACTCATTCAAAGCTAATCAGTAAATGTAATATTTTAATTTGAAAGTTGATTGTGATATCGTGTGTCATCGATTACCATTTAAATAATACTCAACTGAAACCGAACATTTATTTTATGTTGCCAAATAACTTGACGCAAGTAAACGCATGCCGAAATTATTCTCAGCCCTACTCAAGAATTTAGGAATTGGCAGACAAAATATCAGTGATCCGAAAACAACCATTAAAATATGGAATAATTGTATCATTGCAATATAAGCGGATATATTACCGCTCTGTTCAGATCTTCATTCTTTGTAAAAAAAACAAATTTCCTCTCAAAAAATATATATATACTTATATATATATATATATATATATATATATATATATATATATATATATATATATATATATATATATATATATATATATATATATATATATATTGATCTTTTCTTTAAACAGACTACACCCATATTAACGATATGCAAATTAGGTTCTGTCATTTGTGGATGCATTTTGGTCTATGATAAATATATAGCAGAATCGGGTGTTTGCCCAACAAGTTTTTAGATAAAAACGAGCTTATTTTACATATAAAAAATAATGATTTTGAATATGAAAAAAAAATTCGAAATCCAACTGTTGTTTTGGCGTCGTCCCGCACTAATTGGCTGCTATGAATCAAATCGTAGTTATAACAATAATGGTAGGAAAATCGTTAACAACTAAACTAACTCGAGAGCGACTCGCCGCTATTAAAAGATTTATCCCGATGAGAGATTCGTTCAGACAAAGATTACAACAACGACAGGAATCTCATCTTGATTTTGTCGCGGACGCTGAACAATTATTTAAACCTATTACAACAGCTACTGAGAAAGCTGGAACTGCTACTGAAATAGCTATATTGGGAGATATTAAAGACGAAGATAAGAGAAAGAAGGCTACTCCCCCTGAGCTTGAAAGAATCACTGAAAGAACTGAAGAAACATCTAGACTGTTACAAAATCTTCTTCCTGTAATACAACAACCGGCAAGACCTCAATCTGGTCCGAAATATACCGGTGAAGAAATAGTCGACGAATTACGTAATGAATTTATTGATGAGGTTTTAACAGTAATCGATACAAGTGATCTAAAGGGACTTCCAGATCTTGTTGTTACGACTTACGAAAACAAAAGGAAAATGTTGAAACCGAAATATAAGGAATACTATAGAAATATAAAACAATGGGCTGATGTATTTTATAAAATCAAAACTAAAACAGTCGAGTTCATACAAAAAGTGTATCGTATATAGGATATCTCGATACCGTAAATAAAGTATATGATCAATATGAAGAATTAAAACAGCACGAAATAGTAAAACAAAAACAGCGGACACAGCAAAAGAAAAGACAAAAAAACCTCCTAGCAAGAAAGAATAACAGATGAGGGAGTAGTATGTAAAAAGCCCGGTTCTGGACCACTTTCCAAGGAAGCCTCGATTTTACTTTTTAATACCTCCTATAGGAAAAAATAAGTGGTATCAAACTAGGCTCTGGACCACTTTCCAAGGAAGCCTTAGATTTACTTTTAACACCTCCATAGTAAAAATACAATAAACTGATTTTAGAGAGTTCTGAACCTCCTATAGGAAAAAAATTATTGGTATCAATCTAGGTTCTGGACTACTTTTTCAAGAGTAGTATGTAAAAAGTCCGGTTCTGGACCACTTTGTTATAGGAAAAATAAGCTGATTTTAGGAGTATCAAACTAGGTTCTGGACCACTTTCCTATAGGAAAAATAAGGAGTATCAAACTAGGTTCTGGACCACTTTCCAAGAAAGCCTCGATTTTACTTTTTAATACCTCCTATAGGAAGAAATAAGGAGTATCAAACTAGGTTCTGAACCACTTTCCTATAGGAAGAAATAAGGAGTATCAAACTAGGTTATGGATCACTTTCCTATAGGAAAAATAAGCTGATTTTAGGAGGATATCAATCTGAGTTCTTAAATGGGGTGTTAGGGGCTTCTACGAACTACCTCTCGGTCTATAGTCTTTGATAAATTCTTCTATCGTAGGAGGATTTTCAACCATAACATGATGCTTGTTTTTTCTGTTTTTATAATACGTCAAAATAGCTCGATAGGCATTTCTTCCACACTTATCACAAAGATGAATTTTCCCCCTCACACCAACACCACAACTTATACAAGGATTTGTACCAGCATTAGTACTGTTTCGTAACAAATAAGCATGAACCCCGCAGTATTCTCCATAACAAGATTTTCCACATCGATTAATCGAATTTTTCAGCAACCAATTGCACGAACTCATTGTGAGCATGTTATATATAACTCTTATCTATATCTTTAATTCACATTTAACAATATGATTAATTTCGCTTCAAAGCTATACTAAAAAGTGAATTAGAGATATGGTAAAATATATAGAAAATGTTGTTATCAAAACTGGACCCAAAAATGATCCAAACACCCCAAAAACCTCGTCATATAGTTGCGAGGGAACTTGTTGATGAGTACTATGAGCTTACTAGAACAAAAACTATATGGCCGAGGTCAAATAAACAGCTAGAAGAATTGAAAGATCAGTTAGCAACGCTACGACGAAAGAAGAGAATCAATGAAGAATTAAAAAATCATCGTCATAACGCTGTGAGAGAACTTGTTGATGAGTACTATGAATTAACTAGAACAAAAACTATATGGCCGAGATCAAATAAGCAGCTAGAAGAATTGAAAGATCAGTTAGCAACGCTACGACGAAAGAAGAGAATCAACGCAGAATTAAGAAATCGTCGTCATATCGCTGTTAGGAAACTTGTGAAAGAGTACTATGAGCTTACTAGAATAAAACCCAACTGGCCAAGAACTAACAAGCAACTAAAAGAGCTAAAAGATCAGTTGATAATTTTACGACGAAAGAAGAAAATCAACAAGGAAATACTTCAAGGAGGTTATATTATCGATGAAGCATTTTCTGGTTCTGATAAATACGTCAAATTCATTCCTAAAGGGAAGTATTATAACCACTTTGTTATCGGTGATCTGATTAAAATCATCACTAGTATTATTCCAACAGTGTTACTTGAACGACCTCTATTGAAAGTAAACGTAAGCTACAATCTTGATATGTACTTAGCATCCAATCCTGATACAATAATAACGATCCCACTACGAGCAGAACCACAGATTATTCTTCAGTCTACTGATTTAGAAGAGATAGCAAAAGATTTCTTCGCGGTGATATCAAGACAGTACGAGGTTTTCACATCACAGAAAACTGGATTGGTATTTAAAAAAATTAACTTCATTGAACTCTCAATACACGATTTTAAACCGACTACTGGTGCATCCTACAAACCCTTACCTAAAAGAATCCAAGCATCGAAATCTTGTATCAACGTGAAAAATGATGGCAATAAGTGTTTGTTGTGGGCGTTATTATCAGCACTATTTCCAGCACAGGATCATGCAGATCGAGTTAGTAAGTACAAACCATATCAATGTCGAATCAATATGACTGGAATTGATTATCCAGTAAAAGTTAAACAGATACCGAAAATCGAAAAACAGAACACAACATTGTTCCAATCTGGAATCAACGTGTTTTCACTGGATGATAAATTAAGAGTGTTTCCGTATTTAATATCTCCAGCTAGTAAGCACGTCACAGATGGTTCTACAATCAATTTATTGTGGTATAATGATCACTATGTTTGGATAAAGGACTTAAGCCGATTAATGAGTTCTTCAATGTCGGGTTATGACCATAAAACATATTTTTGCTACAGTTGTCTCTGTGGTTTTACAACACAGGAAAAACTAATTGAACACAATAAATATTGCTTTGAAGTAAAAGCGGTTGAAACACCAAAGGAATCGGATAACTTCTGCTATTTTAAGAAATATGATAGAACACAGAAGCTACCTTTCATATTTATTGGGGATTTTGAATCCTTTATTACTCCAGTGGCTCCGCGATGTGGTTGTACAGAGATATGCAAATGTGAGTTTAAAACACTATCAACACAACAACATGTTCCAGCTAGTTATCGAATTAATAGGATTTGTACTAATAATACGCTTTCAAAACTATCACCGTGTTATCGGATTAATGATTGGTCTGATACTCCACCAGAAGTTCATATGCTGAAGTATCTGTTTGAAGAACAACGCAAGATTGAAGCATTATTATCATCACATGATGAGAGGTTTACTAAATTAGGTTCTTTTAATAAGTCAAGTACGTGTTTTAAATGCAAGAAGAAGTTTTTCCCAATGACGAAGTCATCAGATAATCCAAAAGTACCATTCTACAATGTAGTCTCAGGAGAATATATCGGTGCTGTTCATAAACGCTGTAGGTGCTTCCAACATTTTTATCCGGTAATATTTCATAATTTGCGAGGGTATGATGGTCATTTCATTCTTCGTGCGCTAGGACATCCTGAGATCACTAAATACTGTGCGGATAACAATTTGTCATTGAAGTGTATTCCAACCAGCACTGAGAAATTGATGTCTATAACAATTGGAAAGCTGCGATTTATAGATAGCATACAATTTATGAACACATCGCTGGAACAACTAACAAAGAGTTGTACTAATTTTCCAATCACCAAGAAATACTTGAAGGATAGAAAACTCCGAGGATCAACATTGAAAAACATAACCGTGAAGGGGATATTTCCATATGAATATTTCAATAGCCCAAATCGATTTTCAGAGACATCACTACCAACGATTGATAGATTCTACTCCTCGTTGACTGATAAGGATATTACTGATGAAGAGTATCAACGAGCATTAACAACATGGAGTATTTTCAAGTGTAAAAATTTCGGTGACTATCATGATTTGTATTTAACTGTAGATGTATTGTTGTTATCCGATATTTTTGAACATTTTAGAACAACATCGATGAACTATTATGGGTTGGATCCAGCACACTATTATTCCGCACCCGGATTATCATGGGATGCACTATTGAAATCAACAGGAATACGATTAGAGTTATTAACTGATGTTGATATGTATCTCTTCATCGAGAAAGCAATTCGTGGTGGAATCACTATGATTACGAAGAAGTATTCATCAGCAAACAACAAGTATCTATCAGAGTATAATCCGAATAATGATAGTAATTTCATTATTGATTTTGATATGAATAATCTCTATGGAGGAGCTATGTCGAAGTTGATGCCATATGGAGGTTTTAAGTGGATTCCTGTAGAAGAATTTCAGAAGATCTTAAACGATAGCAGAGTTATTGATGACAAAATCGGTTATTTCGTTGAGTGTGATATAGACTATCCAGAACATCTTCATGATAAACACAACGATTATCCCTTTCTTGCTGAAAAAATGATTATCACCGATGATATGCTATCTCCAGAACAATTATCACTACGAACAACGAAATATACTCCAATAGCAAAATTAGTACCGAATTTATTTAATAAACGCAATTATGTCTGCCACGTAGATATACTTAAACAAGCAATAGATGCTGGACTAGTTCTTAGAAAAGTTCATAAAGTGCTTCAATTTAACCATTCCAATTGGATGAAATCCTACATCGATGGAAATACTACAAGAAGAGCAGAGGCTGTTACAGATTTTGAAAAAGATTTCTTTAAGCTGATGAATAATTCTGTTTTTGGAAAAACCATGGAGAACATACGAAAACGAGTTAATATCGAAATAGTTAACAATAAAGACCGTCGAGATAAATTAACACGTGGAAACACTTTTGTGAGTAGTAAAAAAATAACAGAATTGTTATCGTTAATAACAAAGAAGCAAACTCGATTATTCTTGGATAAGCCTGTCTATGTTGGAGCTGCAGTGTTAGAAGTATCCAAACACATGATGTATCAATTCCACTATGAGTTTGCTAAAACGATATGGCCTAATTGTAAACTGTTATTCACAGACACAGATTCATTAGCATATGAAATCCCTGGTAGTGATCTTTATGATGATATTTATAAACACCGAGAATTGTTCGATTTATCGGATATAGATGTTAAAGGACCATGCGGACACTACCACGATGCTACTAATAAAAAAGTTATCGGAAAGATGAAAGATGAATTCGCGTTTAGACCCATAAAAGAATTCGTTGGTCTTCGTTCTAAGATGTATGCGATTCTTACTGATACAAATAAATCAACACAAAAGGCAAAAGGGATTAATAACAATTATGTGAAGAATAAATTGAAATTCGATGATTATTTAGCAGCATTAAAAAGATCTCCAGGGGTTGCTCTACCAACAGTAACCACACATGGGTTTAGATCCCACTATCATGTTATTTATACTGATAGGCTTACAAAAGTTGGTTTATGTAATTTCGATGATAAACGATACTGTATCGATGGAGTAAACACACTTGCAATTGGGCACTATCTCACTTGTACTAATTAAAAAAGAAGTACTTGATATATGTCATACTACAACATCGACTCACCTGGTCGTGTAAAAGCGATTATGGATAGCAATCCACCTACAAGTAATATTAGAGTCAAACAATGTGATGATAAATTTCGATTGTATGGCAAAATACCACAAACGGGAAGTAAAATAACCATGAGAATTCTACAAGATAGAAATAAAACAGCAAGATTTCGTCTTCAAGAAAAACTCAAGAAACAATCTTCTAGTTGTAGCACATAATTAACTGAGATTAGTCATCATTACATTTTATTAATATCGTTTTCACACCAATGGTTTGATATTAATTAAATAACTGCTTTTAATTATATGTCTGGAACAGAAACAATCGATGATATGCAACAAAAATACTCCAGTGAGAAGTTTTCAAAGAAAATCAACAAACATAGACATCACAAAAAGTCTTATAAGGGTTCAGATAATCAACAAGATGATTTTAGTGTGTTAAGTATCGTTAAAAGACTACTGCAAGATGGCACCCCCGACATTATAGTATCTGGTGATAAACAAACAGCTGTCCTTTACAATGAACCAGATGTTATTGATCCATCAAAACATCATAATTTGATTAAAATCATAGATGATGTATGTGGAGAGATTTTCACAGTTGAATCAATAAGCGAAACTGAGTTTAAAGCGATTGAAACCAGATTACAACACAAGTGAGATTAATCATCATCATCAAGTACTTCATCAATTTCTTTAAATAACTCACGATCTTCTTCAGGTAAAAATAACCTCCATGCGTTATCTTTGTGTCGGTTATGTTTTTGTCGGTGTTTTTTCTTTTTTAGTTGTGATTCATTTTCTTGTGCTACAGTCTCATGTTGCAGAAGTTGATTGTATTTACTCGCAAGCTCTGCGTATTTAATGTGAATGGATTCTAATTCACGTCGCACATCATTGAGCTCAGTCATAAGTTTACTACGATCTCGAACTACATCGTTACGACGCTGTTGTACAGAGTCAAACTGGTATTGTAGATCATTTAACGAATCATTGATAGATTGTTGTTGTTGTTGTTGTTGTTGTCGTTGTTGTCGCAGCGCTGTTACTTTTCCTTGCAACAATTTATTCTGATTGGTTAGGTTGGTCACTTGAGACTGTAATTGACGGATCATTTCTTTATCAATGATTCTGTCACTGATACCATCAATACGCTGATTCGTTTTTTCATTAATGGTAGAACCATTAAACATTTGATTCATTTCATTTTCAACTTCAGCATCAATAAGCCGCTCAACGGGTATATCATTAACATCATCAGCGCTAACATTTCCAATTCCAATTTCATCCGATTTCCAGATTTTATAAATCCGTTGATAACTGATTTTATATTTATCAGCGATTTCTGATATTCCAACACAGTTTCGCATTTGTTTAATCGCATTAATTTCATCGCGGGTTAGTATCCTACGAACAGGCATTTTATACAATGAAAAGATATTTTTTAACAATAACAACAACAACAACAACAACAACAACAAAAACCCAGCAGCAAGGAGGTTTAACCCACCACTTTTTTATCCTCCACCCGATCATTCTTCTCATTATTGCCGCGTAGAAACCAAGATTGCCAAATAGATCGTTTTAGAAAAAATATGACATGATGATAAAATCACCAATGACTTTGTCATTAAGAACTTTCCACACCAACCCAAGACTTACCACAATATCACTAACAGTGATGAAGAATTCATATTGGTTAATTTGTATACTAGGAAATATAAGACATCGATGAAGTCTATCGCGTGAGGAAAGTGCCTAATTTGTCGGATGATTTTTTGACACGACCATTAACAATATCGTGGAAGCGTTATTTTGTCGTGAGACAGCTTCGTTCAATGATGAGGGAAGTGTCAAAATTGTATATAAAAATAATTAATACTGACACTTCCCTCATCTACGCTGATCAATCTGATTCAGCTTCAACAATATGTCTCTTTATTACAACCACACATCATATAGCCACGCGATTGTAAATCAGAATTGTTTCACCGGCAACAACGCAAATGTTGCATACAGCGTGATTAAAATTATATCTAAAAAAAAAAAAAAAAACTGAGGTGACTGAAAAATTTATTATAAAAAATATTTTTTCTCACTCAATAATATATCACTGCTTTTTATTGTTGTTGTTGTTAAGTACCATTAGTACTTACTTAAGAACAAACATAGTAACAATAACAACAATAAAAAGCAGTGATATATTATTGAGTGAGAAAAAATATTTTTTATAATAAATTTTTCAGTCACCTCAGTTTTTTTTTTTTTTTTTAGATATAATTTTAATCACGCTGTATGCAACATTTGCGTTGTTGCCGGTGAAACAATTCTGATTTACAATCGCGTGGCTATATGATGTGTGGTTGTAATAAAGAGACATATTGTTGAAGCTGAATCAGATTGATCAGCGTAGATGAGGGAAGTGTCAGTATTAATTATTTTTATATACAATTTTGACACTTCCCTCATCATTGAACGAAGCTGTCTCACGACAAAATAACGCTTCCACGATATTGTTAATGGTCGTGTCAAAAAATCATCCGACAAATTAGGCACTTTCCTCACGCGATAGACTTCATCGATGTCTTATATTTCCTAGTATACAAATTAACCAATATGAATTCTTCATCACTGTTAGTGATATTGTGGTAAGTCTTGGGTTGGTGTGGAAAGTTCTTAATGACAAAGTCATTGGTGATTTTATCATCATGTCATATTTTTTCTAAAACGATCTATTTGGCAATCTTGGTTTCTACGCGGCAATAATGAGAAGAATGATCGGGTGGAGGATAAAAAAGTGGTGGGTTAAACCTCCTTGCTGCTGGGTTTTTGTTGTTGTTGTTGTTGTTGTTGTTGTTATTGTTAAAAAATATCTTTTCATTGTATAAAATGCCTGTTCGTAGGATACTAACCCGCGATGAAATTAATGCGATTAAACAAATGCGAAACTGTGTTGGAATATCAGAAATCGCTGATAAATATAAAATCAGTTATCAACGGATTTATAAAATCTGGAAATCGGATGAAATTGGAATTGGAAATGTTAGCGCTGATGATGTTAATGATATACCCGTTGAGCGGCTTATTGATGCTGAAGTTGAAAATGAAATGAATCAAATGTTTAATGGTTCTACCATTAATGAAAAAACGAATCAGCGTATTGATGGTATCAGTGACAGAATCATTGATAAAGAAATGATCCGTCAATTACAGTCTCAAGTGACCAACCTAACCAATCAGAATAAATTGTTGCAAGGAAAAGTAACAGCGCTGCGACAACAACGACAACAACAACAACAACAACAACAATCTATCAATGATTCGTTAAATGATCTACAATACCAGTTTGACTCTGTACAACAGCGTCGTAACGATGTAGTTCGAGATCGTAGTAAACTTATGACTGAGCTCAATGATGTGCGACGTGAATTAGAATCCATTCACATTAAATACGCAGAGCTTGCGAGTAAATACAATCAACTTCTGCAACATGAGACTGTAGCACAAGAAAATGAATCACAACTAAAAAAGAAAAAACACCGACAAAAACATAACCGACACAAAGATAACGCATGGAGGTTATTTTTACCTGAAGAAGATCGTGAGTTATTTAAAGAAATTGATGAAGTACTTGATGATGATGATTAATCTCACTTGTGTTGTAATCTGGTTTCAATCGCTTTAAACTCAGTTTCGCTTATTGATTCAACTGTGAAAATCTCTCCACATACATCATCTATGATTTTAATCAAATTATGATGTTTTGATGGATCAATAACATCTGGTTCATTGTAAAGGACAGCTGTTTGTTTATCACCAGATACTATAATGTCGGGGGTGCCATCTTGCAGTAGTCTTTTAACGATACTTAACACACTAAAATCATCTTGTTGATTATCTGAACCCTTATAAGACTTTTTGTGATGTCTATGTTTGTTGATTTTCTTTGAAAACTTCTCACTGGAGTATTTTTGTTGCATATCATCGATTGTTTCTGTTCCAGACATATAATTAAAAGCAGTTATTTAATTAATATCAAACCATTGGTGTGAAAACGATATTAATAAAATGTAATGATGACTAATCTCAGTTAATTATGTGCTACAACTAGAAGATTGTTTCTTGAGTTTTTCTTGAAGACGAAATCTTGCTGTTTTATTTCTATCTTGTAGAATTCTCATGGTTATTTTACTTCCCGTTTGTGGTATTTTGCCATACAATCGAAATTTATCATCACATTGTTTGACTCTAATATTACTTGTAGGTGGATTGCTATCCATAATCGCTTTTACACGACCAGGTGAGTCGATGTTGTAGTATGACATATATCAAGTACTTCTTTTTTAATTAGTACAAGTGAGATAGTGCCCAATTGCAAGTGTGTTTACTCCATCGATACAGTATCGTTTATCATCGAAATTACATAAACCAACTTTTGTAAGCCTATCAGTATAAATAACATGATAGTGGGATCTAAACCCATGTGTGGTTACTGTTGGTAGAGCAACCCCTGGAGATCTTTTTAATGCTGCTAAATAATCATCGAATTTCAATTTATTCTTCACATAATTGTTATTAATCCCTTTTGCCTTTTGTGTTGATTTATTTGTATCAGTAAGAATCGCATACATCTTAGAACGAAGACCAACGAATTCTTTTATGGGTCTAAACGCGAATTCATCTTTCATCTTTCCGATAACTTTTTTATTAGTAGCATCGTGGTAGTGTCCGCATGGTCCTTTAACATCTATATCCGATAAATCGAACAATTCTCGGTGTTTATAAATATCATCATAAAGATCACTACCAGGGATTTCATATGCTAATGAATCTGTGTCTGTGAATAACAGTTTACAATTAGGCCATATCGTTTTAGCAAACTCATAGTGGAATTGATACATCATGTGTTTGGATACTTCTAACACTGCAGCTCCAACATAGACAGGCTTATCCAAGAATAATCGAGTTTGCTTCTTTGTTATTAACGATAACAATTCTGTTATTTTTTTACTACTCACAAAAGTGTTTCCACGTGTTAATTTATCTCGACGGTCTTTATTGTTAACTATTTCGATATTAACTCGTTTTCGTATGTTCTCCATGGTTTTTCCAAAAACAGAATTATTCATCAGCTTAAAGAAATCTTTTTCAAAATCTGTAACAGCCTCTGCTCTTCTTGTAGTATTTCCATCGATGTAGGATTTCATCCAATTGGAATGGTTAAATTGAAGCACTTTATGAACTTTTCTAAGAACTAGTCCAGCATCTATTGCTTGTTTAAGTATATCTACGTGGCAGACATAATTGCGTTTATTAAATAAATTCGGTACTAATTTTGCTATTGGAGTATATTTCGTTGTTCGTAGTGATAATTGTTCTGGAGATAGCATATCATCGGTGATAATCATTTTTTCAGCAAGAAAGGGATAATCGTTGTGTTTATCATGAAGATGTTCTGGATAGTCTATATCACACTCAACGAAATAACCGATTTTGTCATCAATAACTCTGCTATCGTTTAAGATCTTCTGAAATTCTTCTACAGGAATCCACTTAAAACCTCCATATGGCATCAACTTCGACATAGCTCCTCCATAGAGATTATTCATATCAAAATCAATAATGAAATTACTATCATTATTCGGATTATACTCTGATAGATACTTGTTGTTTGCTGATGAATACTTCTTCGTAATCATAGTGATTCCACCACGAATTGCTTTCTCGATGAAGAGATACATATCAACATCAGTTAATAACTCTAATCGTATTCCTGTTGATTTCAATAGTGCATCCCATGATAATCCGGGTGCGGAATAATAGTGTGCTGGATCCAACCCATAATAGTTCATCGATGTTGTTCTAAAATGTTCAAAAATATCGGATAACAACAATACATCTACAGTTAAATACAAATCATGATAGTCACCGAAATTTTTACACTTGAAAATACTCCATGTTGTTAATGCTCGTTGATACTCTTCATCAGTAATATCCTTATCAGTCAACGAGGAGTAGAATCTATCAATCGTTGGTAGTGATGTCTCTGAAAATCGATTTGGGCTATTGAAATATTCATATGGAAATATCCCCTTCACGGTTATGTTTTTCAATGTTGATCCTCGGAGTTTTCTATCCTTCAAGTATTTCTTGGTGATTGGAAAATTAGTACAACTCTTTGTTAGTTGTTCCAGCGATGTGTTCATAAATTGTATGCTATCTATAAATCGCAGCTTTCCAATTGTTATAGACATCAATTTCTCAGTGCTGGTTGGAATACACTTCAATGACAAATTGTTATCCGCACAGTATTTAGTGATCTCAGGATGTCCTAGCGCACGAAGAATGAAATGACCATCATACCCTCGCAAATTATGAAATATTACCGGATAAAAATGTTGGAAGCACCTACAGCGTTTATGAACAGCACCGATATATTCTCCTGAGACTACATTGTAGAATGGTACTTTTGGATTATCTGATGACTTCGTCATTGGGAAAAACTTCTTCTTGCATTTAAAACACGTACTTGACTTATTAAAAGAACCTAATTTAGTAAACCTCTCATCATGTGATGATAATAATGCTTCAATCTTGCGTTGTTCTTCAAACAGATACTTCAGCATATGAACTTCTGGTGGAGTATCAGACCAATCATTAATCCGATAACACGGTGATAGTTTTGAAAGCGTATTATTAGTACAAATCCTATTAATTCGATAACTAGCTGGAACATGTTGTTGTGTTGATAGTGTTTTAAACTCACATTTGCATATCTCTGTACAACCACATCGCGGAGCCACTGGAGTAATAAAGGATTCAAAATCCCCAATAAATATGAAAGGTAGCTTCTGTGTTCTATCATATTTCTTAAAATAGCAGAAGTTATCCGATTCCTTTGGTGTTTCAACCGCTTTTACTTCAAAGCAATATTTATTGTGTTCAATTAGTTTTTCCTGTGTTGTAAAACCACAGAGACAACTGTAGCAAAAATATGTTTTATGGTCATAACCCGACATTGAAGAACTCATTAATCGGCTTAAGTCCTTTATCCAAACATAGTGATCATTATACCACAATAAATTGATTGTAGAACCATCTGTGACGTGCTTACTAGCTGGAGATATTAAATACGGAAACACTCTTAATTTATCATCCAGTGAAAACACGTTGATTCCAGATTGGAACAATGTTGTGTTCTGTTTTTCGATTTTCGGTATCTGTTTAACTTTTACTGGATAATCAATTCCAGTCATATTGATTCGACATTGATATGGTTTGTACTTACTAACTCGATCTGCATGATCCTGTGCTGGAAATAGTGCTGATAATAACGCCCACAACAAACACTTATTGCCATCATTTTTCACGTTGATACAAGATTTCGATGCTTGGATTCTTTTAGGTAAGGGTTTGTAGGATGCACCAGTAGTCGGTTTAAAATCGTGTATTGAGAGTTCAATGAAGTTAATTTTTTTAAATACCAATCCAGTTTTCTGTGATGTGAAAACCTCGTACTGTCTTGATATCACCGCGAAGAAATCTTTTGCTATCTCTTCTAAATCAGTAGACTGAAGAATAATCTGTGGTTCTGCTCGTAGTGGGATCGTTATTATTGTATCAGGATTGGATGCTAAGTACATATCAAGATTGTAGCTTACGTTTACTTTCAATAGAGGTCGTTCAAGTAACACTGTTGGAATAATACTAGTGATGATTTTAATCAGATCACCGATAACAAAGTGGTTATAATACTTCCCTTTAGGAATGAATTTGACGTATTTATCAGAACCAGAAAATGCTTCATCGATAATATAACCTCCTTGAAGTATTTCCTTGTTGATTTTCTTCTTTCGTCGTAAAATTATCAACTGATCTTTTAGCTCTTTTAGTTGCTTGTTAGTTCTTGGCCAGTTGGGTTTTATTCTAGTAAGCTCATAGTACTCTTTCACAAGTTTCCTAACAGCGATATGACGACGATTTCTTAATTCTGCGTTGATTCTCTTCTTTCGTCGTAGCGTTGCTAACTGATCTTTCAATTCTTCTAGCTGCTTATTTGATCTCGGCCATATAGTTTTTGTTCTAGTTAATTCATAGTACTCATCAACAAGTTCTCTCACAGCGTTATGACGATGATTTTTTAATTCTTCATTGATTCTCTTCTTTCGTCGTAGCGTTGCTAACTGATCTTTCAATTCTTCTAGCTGTTTATTTGACCTCGGCCATATAGTTTTTGTTCTAGTAAGCTCATAGTACTCATCAACAAGTTCCCTCGCAACTATATGACGAGGTTTTTGGGGTGTTTGGATCATTTTTGGGTCCAGTTTTGATAACAACATTTTCTATATATTTTACCATATCTCTAATTCACTTTTTAGTATAGCTTTGAAGCGAAATTAATCATATTGTTAAATGTGAATTAAAGATATAGATAAGAGTTATATATAACATGCTCACAATGAGTTCGTGCAATTGGTTGCTGAAAAATTCGATTAATCGATGTGGAAAATCTTGTTATGGAGAATACTGCGGGGTTCATGCTTATTTGTTACGAAACAGTACTAATGCTGGTACAAATCCTTGTATAAGTTGTGGTGTTGGTGTGAGGGGGAAAATTCATCTTTGTGATAAGTGTGGAAGAAATGCCTATCGAGCTATTTTGACGTATTATAAAAACAGAAAAAACAAGCATCATGTTATGGTTGAAAATCCTCCTACGATAGAAGAATTTATCAAAGACTATAGACCGAGAGGTAGTTCGTAGAAGCCCCTAACACCCCATTTAAGAACTCAGATTGATATCCTCCTAAAATCAGCTTATTTTTCCTATAGGAAAGTGATCCATAACCTAGTTTGATACTCCTTATTTCTTCCTATAGGAAAGTGGTTCAGAACCTAGTTTGATACTCCTTATTTCTTCCTATAGGAGGTATTAAAAAGTAAAATCGAGGCTTTCTTGGAAAGTGGTCCAGAACCTAGTTTGATACTCCTTATTTTTCCTATAGGAAAGTGGTCCAGAACCTAGTTTGATACTCCTAAAATCAGCTTATTTTTCCTATAACAAAGTGGTCCAGAACCGGACTTTTTACATACTACTCTTGAAAAAGTAGTCCAGAACCTAGATTGATACCAATAATTTTTTTCCTATAGGAGGTTCAGAACTCTCTAAAATCAGTTTATTGTATTTTTACTATGGAGGTGTTAAAAGTAAATCTAAGGCTTCCTTGGAAAGTGGTCCAGAGCCTAGTTTGATACCACTTATTTTTTCCTATAGGAGGTATTAAAAAGTAAAATCGAGGCTTCCTTGGAAAGTGGTCCAGAACCGGGCTTTTTACATACTACTTGAGGGTGATGTTTAAAAACCTTTGGGATTGGGATATGAAGAATAATCTTATGATACGCAAGGCGCATTTGGTTATATTAGTGGTAGTGGATTATCTCATGGTAGTGTTCTTGTTGCCTGTTCTAATAATATTCTCTCAGATATAGCACGATTAGAAATTCTCATATCGGGTAAACGATCCAGAAAAAACTAACCGGAAATAATTAATGAAGCCGCTGATATCTGTAGATGATTATTTCAAAGTGCTATCATGGATATTGTTGTATATCGAGTGTTTATCGACGAACTAGTTGATGATTATCATATCGATTAGATACATAATGATTAAATAAGATTACAATACACTAACCACCATCATAAACCTACTATGACTTACGCAGTAAATTCACGATTGACTGTTTATAAAGTATGTCATGCAGACGGGCTAGGTGATGTTGTTCAAGGATTATTCACAAGAATGGCTCCAAAAATAACACGAATCGCAAACCAATGATCGATGAAAGCAATAGATGTTATTCGTTATAAAGGTATTAGCGCTGTTGGTGATGTTGTCGGTAAAGCGTTTAATGCAGGTAAAAGAAAAATTAGTAACCTTGATTCGACGACGAAAAAAACCACCACCAGTCAAATTGCCGTCTACTGAACTTATGCCTACGAGTATCGGTAAAATAATAAACCAAACTATGGATCGAACATTAGCTTCGATGATAAATCAGGATGATAACGCGTTTGGGATTATTGCCGGAAATGTAATAGCGGTTGAGTGGTCGCGAGATCGCGATTTCGATCGAAAAATATATAATAAAAAATGTTCAAATCTTCACCCGACTCTGCATTTGATGTAGACGCACCGGTTCTCAAAGCTGATTCTATACGCGATTATCATTTTTATTCCTATCCAGCGATACAACCCGATTCCCGATCAAGAATAGAACTTCAGGTTCAAGATATAAGCAAATATTTATTTACCAGCTGCAGCTTTCATCGAAGTAGAAGGTCTACTTTTACAAAATGTTCCAGCTCCTACACGATATGGTAACCTTCCAAATATCCCGGTTGGTTTTGTCAATAATGGGATTATGGCGTTGTTCAGTAGTGCTAGATATATGATTGATAGAAGAGAAATCGAATATATCGAGCATGATGTTGATGTTCCCAAAACAATAATAGTAGGTTTAGCAAAATATTCTCATGATTATACAAGATCGGCTGGTCCATCAATGATGTTCGCTAAGGATACTGCTAATAACTCTGATCATAATAAATATTTTATTAGGCGGCCAAAAATGGCCTCAGTTCCTGCTAATGACGCCGATGTCCATGGTGTTGTTATGGGTGATAATCCTAATTTTAACCAAGGGTTTTAAACGCGTAAAGCGATGTTAGATAACAATGTAAGATTTCCCTGCGCTATTCCACTATCTCATATATTCGGGTTTTGTACAAATGTTAGAAAGGTTATTTTCTGAGCTAACCATACAGTGGTTCTCACACGAAAAATTAATGACAATGATGCAATCTGGCGTGGTGCTGTTGTTCCTGATTGTAAAATAGTTTTATCAAAATTCTCATTGTGGATGCCGGTAATGACTCCATTAATCGCCACAGAGGAAAGTTTGCTGTCGTTCATGGACAAGGGTGGTAAATCATTACTACCATGTTTGGCGGTTTCGACATATACGATGACGAATTCTCTCACTGGTGTATTGATATAGCATATAGCATCAACACAAAGTGTTTCTGCTCCCAGGCATATATTGATTGCGTTACAAAATAATGCGCGACTAGACCAACTAATAAACAAGAACTTTGCCATGTGATATTTGACAAACTAGGAGTTAATGAAATCTCGTTGAGGATAAATGGTCAGCAAGAACGATCTGAATATATTTTACTTAATTACACGCGTATATTATCGTTTACTGACGTTTATGGGACGCGATCAAAATGTTGATACCGGTCTACAAATATCATAAGCTGATTTTAAAAGTTTATATCCGATTTATAAATTTTCGTTGCAACAGCTCGATTTAACCAGGCAGAGTTTCGTTGAGATACGTTTCCGAGCTCTATAACATAATTTCCTATTGCTGTCGGAGGTGGTAATGGTACATATAGAGCAATTGCTGTCATTCGCAGTGATAAATCGATGTTACTCGAAGATGCCGGTGGACGAATGAAAGTAGTTGACGCGCCCATAGAAAACGTGTAGACAATTAGTTCAATCTCGTATTAGATAAATATGGTTTTAAATAAAATTTCATATAATCATGTTAATGTCACTCTGAATCCTGATCAGGCGACGAAATTACAATCTAAAAACGCGAGTACATGTGGGGCAACAATAACATTAAAACAAAATCAGATTGCTAGCGGTGGACCAAATAAACTATCACTGACTACAACTCAACTTAATCACTTTATGCGAAATCAATCACCACAACAACCAAACAGCATTGAAACCGGTATTATTAATCTCGATAATAACACTGGACCTGAAACTCATTGGGTCGCATACGCGATTTACTCCCGTGGAATTATATATATTGATTCTTATTGGCTAGCACCGCCTAGGGAATATCTAAAATATATAAATCGATTAAATATTCTTCGTTGGTAATCGACTTTGCCAACACAGACGATGACTGATTTTCCGATATGCGGTCAAGAAGTAATAATGTTCTTAGAGCTATATCAACATCAACCGCACCACCCCATAAAACCGTATATGAAAATTCCAGTAATAACGTTTTAAAGAGATCTTAAGTGTATGATGGTAGATATATGGGGAAGATCTCTATCACGAGGAAAAAAACACTGATGGGGTTTCACTCGAGATTGTTGATAAACTTATCAATGGTAAACTATATGAAAAATTAAACCTGACAAGCTTGGAGCCGGATGAAATCGTTATGTTTCAAGACCGACAGGGTTAGTTAAAAACGAGTAATATTTGTCTGAAAAATATTACAGTTAAACTTAACGAGGCAGCAGAAAATTATATCGCGGTGTTTGATTGCAATGGTAGAATTGAAGGAGGTGTTCTTTTTTAAACCGTGCTAGATAATATTAACGGCCGAGTAAAGAAATCCTGCAATACAATACGAGGTGAGCTTGACATGAACTCAAATAAAATAACCGTGCCTGGTATTCCAACATCGGACAACGACGCGACAACAAAACGTTACGTAGACGATACATGTAAAACCACTGATGATAAACTAACAACTCTGCGGGCCGTGTTCACGTAAATAATCAATTTGGACGTCATCAAAGATATGTTAGAAAGACTGATGAAATTTTTGATAATTTCTTTGGAAAACCAGTGCTTCCTATGAAACTTTCTGATATTAAAACAGCTGTCTACATGATTAAAAAACTCATGGCGATATAGTCACTGATTTTCCTGATATCGTTGCTCTACTCGAGAAGGTTAAAATACCGCATGATAGAAATATCAATAACGTGTATTCGATACATCACGGATATTTTGCCTGGACACCTCAAAATAATATTATTCATGTTACCACGGGTGTCAATGGAATTTATAGATTAATTGTGGTTTCTTTCACCAATACAATTTACCGTATAATCGAGTTAATCTACCCGGGTTAATACTACAAGCGCGGTAATAGAACAACGATCCACTGAAATATTTAATATAGCTTCCGCTGATGATAAATTAGCTTGAGCGTCGATTACATGGTATATAGAATTTGCAATTGATTTAAGTAAACAATATAGTTAGATTACCTCACCCCAGCAGTATCGATCCGATCAAATCCGCAAGCTACAAACTAAACTAAAAAAATCTCGTTGATATGTATCACACGAAGGTAAAAAAATATAGCAGGCGTATTACACGCATTGATATAATAGTATATTCGGTTTCAGGTGTTATAGCTGGAAACGGTGTATTATTTTCGACGATAACCATGATCGCCCCTGTAGTTGTTACTATTTGCATTTCAACGGCGACAACCATCATAGGATTTCTCAGCATCATCACAAAAAATCCTTGTTCAGTCAAAATAAATTACATGATTATACAGTTAAATTACGCACAGCGTCAACCGCGTATTCTCAAATATCTTCGTTGATATCATCCAGCCTCGATGACACAGTAATATCCGATAGCGAATTCACGACGATGACAAATATTTAATACCGCGATGTCAAAAGTAGAAAAACATAATATTGAGAATAATAGCAACGCCGATGACAATGCCACAATAAATACTTCAACAGATAGTCACACACACATCCCCGCCTAGAACAATAACGATATCAATACCATCAAACAAGCCTGAATTCAGTGTAGATTTTCCAACACCGATTCAAGTAAAGGAAGCCGCGTTTACTCAATTGCGGGTATATTACAGATGGCCGAATATCCGCTCGGAATCATCTGCAAGTAAGCCGCCTATTAATACATGTGTAGTAGCGAATAAAACTAACACTGATTGGTAAACTATATATCTTTCTAAAAGGAGTTATGAAATCGAGGATATCGACAATAAAATTCAACGTAAAATGAAATCTCTCACCGGGGAACAATCTAAAATTTATATAACGGTTCACGAACCATCATTGTCTACCGTGATCGAGATTACATCAATGGATTACACCGTGGATATATATAAATCTTCAATCAGAACTATACGTGGATGGCCTGAAAGCCCACCATCAGAAAAACCACGTCCACCTGAACCAAACAAATCGAATTATGTAACCGATGAACAATCATACAGTGATACTCACTCAGAATAAAAACGAAATTCATTTCACATTTTATAAAATTCAGTAGATGCAAAATTTGATGATGACCTTTTATGACTGTAAATATAATCATGCTTGCATTACGTATCTCGTTTATACAAATCCGCAGTTTATAAATACTCTTATTGGGGAACATCGTATAAACAATATCACATGTGACATACGCCAATGACATAAGCCAGAGTTTAGTTAACTGTTGTAATTCGATATATCGTTATATTCTCTAACATATTTAATAACTTACTAATTAGGAATATATACTTAATTTAAAGTTTAACTGCAATATAAGGTCATTGTTGAAACAGTAATCTAGAGTCATCAATAAATTAGTTGTCATTGACTAAATAATTATACTCAGTTTTACTTTACATCACTCTACTATAGTAAGACTCCAATAAATAAGCCAATACCTTCAGATTGGAGATGTCTGTGTGCTCCGATTGAAACCATTTAACTATAACAATACATGATATAGCCTTATACTCAATTATTGTACTAAACGTTCAAAGTTCGATATACCCCAGCTGCTGATTAAAAATAACCCAAAAATCTTCAGCTTTAATGCTACGCTCGAAAAACCGCGGATCGTAGTTTCCTACATTTGATTAAGTGTGGTGATTTTGTGCACGTGATGTATTTTATAACAAACGATACTCTCTGATGCATCTGATAAGGCTATTCTAACTTCAAAATCATCGTGAATAAATATCCTTTTTGGTGCATATGAACAACATGTTTTGCTAGGACCATAATCAACTTTGCTTTGTAACCGTATTATGTAACAAGTTCGATATACTATAGATGCTGTGTCAAACTGATACTGATACTGATTGACATAAACTTTGTTTAACATATCAATTAAATCATGCACAATAACATTATTTGTATGGTAACATCTCCTGGTTTGACCGAATATAATAATATACTTGCGGACAATCCAATTCTTCGTGTAGGTCAGTCCCAACAGAAATGTAGTGCTGACAATGCAAACCATAGTTCTAAGAGCGTGCGTAGCCAATCACCAGTGACCAATTTCAGACTGATTGCTGTAATTTTAACTCACAAAATTATTTTGTTTCAGACGCGATTATACGAGAATCTGCCCAGTGGGCGAGAAATATACATCCTTAAAGTCGTTGACGACAACGGTGACTAAATTGCAAACAACCGTCGAAATTTTTTGATCAATTTTTCTGATTCGAACTGTGATGGCGTCTGTGGTCCTTGTGTTGCAAAAAGAGACTGATGTAGGTATCGTCGGAATAGCGTCTCTAAAAGAAATTTGTTTGCCCATGTACTCGTGAAAGGAAATTGTTTTCCTCAAATTGTGGCTGAGCTGGATAAATAATTTATTATTTTTTAGCACTTGACAGCTGAGGAAACGCATATATTGACGTAATTTATTTGCTAGAGATGTAAATATTAATGCAACGCTTCCAATGTGTCTTCATCCCCGATGAACGTGCGTCACAGTGGGCTGCTCAAATCATTAGGTCGAATACGCGGTAAGGCGTCGACACGATATTCGACTCGAACGGGTTTGAACCTAGAGAGGAAACATTTTTTATTCTTCGTCGACACTGGGTTATCAGCTGCTGAATTATTGAACACTAACGGTTGCAATCACTAACACAGTCATAATATGCGGAGTCAACGTTGCTAGAATAATGGATGAACTTGAGCTTTCACCAATTTTATAAGAGTTTTTTGACCCCGCATTGTCTATTAAAAGCCAGGCATGTGTCATCCCAACGAAAGTATGTAAATTTGGCATTTTCAGAGTAAACTAAGACAATAAAAGTACAGTTTTCATTTGGCAACAGCAAATGAAAATTGTAAATATGGCACTAAAATAATGTTGAAATATAACGATTTTTAAATTTCAGAACATGTTAACAAAGTAAAAGCAAATATTCCTCCAATGGCATCAGCAAACAGCAATGGTGCAAATGTATTAATTTATGTGGGTAAAATTAGATCGTAATTGAGGAATCTTTCTGCCGTAACAGCAAACGGCAAACTTTAAATAATTACAAACATTTTCATTTTCAAGGCATAGTAAGAGAAGAAGGCCGAACATACTTATCTTGCTGATCGCAATCTGCGGTGCAAGTCTAATTTCACCTGCGAACCTGTTTGATGAAAAAGGTTGATACAGGTAGGCGCAGTGAATGACTATACATAAACACAGATGATTAAAAGCATGTAAAATTGAATATACTATGATAAATGTAGAAACCGCATACTAAACTAACTTTTCGACTGTTACATTATATTATAGAATAAAACAAAAATGTAGTCAGTTTATGCAAGGAACATCACTAGGACAAATAGCTTCAAATAGCTTCATTTGGACATCTTGCTTTAGCTAGAAACAAACAATAATAATTGAGTACTAAGGAAAGCAGAGACTCTTGTGCATCGTTTACGTTTGTAAATGAAAACATCGAAAGCTAAAGATGGCCAGTACGGCGCATCATATGCTTTAGTAGCCTTACCATCACCAGTACGAGTATTAACTTTAATAGGAATAGGTATACAATAATTGGCCAAGGCAGATGCTCTATCTGTTCGTGAAATGGACAAACCCGCCCATACACGAGTCTCCTGCTGCCTTGCAAGTTGGCTTTGGTTAGCCAAAAGTCTAAGGAAGTACACCCTAAAAGACAATCCGGAGTGGAGACCATAAGGCAGTTGGACGATGTACTACATCCCCTTCTGGCGACTCCTTGGTCTGGAGAGGGATGGGCTCTGCCAGACGACTTTTGCCCAAGACACACTGATAATGCTGGACAAATCTAAAGTTATCATATCATATCGTTCTTCGCCCGGGTCAACAAGGACCGCGCATGCCTTTGTCCACCAGGACGCATGTGACAAGTGTGCTACTGGTTCTTTGCATAACACCAGAGCTAGAAACAATGCTGTCATCGCCACTTGGAACATTAGAACTGGTGGAATCCAAGAGTTGACACATGAGATGGAACACTACACATGGCACATACTGGTACAGTGTAAAGTAAGATGGAAAGCCCTAGCAGGACACCAAACTGAAGATGGGCATATATTATACTATAGTGGAGAGTTGGACAAGTCCATAAATGGAGTAGGCTTCCTTGTAAACAAAGCCATCAAGGGATCAATGCTTGAATATCGCCCCATATCTAGCAAAATCATCTCCATTCTTCTGAACGCATCCCCTTTTAACATCACCATTATCCAAGTCTATCCTCCAACTACTGACCATGATGATGCAGAAAGAGAGGAGTTCTACAGCAAAATCTAGGGTATAATAAACATGGTATGTAAAAAAGACATACTCATTATCCAAGGAGACTGAAATGCCAACGTTTGCAAACATGCTATAAAAGACTGGGAGGATCATGTTGGACCTTCTTGTAACGATCTTACCAATGAAAGAGGGAGACGGCTGCTCGAGTTCGCAAGCTACAATAACATGGTCCTCCTAGTCAACACCTTGGGCCAACATAAAGCATCACGATGCTGGACATGGCACGCACCAAATGGAACCCATCATAACCAGATCGACTACATACGGGTTCAAAACCGATACCGCGCTGGCACCAATAGAGCAAAAACAAGAACGTTTCCAGGTGCTGATGTTGGGAGTGATCACGACCTCGTCATTATGAACTTCCGAGTGAGGTTAAAGAAAAATAACAAGCCAAAGAAAATCAGGCTCAAATTCAACATTGAATAACTGAAGGACCCTAACATATGCAAGTCATTCCAAGCCACAATTGAATGAAAATTTGCTCACTTCTTGTGATGGATGTTGATGTTAAAGTGATGACAGACACATTCAACACAGCCATGACAACAGTTGCCAAGGACTTCATTGGCCTCCATCGTCCAAAGAAACACTGGTTTACAGAAGAGATTCTGAATCTCTGTGATGCCCGAAGAGACCTGAAAAACACCAGACACGGAACAGGGGAAGTGGAATATCGAGAAATAAACAAGAATATCAGAAACACTTTAAGAAAGCAAAAGGAGATTGAATTGCAAAAAAGTGCACATAGTAGTCTCATAAAGAATAACAGCAAAAATGCATTCAAAATTGTGAAGTACCTCACCACCCGGTACCATTCAAGACGAAAATGGCATCGCAGAAAGATCGATTGAGTATTGTAAAGAACTCTGTAACCATCCTTGCACAGGAGACCCCGAGGTGCTTGAAGTTACAAACTCCACCAATGATGATGATGTCCCCATTCCCAAGAAGAGTTTGAGTCAGCAATAGGAGCACTGAAGAATTGGAAGGCAGCTGGAGTAGACAATATCCTAGCGGAACGTATCAAGAATGTGGGGAATCAGTGATAGAGCTACTAATAAAAATTTGCAACAAGATCTGACAGAGAGGCGAATGGCCAACACAGTGGACCCAGTCACTGATTATAACACTCCCCAGAAAAGGCAACCTCTAGCTGTGCCCAAATTACAAAATTATCCGTTTGATCAGCCATGCGAGTAAGGTGATGCTGAAGATCATCTTGAACAGACTGAAACCACAAGCAGAAGAAATAATCGCTGAAGAACAGGCAGGGAATCGGAGTGGAAGAAGCACAACAGAACAAATATTGAATCTTAGGTTTCTGTGTGAAAAGTACTCACAACATCAACAAGACATCTATAATGTGTTCATAGATTTCAAAAAGGCTTTTAACAGAGTGTGGCATGAGGCATTGTGGGCTACAATGAATAAGTACAACAGGGATCAAATGTTGACCAACACCATCAAGCAGCTGTACGCCAAGGCAACCAGTGTAGTAGTTTCTCAAGGTTCTGAGGGGGACTAGTTAAAGACTACAGTTGGAGTACGGCAACGCTCTGTCCTGTCACCCACACTTTTCAACATCTACTTGGAGCGCATCATGAGCGAAGCCCTGGAAAACCACTGTGGGACAGTCAGCGTTGGAGGACGTAATATCACCAACCTCCGCTTTGCAGACGACATTGATGGGCTGGCAGGCAGTCAAGACGAGCTTGCCACCTTAGTGAAGAACCTGGATGACACATTTTCCAGATTTGACATGGATATAAATGCCGCGAAGACACAGCTGATGACAAATAGTGGCAAACAAATCGCATCCAAGATTAAAGTCAGAGGATAGGATCTGGAAACAGTGGGCGAATTCAAATATTATGGTTCCATAATCACGAAAGAAGGATCAAGAGCAGTAATTTTGTCACGAGCAGCACAAACAACGGCAGCTATGTCAAAGCTAAGACCAATTAAGAGATACAAGAATATTTGTCTGAAAACTAAAATCAGACTATTGAGAGCACTAGTCATCTCAATGTGTTGCTGTATTCATGTGATGATTGGACCCTGACTGTAGAATTAGAACGAAGAATCTAGGCACTTGAAATGAGATGCTACATAACCATCCTTGACATCTCTTACATGGACCACATCACAAATGATGAGGTGCGTAACTCCATTAGGCACAAAGTAGGCCATTATGAAGACCTCACCAGTATCAAAAAGAGAAAGCTGAATGGTATGGCCATGTCACTAAAGCCAACAGTCTATCCACACCAGTACAGCAGGGTAGTGTTCAAGATGGTAGAAGGAGAGGTAGACAGAGATAAACGTGGAGTGGCAACATCACAGAATGGGACCAGGAAAAGTTTCGCAGAGACACATTCATTGGCACATGATCGAGACAAGTGGAGGGAACTGGTCAGATGTTCAGCAGCACAATGCCTCAACGACCATATTAGGTCAAGAGACTGATGATGATGATACAATAATTGACAAACCAAGGAAGAGAATGAAATGACGCCATCACAATGATCGTCAATTTGTATTATCTGGGATGGGCTCGATGAAATTAAACTGCACATTTTGAATATACATAAATGAAGATCGTACATAATGTAGGGTATTTTTCAAAATTACCGGTGATGAAAAAAGATATCATATGCCTTCATACAACATAATTGAATTTTGGAAAGTAAATCGATGCTCCACCAACAGACGGCTAGTGACAATTTTGTTTGAAGTATTTAACGTCTGGCATTGAACTGTCGTCGTGTTTAATATTTAAGATTTACCATTGTACATACGTGATGGACTCTGAACAGCCACTTGTTGATGATATTACAGATATATTGACGGACAATTAGATCTAATCGGAACAACATAAACAGATCGAGCAGTAATGAAGTGGAATACAAATAACTGTCCTTCGGGTTATAAAGAAACAACTAACCATAACGTGAATGTAATTGTACTCAAAGATCCAAGTATCATAACTGTAATGTGCATAAAGTATCATATGTTGTGTAATAATACTCGATAGTTATGTTGTTGTGTGGTACATAATATATAGTTGTTTTTCTTTTATTTACACAGCAATTATTGATGAATTATTATGTTTTGTGGCTAGTTTTGTTTGTTCATGTATCTTTGACAAACATTTTGTTATTAAACTATCACGTGTCATTTTATAAATCAATTTTGGCAATATAAATGCACTTCATACCTTGACCTAGTAATGGACGATGAATATAAATTATCTGACTTGATTTCTCTCTCTCTCTCTCTCTCTCTCTCTCTCTCTCTCTCTGAAACCATACATAAAACCATATTTTCTATTGTTTTGTAAGCTATGCATATCTCAATCTTATATATAAATACTGCCATGCGGATTTAAAGTCTAACGATGTTTCTGAGATTAATATATATTAAATATGGTGTGAGTTTTCTTCCTTTAATTTAAGTTTGTATTTATGTATGTCACTCATCATCTTAACATAATGAGTATAGTTTACAATCATGATCGACATAAAGCCATCATCAACTGCAGTGCATTGGTGCAATGCGTGTACCTATCCAACCTAAACTTAAGAATTAAATTGTATCCACAGAATGATCACGATATATGGATAACAGGATCATCAGCGCAGTCGAATATTTTTAGTAGGTGTTATTTCGTCATAGAATGGGCGCTGAAAGGCAAATATTTTTTCCTAGAGGAGTTTATCAGGGGTGTAAATTGAGTAGTGAAACTGAATATTTATTTTACTTCCATCTGATACTGCTTGATTTGTATATGTAATATTCCTGAGTTTTAAAGATTGTACACATTTTGTGAGTTAATTACAGAATAATACTGTGCCGATACTGGATATCTCCGGATATATCCAGTCTATGTGTTTCGTCAATTCTTTTAACCATGTCTTCCCGTGTTCTTTCACTCCGGGTACGGAAAGTGACATAATAACAAATATGAGCGCCAGAAATGTGATCCGTGTCAAGGCATATGTATCGCTGGCACAAAAGCACTCCAACAGTTCAGTTACTGATATTTCTAATATTGAATCATGTTTGTTCATGCAGGCCGTACTGAAAAAGCACGAACGCGTTATCTTTACACGAAATTATAAAATTGTAATTTATAAAATGATGAAAATGACGGAGAGACACAGTGATACTAATGTCATCTACACTATTTATACTCTTTCACTCTTTATTTATCTCGTCGTTCTTTGTCTTCTTATTAATGTTTGCCTTTAAGGATTGGATCGGATACTTTCTGGTAAGTTGCTTGGATTATAGTCGGTAGAGTCTAGCCTACAGGTTCTACCTCAACAAGTCTCTAGTTTATGAATATGCAGCTTTCATTTAATCATACTTGCTAATATTAACTATTGCTCTTTCGATTAAATTTAAGCTGCAAATAATCCATTCATTTTATGAAGACGATATAATTTGAGCGTAATAAAACACAAAATTTTGTCATAAATCAATATAAAAAAGTTATCCGCAATCTATAGTTTTTTTAAACAATATACGTGTGTACGAGCAAATGCGAGAATAGTACTTTACAGATTTAATAATCGTTTACGACAAAATCTTAATGGCTAATATCACACCAAGTGGCCAAGAGGAATATGGAACCAAACATTAAACGAATCAAATCAATCATTTTAAAGATACCTGTTTTTAAAACGCTCAGGTCCATTTCCTCAATGACCATTATTGTTCATGTGAAGTTCTTAATTTCTTGATTGAGAGCGAAACACCGTTACTATTATCTGAACTATGGTTAAATTGGTAGAAACCAAACGAATCAGTACTGATGATGTTGATAAATTTAGACCTTTTGAGGTACAAGTAAAGCATTGATCTTATTAAGCGAGTTTTGCGTATCATAGTATTGCCTTACTTTGTTAAATTCGACATGAGTTTCAGCCTTGTCTAACTCAATTCGAAAATTGTAATATATTTTCTCTAATGCCTCTAAGATTTCGTTACGATTGCAATATGTACATAGTGTGTATCTTGTAATTCCTTCCTAAACCCAAATCAATAATTTATTTTCATGAGACTTAAACACGTAATATATATTGAATGCGTATAGTATATTGCAGTTGTTTGTAATGAAATAACTTATAACTAGTATTCAGCTTCTTATTAGGAGAAAACAACATTTCTTCGGGTTTGCAATTATAAAATAAATCATGTTATTCTGTCCCCTTTAACAACTAAAACTTGCTACCATTCGTATTTGTATATTTCTTAATTGTCTATCTTAATGACATCATAATTATTGTATGTATTTCCAATCGTTACATCACATTGTCTTCTACAGGTGATTTACATTACTATGAAAACGTCACTTCTATGGAATATGGAAGATAACAATATAATTATACATTCAGAATATAGTTTTAACTGCTTTCTTAGGTGTTCCACACGTATATATTGACAGAATGACAGCCATAACATGGTGCTTGGTTATTCGATACAACAGGCGACCTATATATATATGTTTGTGTTGATTATACTTTGATTATATACAGACACAGACACACACACACACACACTCGCACACACACACGCACACACACACACACATATATATTTATATATATATATATATATATATATATATATATATATATATATATATATATATATATATATATATATAATGAATACAAAGAGATAAACATTTGTACTAATATTTTCATTATGGATAATGTACATTTAAAAAAGGGATTAAAGAATGTCGTATAGTGTTTTAGAATTTAGTCATAGGGATATATCGTATTATGACGGTGAATCCAATAGGTTTCCTTTAGCAGACGTTCCATTTCAGAGTCAGCTAAAGAAATATTGCACAGTATGGGAACTCTTGTCAAAATGTGTGGCAACATGTGATGAAAATATATGTATATATAGATGATAAATCAAATGTCAAGAGAAAGATAATATGCTAATGGCATTAAATGTAACATAAATCTTGGAATCATTGATTTAATTGTTATGTTTATATCCAAATGCGCGGTAAAGTGTTTTTCCAATCATCACTAATCAGTTTAGTATGTATTAGTATACATTAAGTGCTATATTTCGGTTTTAAATAATATTAATATATTTAGAATGGTTGTTGTATTAGCGAACAGTTGAATGTGGGGCATTCATTATTAACAATTTGTTTTTCGAGGTTAAGGTTTCAAACAAGAGTTTTCTCTTTTATTGGTAGGCACGGAAATTTATTAAAGTGACGCCATGCTTATTTAAACAGAATGCTGCGTACCATGGATTGTTATCTAGATATATTTTGTCCATTGGTAATAATAGGATGCAACGATTGAGCTACTAATGTTGTCCGAAATGTACCAATCAAAACATATTGAACCTTTTATCAACTTAGGTCAGGTCAAATGCTTAAGTAGTATACAATTCACCCATACTGCAGTAATATATTCCTCCAGACAAACGTTGTCAGATGCCCAAGAGAAAACTTCACCACTGTATTTCGATCTGAGTAGACCACAATAATTGATCTGTTATATTTACTTACGGTAGGTCAATCGGCATGTTCGTCGTGAATGTAAACACTTACCGACCACTGAAAGGAAATATAGCATGTCATTAATGCATTGTCATGATCTATATGTTAAAGTCTCTTTTATCAGAGACCGAAAAAAAAGTA
Source organism: Unio pictorum (assembly GCA_030141615.1). NCBI lineage: Eukaryota > Metazoa > Mollusca > Bivalvia > Unionida > Unionidae > Unio > Unio pictorum. Next base: position 1,278,182 of record JARLTB010000132.1, read on the forward strand.
CAACATAGGGATGATATTAGACGGTACTAAACACTTGGCAATAAAACTCTGAATATAAGAACTTCATGTTTAGTGTTAGTTTATAAAACTAAAACATTGTACTCGAGGGCCCTAATTCTTTACCCAGAAAAAGTATGTGTTATGTTAAGCATTTGAAAGTACGTACAATGTGCTCACTTCTCTGTTTATTCGGATTATAGTATGCGTGTAAATTATATAAGAGTTAGTTTTAGAGTTACAATGATAAAACATTACCGCATTCGTTATCATGAAGAATCCTAAGATACACTGTTGAAGACAATACATTTTTGATATAAAAAAGGCAAAACTATACAACCAGTAAAAAGGATAATTTATATTGCGATGTTTTACATTGCAATATACTTGACAATTAGTATGGCTTCTGTAGAATACCTCAATAAGTTCCATGATCTTATTATGAACTAGAGAAAATAATGTAAAGTACAACTTGATCAGGAAGGTTAGTGAGGTAAATTTTTACTATAAGAATCCTATTGATAAAATCAGCTAGGAAATACGTTCAATATGAAACTACAAAAATTGTAATGTAGTACGCTTGCAGCAAACATGAATGTGGTATGTCGTTTGGAAATTCGTCGTTCTTAGTTTCACAGCATGCCTAGCAGGCAAATAGTATAATACATAATGAATAATTGAACCTACAAACAACTTCGATCACAATCATTATTTGAGTTGGCAGGGATTGCGTTGCTGTTAACCACCATGGTTGAACATGAGATTCCCAAGGACATTCACCGGTATCGTTTATATGGTATGTGTAACTGGATTTCACGTATCACAGTAGCCAATCGATTTTTAAATAGAACTCAGAGTTAATGGTTTGTGAAATAAATATACTTTCTATCATACTTCAGCATGCATGTCACACACGGTCACATAGAATAATATTGGATTAGGACAAAACCGGCACTATATTGCATTAAGAGAGATAACTCTGCTGGAAATATACATGGGTAACAATGATCTAGTCACATCAGACCCAGTTTAACATGAAATCATTCTGCAGTAAGTAAAACGTGTAGGAATACACATATCATAAGATAGCACACATTATCAATTAGACTGGAATTTAAATAATAGTTTTTTGATGCGTCCATACAAAATTATTTTATATGGCAACTGAATCTTTATGATACGCCAAAGAAAATAATATTCGTTGAGTAACGTACTTGCTCCTTAATGTTATACTGTAACGTTCTGAAATTTTAAATTCTATCGAATATTTCTCAGTGTGAAAAGCGTCATAACTTATAATATTACATTTTGGTATTATGTGTACTAACTCATTGTCAAAACATATCTACTGTAACCTGATTAAATTCCAACACTCTATGTCAAAAGTATCATACTTGTAATGGACATAAATATTGATATTCTGTGTAAAGATAATCATTATCAAAAACATTTACAGTACACAATTAAATATGTGGTGCTAAACAAACTCTTTTTTCACTATTTGTTACGATATTTCTCTCCTAAGTATTCCTTCGTTCAATCCCTGACATGTTTTTAACTAAATGTGAACTATCACGTGTGTGTTCGTGTAATACACAATGTATTATTTAATATTTTAATTATTATATTCATATGTCAATTATTCAAGAATTGTTATGGTTTTGTGGTTAGCTGTGACTGGTACATACATCATTATTTGACTAATATTTCTTGCTATTATGTTTGCATACTATGTAGGACAACAACAGTTAGGTTTCTCACGGCCGACTGTGATCCTGCGAGAATATGCTATCGTATGTCGTCCTTGTTCTCTCTCTCTCTCTCTCTCTCTCTCTCTCTCTCTCTCTCTCTCTCTCTCTCTCTCTCTCTCTCTCTCTCTCAAGCTGTTAAGTAGACGAAGCACTCTGCAGGCGTCAATTATTGTTGAAGTATTCACTGACACACCCGTTACGTTAATTCGATTATGTCTTACATTTTATCTCTGTCTTTCTATTTTTATATCTCGCAGACACGAAATTAAATCCCATTTTAAATCTGAGTCTATATTGTTATGGATATCATATTGAACTTGCATGTTTCTTTTCCTTCTATACGTAGACATCCCAAATGTTAGCTTACACAATCATGTATACAGCATGCAAACAAATTGCAATAATTCCAGGTAAAACATTGTTTCCATTTCATATATATCGTTGTTCTCGGTATATAGTTGACTTTTCGATTTAGACATTATATCTACTACTGCTGGTGAATTGCATGGAATCCGGTCTATAGGATTTTCCCTTCATGCTACAACTGACAAAGTCCCTAATAATCTGATTATATACTTCTTTTTGATCACGCTTTCAAACATACTCACTTTTTAAAAAAAAATCTGAACTGCATTTTTGGCTTTCATTTAGCATCCATATTTTCATACTTTAACATATGCCGCCGTCTGCATTTTATCGCTCTAGGAAAAAAGACACATTGTATGTAACATGATCAATTATGTCTGTCTGTTTGGCACGGGAGGGAAAACCATCGATCATGAAGTCGATTTTGGGTTTCAGTTTCACTTTTGATTCAATTAGTTGCAATCTTAGAAAGTATAGTTTCAGAATACTATATTAACATAATAATACATTAATGAAATAAAAAATATGCGAAAAACCTTTGTCGATGTCAACAGTTGTTTGAAAGAAGTAATTATAAACAATGTGTAGTTCAAACTTCTGATCTATTGTTTCCACTAATCTATACAATTTCTGAAAAGTTTATTATAAGGCTTAGGCTTTATAAACAATACTTGTTCTAACCCATACATAATATACGTTGTTGAATCTTTTTAAAAAAGAATAAATACCGATGAAGTCTGGTAGAAACAAGTGAACGGTATATACACAACTAAAACGGACAACACTTGGTGTCTGTAAATATGCCTCTAGCTCACGAAAATAATTGTAGCAACAATAGCCAACACATGTTCAACGTAAGAGGCTTTGGCATCATTTGTGTATGATATTCGATCTGACGAGCTTTGTCAAGTCATTACATCCATCTTATGTTTTCTCTTTTACTCATTGTAAAACTGTTTACAATTGAGCGTTTGAAAAGTAGCATTCAAGCTTCTTACGAAGACTAAGTATAGATAACTCGAGGCTAAATGGATAATGGGGAATGTCATATATATATATATATATATATATATATATATATATATATATATATATATATATATATATATATATATATATATATATATATATATATATATATATATATATATATATATATATATATATATATATATATATATATTGCTATGCAGAATTTAGTATATTTTCTGAGTATTCCATGAATTGCTTGCTTATTTCGTTTTCACACATATTGTTAAACCTTGTTTGAATCTTTTGAAAGATAACATTTTCAAATATATGAAATAAAAACCTTTTGACGTCGACAAAGAACATAAACTGTCTCGTATTGTAGTTCGCAGTCTCGTTTGAATAACGGCTATACGAGAAAGAAACTAAAACATAAATAAGTGAAAGTAGCACAAAACACTCATCATGGAGATCGATGCATATAGATTCGTACAAAAGATAATAATTTTACTTTCCTACTTTGAACAGCGTTTAAATTACCAAACGTCTGCACATCCTTACCATTGATGAAATATTAGCATGTTCAGATGGAATGTTACTGGATATTCATGTGTTTTCATTGTTGCAATTGTATTATTAGTTTAGTGCTTTTTTGTTTCTTCTTTGGAACAAAATGACTTTATACATCTGTTCACCTGATGAGCAATGCATATTTATATCAAACAGCATAGTTCACCTCCATTCGGAGAGCCAAGAACTAATCGCTGGAGATATCCAACTGTTCTGATTGAAAATAAACTTAATATAAAAATACTTGACTTAGACTTGTACTAAAATACTGAAATATGTTCAATAAATAAGGCAAGCAAAGAACAATCATCTAGGAAAATGGAAGATTCCACTTGCTCTACATACATCTACAGAATAGAAGCCTGAATAAAATATAATGTAGCTATCAATATAAATAGTTTTCATTTAGTTACTTATCATTCCATTTATTCGCTCTCGTTTTTCAAGGTTAGTTTAGTGACTGTATCGCTGAATTAAGTTTTTTAAGAAGAGAGTTATGTGAACTTGAGTAACATGCCGTGTAAAGTATAATCATTTGAATTCAGTTTTCATATCTTGCACTGTGATCGTGTGGTCTTATTGTACCTAATTTATACACATACAGCTAATACTTTGCTGTAATATGTATAGCGTATATGCTATTTGGGTGTAAATAGTAATATAACAAGTAAATAGTAAATAGTAATATACCATTATTCTTACTATACAATCAGAAATCAGTATGAATAGTCTATTAATCTATTTATGTTGATGTAATGTCCCCATGGATATAATGTAGATGAGCTCAAAACCCGTGAATAGAAGTTACTACAGTTTAATCAAGTGTGATGATTTTCTCCACGTTATATCATTCATATCAAATGATGTTTTTTGTTGTGTCTGATGACGCCATACTAAATTCAAAGTCATCGTGAATAAATATCGCTTTTGGTGCGCATGGAAAACATGTATTGCTAGGAAAATAAGCAACTTAGCTTTGTAAACGTAGTATGTAATACGTTCGATATGCTATATGCCAGCTAGTTTTTCGAAACACGATCATCAAATATAGCGCTCGTTTAGAGAGAAGACGAAGTTAATAAAGGAAGACAACAGTTTTATATAATTGCTTGAGTATCAAGGCGGAACAACGCCACATGTATGATTCAAACGAGAAATAAAATAAAATGGTAAAAACTGCAATGACAATAAAATAGTTATTCAATTAATTAACTAAATGGAGAATTGTATACATTTATTTTGTAATTATTTGTTTCGGTTTTGTAATACGCATTTATTTAACTCACGGAACCTTCTAACATGTGACGGGTTCCGCCTGTCTGCTGCTCATACATACATACATATAATAGCAAAAAGATGTCTTTTATATGTAATATATGAACAATAAAAATAACATTCATTTGCACGAACAAAGAATAATGACAATGCACAGTGCGATGAAATACAAATGTCTGCGTAAGATACGCATGGTTTTAGACAATCATAAGTCAAATTCAACTTATGCATGCAGTTACTACAAAATATGTGAAAAAAATGGTCGGTTCCGATTTGGCAAAAAAACACAACAATATTATGATGGCAAGAGTGAGCTGAATTTTAAAGAAACCCGCTACATGCATTTATGTCAAGCATTAAATTGATCCTAAGCTGCGGAGTCGGCTATAAAGGAAAATAACCTTTATACGAGACATCAGTCAATCCTTCTTTTGTTGTTATATATATAATTAACTTTTGTCCGTATGGATATCTATACTAATTAACTCCAAATGATTGAAAATCATAAATATCAATTTTAGTATTAACTGCAAGAATTCTGACAAAATGGAGTCATGAAAATACCAGCTGAATGAGGAAGCAAATATTCCGTTTAGCCGTTTCCCCAACCGCTCTCTCGGAGGTGGAATATCCGTCATCACAAAGACTTCCATGATAAAATGTCCTAAACAAAACACAATCTTAAATTTCGGGTACACTAGTGCAAACGCCATTAGCACTGGAACATAGGATAGTCCGTTTCTTCTGCCTCTACCGCCCTCCTCCAAGTAGACAAACAAGCAGACTGAATCTCTCTTTTTAGAGCATCTTCGGAATCTCATGGAGTATGAAACTTCAATAGGTGGCAACCTGATTTTCCTTGAAGATTTCAACTTTTACTGTCCCTGAAACCCTTAGACATCAAATGAGTCTTTTTATGTTTTCAACTTCAAATAGTCAGTTAATCAACTCACCCATAAACATGGTCACATTTTAGACAGGATTCCTCATAGACCTGATGGTTATATTATCTAGTCCACCCTTGTATCCCATGAACTATCATCATATAACCACTGCATTACATGCCATCCGAACGCATTAGTACCTAACCCTCCACCTGTGTTTGCTACTAAAAGAAATTTCCATATGATAAATATAACCAAACTAAGGCCTGAAATTCATGCAAATCCAACCACTTGCCTAACTCTTAAAACTGAAAAACTCAATTACTACCTACGCTCATTACTTGACAAGAATGACCCAGGCACCAAGTGCAGAGTATCAATTCAAAAGTGTTCTGCGTGGTATAGGGACAAGCTTCGCACTGCTAAAAGAGACCGAAGTAAAGCAGAGTGGATTTGTCTTTCCACCAGGCTCACTATCATAGTCACAAACATGTCAATGAGGCCAAATTATGCGACTACAGTACTAAGATCACGGAGAGTTCCAGTTGCAAAGAGCACTTCGAGATTACTAACAAACTAATGTCAAGGATCAAATGAACAATACTTCCTACTCTCCAGTAGATCTTTCTGACATGTTTGCAAATTTATTCCGTGACAAGGTACAACCCATTCGGGATAACCTTGACAACACGATTTCAATTGACTCGTCGACACCATATAGTTGCGATACAGTTGTTTTATACGCGGTAATGATCTTCCCCAAATATCAACCATATTATGTTATTAATCGCTCTTTAAAAAGCTGGTATAATCGTGTACAGTTTTATGAGGTAGATTCGGAGATATTGAAATCGCCGTTAACACGTTAAGAACTTCTCGGCCGCATATCGGAGGATCAGTTAAGGTCTGCGTGGATAACGTTGAATACCAAACTGGTATTTTCAACTGTGATACGTATTTGATAAATTCCTGCGGCGGTGCTAACCCGTACGAGTCAAAATAAATAATTGATTTATGGTGTATCGCGTAAGCTACCCAGTATGTTCCAGGTCCGGTGTTATCATCGAGATTAATTATACCCGTTTCTGGTATTGTTGGTTGTTTAGGTAATTGATCTCCTATGAAAACGCCTCTAAAATATTTCACGGGGAGCTTTTTTTACCGCGGTTATTAAATCAAAATTTGACATTGGAATCAAATATTCCCGTGTTATTGTCTGATTGTTCTATAGTATCTTGTGAATCGGCTCCCTGGTAGTCTGAAACCTCTTCCTTTTTTATACCCTGTTCCAGTAATTTTATCTAGAACCTTACTCGCACCCCAACCAGCAACACCAGATAGATCACCGGTTCCAAGAGCCGCGAGAATAAGAATGAGAGGAAAAAATCCACCAGATTTGATCATATTGGAAATCGCCGCGAATGAAAACTCCAACTTAAGTTCTCTACCAGCTTTTAAGCATTATTAAAATGTTTAAGCTGAGTTTTCGTCAAAGATAGTTTATTTGGTCCTTCATTGATTATCCGTTCATGTTTCTTTCAATGTTATCTTTGCTCCGCACGCAGCAGAGGTTTCTTGATTGTAGTTTCTTTATCTGACCAGGTGTCATGGTAACATTAACATGACTATACAACATTTTTATTTAAGTACTAGACCATCTAATTGTTACAGGTTTTCTACCGGTGCATCAATTACTCTCATTTTTCCACCACCACCTTCTACTGTCATTGTCTTATCACTAAGAATAAGAGCAAGTGCTCTGTATGAACCACCGGCAGGAGGTTCTCCTAAACGAGCTTGAAATTTGATATCGACGACGACGCAGTGTTTACGTAAATCAAGGTGCTGCTATGAAAAATAATATATCGGATAATAATTTTGAAAATCCCATTGTGCTATTTGTAATCCGGTATCAATATTTTGATCGCGTCCCATATAAAACCATAAACTATGATACGCGCGACCTATTTGATTATTACGATAATCAATCAGAAGATTTTCGACGGATTCCTTTTGAGTACTTATTCGCAATGATACCTCGCAGACACCTAATTGATCAAATATCATATGACAACGCTGCTGTTTATTATGTCCATCTAGGCGATTTTTAATTTTTTTTTTTTAACGCGACCTGCCAGGTAAATGTCCCAGCTGTGGAATTCGACGCAGTATCCGTTGTAACATCCAACCATGACAATGATGATTTTCCTCCATGATCCATAAAAGATAATAGACGAGTATCTATAGCTAACGACGGAGTCATTATTTGCATCTATAACGCTAGCATGGATAGAATCACTTTACCATCGGGAGTATCAGCATCGTGCCAAATAGCATCATTGTGATTTAATTTTCTCATAAGCACCACGGTATGACTAGCACCAAAGATAACCTTTCTAACATCTCTACAGAATCCAAAACTATGAGAAAGAGGAATCACGCATGAAAATATTCCCTCGCGGTTTAACATCGTTTTTCTAGTCTTAAATCCAAGATTAAAATCTGGATTACTACCTATGACAACAGCTGCAACATCAGCATCAATATTCGGTTCAGTGTGTTTTTTTTTGGCCGTTCTATAATAAACGGATTAATATCAGAATTATTAGTAACATCATCGGAATATCTCGCTAGTCCTATTATCATAGTTGCGACATCAGCGTCGTTATCGATGAATTATATCTGCTAGAATTAATCAAATACTGCGCCCCGCTAAATAACGCCATTATACCATTGTTAACAAAACCGATTGCCGTCGTTGAGAGATTATGAAATCGAGTATTTTCCCGAACATGTCGTACTAGATGACCCTCCACCTCGATGAAAGCTTCACACGATAAAAAGTATTTAGAGGTATCCTCAAACCGAAGTTCAATTCGTGATCTAGCATCGGGATCCATCAAATTATACGAAAAAAAAAATGAAAATCGCGTAAAGATTCATATCTCGGAACAGGCGCATCCAAATCAAAAGCAACATTGGAAATTGACTGGAACATTTATTTATATAACCGTTGATCTAAATCATAATCTTCTAAGACCAGAACCAGCGATCAAATTAGCAACAATATTTCCTTGGGAATCATCATCTGGTTGTATCAAATGAGCTAATTTTTGAGCTAGTATTTCATTTACATTTTTATGTACTTGAGGTGGCATTAATTCCGTATACGGTAATTTTATCTTTTTTCGTTTTCCTCGAAATAACGACACAAGTTTATTCTTGACGATATTAAACGTGCTGCCAGCTAAATCACCAACTGTCTTAACCACCTTATTACCAATGGCACTAATAGCTTTTGACGCTAGTTCTTTTCCAACGGGAAAATTTTTTAGAACAATTCTAGTATATAATCCCGAGACGACATTACCTAATCCGTCTCCATGATATACTTTGTATCCGGGTAATCTCGAGTTCATAACGTAAACTCTGGTTGGTTTGTTACGATACATTTTATTTAGATGTTATATATCTAATCACTATGATTAATCGTCAATTCATTCATATATATATATATATATATATATATATATATATATATATATATATATATATATATATATATATATATATATAATTTCGTAATACCTGTCATCTAGCCGCGACCACAGGGGCTCGTTACAGAGAAAATTAGTAGTATCCGTACATGAGTCAGGGCTTAACCTGTAACAATGTAACACCTAAACCACATTTATTTTAGTAAAGGAAGAACAATATATGTATTGCATCAAAGCTGGATGGCAACGGTTATGTTATATTGTTATAGGTTAAACCATGATTAATGGACGGATAGTCCTAATTTGCTTTTTAACTAGCCCATGTGACCACGACATATTCGTCTTTACTGTACTGTTACTAATTATTTTCTGAAAAAGGAAACAATATGTTCACTCCATATACTGTTGACTACTCTCCAAATAATACTTTTGTAAGGGGTCGGGGTGGAGGTAAGAAGAAATCGTGTACACGCATTGAAAATGCCATTAGGAAACCAATTATTATTGGTGGTTTAAAACAAATACCCACGTTTTCTTGCCTTAGTTAGGTATATGAACATCGCTTTTAAGTAATGAACTTGACGCTGAATAACATTTGCTGTACAATCAACTTGCAAAGTAATTACTTTCAAAGCTTCTGTCTTGATAGGACTGCACCATATTTATTTTAGTAAAGGAAAAGCAATATATGTATTGCACAAAGTTGGATTGCAAAGGTTGTTACAGTTGCATCATATATACTATAATTTTCCTAACTACTGGGACAACCAATGCAACTTGAGATTGATATGTTAACTGCCCAGCATTTTAGTACCAGATTCCGTTGAAAATATTCATATACCTTAATAATTGTGCCGAATGGACTTATCCAAATATGATCATCGTTTTGGAATATACTAAAATGTTAGTTTTGTATACTTAATTTTCAAACTGAATTATAGTTTTTGATAGTAAAAGAAACATTACAAATGCTAGTTTAAGCTGATTGATTTTCCATTTAATTGGGACACATTTTAAAATGATACAATTCCCTCCAGTTACTAGGGTAATAATTCATGCCGGATTTGTGATCGTTGGATCGCTACTTTGAATCATGCAACGATTAAATGGGTTGGTTCTGTGGGTCTGAGACGGGTTTTCAACATGACACCATTCCTGCCCTGTTAATTGGGTAGTGACTCAGTAGTAGTAGGCTGGATTCATGATCATTGGGTCATCGTTTGAATCCTGCCTTGATTTACTGGGTTGGCAGATGTGTGACTCTGAGCAAAGAACTTGGCTCACCTAGCCTTAGCACAGAATAGTCCAAATCTGACGATGTGCCTTTAAGCACCATTGTCAGCCAATTGATTTGGATAAATTAGGCCCTTAATGTATGGCAGGTGAAGGATTACTATTAGCAGTATTTGTAATAACAAGGCCAAACAATAAAATAGATTTTACCAAGTCGTTTGATCAAGAAAGTCTTTTTTCTCTTTAACTTGATTATTGCTCTTGTGTAAATAACTTTTTACGATCTTATGATACTTGTTTTAATAACTGGTAGAGTTGCCAGATTGCAAATGCTGTTGCATTTTATTTTTGAAAATTTTATCCTATCATGTTATTTAATTCTCTATTCCACTAATTACGTTTAACAGCCAATAACTATTTTAATAATGTAACATAGCACGTTACCAATTTCATATATTTCTAACAAATTACTGTTTTATCAAAAGATAAAAAAGTTGGTACTAATGAATGACATCTCATACATCCCTAGTCTTGATCACCAAGATGTTTGGTTTGTGTCTTCCTCACTGTATCCATGGTCAAGGTATATTATTCTCGATGCCTATGCACAATATAGTTTTCATGTGTTGATATGTAACATAACACCAATAATCTCTGATACAATTGCTTGAAATTACTCTAGCTTGATGATATAAATTTGCCAATGATACACGATACATACCAATTAACGAAAAGATGTTCTTTTTTATGGTGAGTGTATACATGAATTTACTCAGAATCAAGTGCCTGTGACCAATTCCCGGTTACACAATGACCCGCTGCGCAAGGTAGCGGTAAATCGTACTTTACGTTATTTTGATCAAGTTTGCTTATTTTGAGTAGGTGATTTCGTTTATAACAAGTGACATTCATTGATATATTCGATGACCCAATGACAACTTTAAAATCTTCGTGAATAATTATTGTCTTGTTGTATATGTAAACATTTATTGTTGGGATAAAACAAAAAATTCATTTGTAAACGTATAATGTAACAAATTCGATACATGTTCAGTAAACGTTGTTAAAATCCTTGATAAATTCATGCACAATAAAACGATAACATTCTCTGTATGATCCTGTACTGCAAATTAAACAAAGGATGAAAAAGCAGTGTCCCAAGTTACCCTCGGGATTTCGGATGGCATTGCTCAAGTCAATAGTTAGACCCTATTGGGCAAGGATAGTCAGCGTCAGGTGATGTAACAGCATAAATAATTTTGAAATGCATTTTTTACTTTCCTATCTTGTTTTGTTTGTTGTTTTCATTGTCTTTCCAGCTTTTAAATTTGTACAATGTGTTATATGTCTCTAGGAGTGTTGCCTAAGCCAGCTTGCATACAGTACACTGTCTGCTTACATTGGGTTTATGTCGGTGTGGTAATAGCTAAGAACAGTTCTTGATTTGACCGAACATAATAAAAGTACAATCTAATTCAATGTGATGGGCTTTCCCAACGCTATTGCAGTGACGACCATGCAAACCATATGTAGTATACGATTAACTGTCATCAGATACAATTTTAACACAGGATTCGCACAGCTTTGAGGTAACCGAGAATTATTCGGGTTTTAGAGATTTATCAGCAACGTTATTGTTGGAGCTAATAACACAATAATGGTAAACGGAAAGAACATACTAATGGTGTTGACATACTTTGAGTGTAATGGTTCAAATTTAGAACTCTTTCAAAAAAACCTATATGTGTTGTCGTTAATCAGCTGTATGCACACCGACGTTATCGTTTATTGAAATAATGAAACACGCAATAAACAGCAACGTACTCTAGTTATCATGAGAATTAATTAAACTGCAGTGTCAAAGATCAAAACCACGTGTATTTAGTGTTGACAACCATAGTGAGTGGCAGACATACAACTAGTTTTGTGATGTAAGACAAACACATTAGAGTGTCTGAAATTACACTGCAGTTAATCAGTTGACAGAAAACCTCAGAATAAGTTTTGCTTGTCTTCAAAATAATAGTGTCGCACGAACATATTTCTCAGAAATACTTCACCACGTTGCACCCGAGGTATATCCTTTCAGTCTAGATTTTGGCCCTGTTCTAGCAGTCTGTGATCGAAATTAACTTCAAGGCGTTTGTAACCAGTCAACAATGACCAATTACAGAATCCTTGCATTAATTATCTTCACAAGATCTTGTCATTAATAATACTAATAAGGACTGTATAGCGCATAAAATGTAGGATTAAAGAGCACTCTTGAAAGTGACACTGTTTCTTTGTTTCTATTTGCAATTGGCAATTGATGGACAAGGATAGTCAGCGTCAGGTGATGTGACAACATAACTAATTTTGAAGTGCATATATTAATTTCCTATCTTGTTTTGTTTGTTGTTTTATTTGCCGTTCCATCTTTCAAATTTGTACAATGTGTTATATGTCTCTTGGACTATTGCCTAAGCCAGCTTGCTGTTATCAGTACATTGTCTGCTTACACTGGGCTGATGTTTTGGTGGTAATAGCTAAGAACAGTTCTTGGTTTGACCGAACACAATACAATTACAGCGGACAATCTAATTCTATGTGATGTACTCTCTCAACACTATTGCAGTGCCGACCATGCAAACCATATGTAGTATACGATTAACTGTCATCACATACAATTTTAACACAGGATTCGCACAGCTTTGAGGTAACAGACAATTATTCGGGTTTTGGAGCTTTATCAGCAAAAGTATTGTTGGAGCTAATAACACAATAATGGTAAACGGAAAGAACATACTAATGGTGTTGACATACTTTGAGTGTAATGGTTCAAATTTAGAACTCTTTCAAAAAAAACTATATGTGTTGTCGTTAATCAGCTGTATGCACACCGACGTTATCGTTTATTGAAATAATGAAACACGCAATAAACAGCAACGTACTCTAGTTATCATGAGAATTAATTAAACTGCACAGTGTCAAAGATCAAAACCACGTGTATTTAGTGTTGACAACCATAGTGAGTGGCAGACATACAACTAGTTTTGTGATGTAAGACAAACACATTAGAGTGTCTGAAATTACACTGCAGTTAATCAGTTGACAGAAAACCTCAGAATAAGTTTTGCTTGTCTTCAAAAAATTAGTGTCGCACGAACATATTTCTCAGAAATATTTTCCACGTTGCACCCGAGGTATTCCTTTCAGTCTAGAGTTTAGCCCTGTTCTAGCAGTCTGCCATCGAAATTAACTTCAAGGCGTTTGTAAGCAATCAGCAATGACCAATTACAGAATCCTTGCATTAATTATCTTCACAAGATCTTGTCATTAATAATACTAATAAGGACTGTATAGCGCATACTCTTTAGAAGCACTAAGCGTTTTACAATATCCATAATTAAATGATTACAAAACAAATCCAAAAACAATAAACACAATGAAATTAGAAAACATAAAAATTGCTGACAATATTTAAGGTAGGAAACATCAGTATGTCTCTAAGTTTGTTCTTAGAGTCAATGAAGTGTAGGTTGAAATAGCACTCTTGAAAGTCACACTGTTCGTTTGTGTCTATTTGCAATGGGCAATTTATTCCACGTTGCATGGCCCTAGTTTGTAAAAGAATTTTGTCCATAATACGGCTACATTATCAAAATGGGAATAAGGAGCATATGATTGTCAGAGCGTAAGTATCTGCTCGTGTATACACATGAGTGAGGCCAGATAGGTATGATGTACTGGAGTAAGTTAGTGAAACGTAGCACAGAGAACACATTCTATGTTTGATTCAGGATTGAATGGATAGCCAATGTAACCGTAGAACCCTATCTAACAATGCTCACCTTGCAGTGCAATTCTTGATTAAATTGCTTACCACACAGACTTGCTGTCCCATGGGTTATAAACAAACACCTAACCATAAACTGAATGTAAAATTACTCAGTGATAAAAGTGTCATAACTATAATATATTTAAAGTACGATATTTTGTGTTGTAATACTCGATATATATATATATATATATATATATATATATATATATATATATATATATATATATATATATATATATATATATATATATATGTGTGTGTGTGTGTGTGTGTGTGTGTGTGTGTTTTGTGTGGTAATTACTGTATCGATGTTTTCCTATATTTAGAAAGGTTCGAGCCTTGACCGAGTCATGCCAAATCACAAAAGTGGTACTAACAGCTTCCTCGCTTGGCGCTCTACATTAAGAGCTTAGTGTTAGGACAGGTCGGTCCCGTGCCAGAATAATGTGGCTGGGTGAGATATCATGGTACATATATGAGGCATTATGTCACAGTGCTAGATATCACTATAAACAGACACACTGCAGACGTCGTAGCGATATGACTGAAATTGTTTTAAAGCTACCTTCAAAATCCCAAAACACAATCACACTGTCCAGATTAACACCCTGGTTACATACTGACTGTGTGAATTTAATATTGGTGTTGCTGATATTTATTGTTTGCTGTAAAGGATCTGAATTGTGAAGTCTTTATGTCGTGGAGCTAATGGTTTCAATTGTATCACCATGATCTTACAGCTTGTTACATGTTAACTATGATTTCACTTGTTAACCTATTTAGTACGTTTCGCATTGATGGTATTGTAAAAGGTTAATACAGGTACAAGGGAGATGCTTTCAGACGAATGGAGAATGATCTCCGTTCGTCTGAAAGCATCTCCCTTTAACATCACCATTAGCCTAAAGTCTATGCACCAGCTACTGATCATGTCGATGAAGAAATAGAGGAGTTTTACAACAAAGCCCAGGGTAGAATAAACATTTTAAGTAAAAAAAAGACATCTTCATCATGCAAGGATACTGGAATGCCAAAGTTGGCCAAGATTCTTTAAAAGACTGGGATGATCATTGTGGACCTTCTTGCAATGAGCTTACCAATGAAAGAGGGAGAACTCTGCTCGAGTTCGCAAACAACTACAACTTGGTACTAACCAACACCCTGTACCAACATAAAGCTTCACGATGCTGGACATGGAACGCACCAAATGGAACCCATCAAAAAACCAGATCGACAAGATACTGGTTTAAAACCGTAACGATCTGGCATCAATAGAGTAAAAACAAGAATGGTGCCAGGTGCTGATGTTGGGAGTGATCACGACATCGTCATTATGAACATCCGAGTGAGGCTGAAGAAAATGAACAAGCCAAATAAAATCAAGCTCAAATTCAACCTTGAACAACTGAAGGACCCTAACATTTGCAAGTCATTCGTAGCCAAAATTGGAGGAAAAATTTTTTTGCTCCACTATTTGTGATTGATGTTCATGTTAAAATGATTGCAGATACTTTCAAGTGTCATGACAAAAGCTGCCAAGGATATCATTGGTCTCCATAGCCCAAAGAGAAAACCCTGGGTTACAGAAGAGACTCTGAACCACTGTGATGCTCAAAGAGTCCTTTAAAACATCAGATACACATAAAGGTAAAATATCCATCAATTATATTGAACCCACACCGTTATTTCGACTAGTAAATGAATGATACAATGTCACAAGTTCATCGTGGTCCAAACAAAGAAGTAGTCAATACTTATTTGCTTATTCTTCGTGCACATATACAATGCTAACCAGTTAACACATTAAATTACTCACATGGAACTTTCCATTTACCGGTAAATCCGATTGACCTGAGGACAAACTTCACCAGCGAGAGCTCTGGCTTCGCGTGAATCACAGCCATGGTGACGTTCGTCATCAGGTCAATAGGATTTACCGAAGGGGCTAACATCGATACGATGCAGTCCCGGCAAATTAATTACGTTAGGAGCACATCAGCCATTACGTGTTTATTCATGAATTCTCAGTACCTCAGAGACTTAACAAAGTATAAAAATGTAGACTATAATCGATGCACTTTACATATTAAACTATACCTGTTGTTATAATTATTTATATTGCATTTTGTTTCCGAATTTAGAGACAAATTTATTTCTCAGATAATTTTTTCTGGCGACTAAGCGAATGAAAAAGATATATATTAATGATGTTTTAATTTGTACGATTTTTTTTACCATTGTGTACAATTCGTGTGATCTTGTGATGTTCTAAATTCGTGTCATTTATACTGTTCCAAAATTCATCTCGTTTTCTTCTCAGAATACGTAATAATTTCTATTATACAAAATTCTTTTCCTTCTTTTACTAATTTTTACTGTACCAAATTCATAATGATCCAAATATTATCATCCTTAACAAAGTCAATTTATTAATGTCCTTTTTCTCTTTTTTCTATGTTTTTTACATTTTTATTCCGTTTTTTTGTACTTAGCCTTGACAAATATATACGATTTGTTTTCAAAAGGAAAGTGGATCAAAACACTTGAATATGTTTTTAATTAATACACAAAGAAACAGATTGTGTAGGCGTGTAATACGATAATATTGTAACCTCAAATTTTCTAATTAAGAACAAAGCTATGATACATGAGTAAATCAAAATAGCAGTTTAATAGTCACAAGTCACTAATTTTTGTTGTGATTTCAAGGACGTTGGATACGAATCTTTTCAATTATTTCTTCATTGCCAAATACATGTTATATACGTATTAATACTGTTTTAGCATTTAACAATCATTGCTTAATTTAATAATCGGTACATAATAAGTCGTTATTTGAGCTTTCGAATACAAATACATTAGGGAATTTATAGGATGCACATCCAGCTTTTGAGTATTCACCTGAATAAGAAGAGACAGTAATTGTCATCATATTAGTGCCACTGATTCTCTCATTACCTAATTAACAGGTAGCAAATGTTGTCTCAATATACAATGATTTATGTCACAGATAACTATATAGGTGATACGTCACAGCAATCATATTTGCAAAACAAATTAAGCTTGATGAACCTTAAAAAACTTAGCTGTTTCTACTTACGTAACGTCATGATGCATGTTCTTGGTGAATGTAAATACTTACCGTATCCTGAAAAAGAAATAAAAACTAATATTAATATAATATCGTTATTTAGACGCGCTACAACAATTCCACCTTTTATTGCTGTAACAAATGCTCACAATCGGCATTAAATTGACGGACATCACAATAAGCGAATGGACACCGGGTAAACATAGTTATCTCTTGTTTATATGTATTTTAAAAAATAATATCATAAGACTACTAATGCATGAATTGAAATACAAAATAAAATGCAATACAAGATGAATTAATGTATGCACACAAAACAGTACATCTGACGATAAAAACACACATGTGCTGTCTTATTCGCATATCTGAATTACAGTATTGCTTTCAAAAAGACATGTATACAATAATTTGTTATGTGCGTCTTGTAAAAGAGTTAAAAAAAAACTAATACCTTAATCCATCCATCCATCCGTGCATACATGCATTCATACATACATACATACATACATACGTACGTACGTACGTACGTACATACATACATACTGATATTTCCAAAAAGCCGCTGTAAATAAAAGTGTAAGTATTGATCTTTATGGAGTTGGCGGAAAACGCTGTAATTATCGCATGTGTGAGCTGATATTTTCAGGAACCCCCTTGATGCAGTTTGTTTTCAGCATAAACATTACACTCAGTTGCAATGCATGTATCATTGTGTACGAGACACCACTCAACTCTTCTTTCTAGTTACTGAGTGACATAATGTTGTAAGTTCCGATCATTTTGTACCATTTTTGTAATCTTATGTTGTACTCAATTCATGTCATTTCTACTCTACCAAAGATGTTCTCATTTTCCCTGCTCAGTCTAAATAGCATCGTCTATTATCATTATTATACTATTTAAAATTCATTTAGTTTCTACTCGACCACATTCTTAATTATCCAAATATTATGACATTTAAGAAAATGAATTGTAATAATGATGTCATTACGTCTAAGCTGTCACACATGAGGTAACACTTGTTGCTATGTATATTACATATTTCCTCCCTTCATTTCTTTCCACAAATTTATACAAAATATATAAAACTGAGAATTGAATCAATACACTTAGCGATATTTCTACTTAATAACAAAGAGAAAGGGATTATCCAGGCGTGTACCATATTGACACTAAACAACTAGGTTATTCTGGATTGATTGGCTATGAAGCAACATAATGTGTTAAAAGATCAAAGCCGTTTTCCCCGCGCGAATAGTACATCGAAGAGAAACAAATTTAAAATACGTTTCACTGACCCCTTATTTATATAATGCCTTGAGGTCGAATAACATTTACTTCAGGAATAAATTATAATGTTGGTTTCCAAATGTATAATAATATATCATGCATTACATCTGCCGTAGCTACGTAGACCCGGATTGCCTAAGCGAGCAACCATAACTGACAAAAATCCACAATATGTACTTCAATAGTTACTCTGTTGTTTACATAAACTGATCATATAGATTCCACAAACCAGATTTAGCGGAATGAACTCTAAAATGAATATAGATAAAAACGAAATATGTTAATTAACTCGTACTTCAAGTGTCGCAATCTCTTCAATACCACCTCTGAAATCAAACCTAGATCGAATGATGATGTCATGAAATATCCTATCACTGTCCTATCACTCGAGTAAGGCAGCGGTATAAGTAAACCATCCAAATAACCAAAATGTAATATTAGTGATCGATAATTGTAAATGCGAGTTTACTGCAAATATTTTTAAATCAATAAAATGAGAAAAGGAATATTGCAGCCTAAGGTTTTGATATTTAAAACATAGCAATGCTATATCAGTAGACCGAAAGAGAAGTTTAAGAATCTCATGTCCCTGCCTTGGTGATGAGTGAACTTGGTGATGTCAAAGCATTGGGTCGTTCATCATTGTCACATACGGTATCACGGTACCAATTGTTTTTCCATAGACCTCAATGCTAATATTTGGAGAGATAATATATTTTCTATCCTAATTTAGCGTGCATCTCACACACTGTTATAGAGAACAATGTTATATTGTCAATTTGATGATGACAAAACCAGGTACTCCATTGCATTGAAGAGAGATAACTCTGCTGAAACTAGACAGGGGTATGAGTTATCTAGTCACAACATACCTATTTTCAATCATGTGTATCGCATTTTCAAAAAATCATAAAAAATACAAAATATGATCTATATAGGAATTAGCATAAATTCACATGTTGCCAAGAGGCTACAATTTTTTTAAGCCTAACAGAACGTACAACTCTTACATAATCCACCAATCATAGCTGGTGTTGTTCTTTATTTCTGAATGGTTTGGACCCTACACCTTAAGTTCCACCCACATGAACTTGCGCAATTGGTACCGTTATACCATACACATTGATCTTATTTTGTTGTTTGTTGACTAGGCGTGTTATGTGGGCGTTTGATGGATATATAAGTAGACAGACATCGTTATATGGATAAATAGATGCATACATAGATACATACATACATGCATGCATGCATGCATGCATGCATGCATGCATGCATGCATGCATGCATACATACATACATACATACATACATACATACATACATACATACATACATACATACATACATACATACATACATACATACATACATACATACATACATACATACAGACATACATACATACATACATGAACGCATGTGCACAAACATTGACACAAACATTCACTCAAACATTCACACATACAATATGAACTAACCAATAGTTTCAACGAGGCTTCCTTTTCGTAAATATTTAATAGAAAGGTCTATTTCACAAACTGAGGCTTCTTAGTAAATATATAATAGAAAGGTCTATTTGGTAAACTAACGCTTCCTCGTAAGGGTCCATTTGGCAAAAAAAAAGACGCCATTGTCGTTGGAATTCACCCTCTCTGCTGCTATGGGTTAACAATTCTTTTACGATGAAAATCATTTAGGATGAAAATCGCTACGATTTCACAAACAGACTAATTTGTAAAACCTCATCTTGTAAATAAATGAGATTATTGGATTGTTCAGTGAGCCTGAAATTAATTCTCGTTAACGAATCATTATGACATCGCATATAAACCGGATTAATTGGATCCTCAATGATTAGAAATCCGGGTGGAGCTATTGGTGCAAAAGAGTATAAAATATATCCCTGCTGAGCTTGATTTGATCGCTCGAGATCTATTTGATAGCTTCCTTCGATAACACCACATACTAAATTCAATGCAATCACCGAGGATATATTGACGTTTTGAGGAGCGATATGCCTATCACCGCCGTCTGGGTCATTATTATATTTAAGGATTATTGCTTTTTGTGATTTCTTCCATGCGTCATGGATTTTTTTGAAATCTTCATCGATGGCGTATCTAAGAGACTATTTTATCACTGGGACATTATGTCCTAGAATCTTAAAATGAGGAATATATTCTATGTGTATATTATACTTCGTTGCAAATTCTGTTCTTGTTTTAGGATTATCGTCACCTAATACCTCTTGAATACTTTTTAAATTATATATTTCCATGTCGCCGATGATTTTATTACATGCTTCTACAACGCTGATAAATTCATCTCGAGTGAGAGTACCAGACTGGAGAGATACTAACAGCAACGCAAAATCATTAGTCATCGCTGTACAATTTTTAACGATTTCATCTTGTCGAGTTTGATAATATCTATTAGCGCGATCGTCTATCATTTCAGTGAAAAATTTTGACTAATTGTATTCGTCATAACTTTGTATTGGATTATCAGATTTTATTCTGTCGGTGACATAATCAGATTTTTGTGGTTCGGGTATTTGATAAGCTGTCCGAGGTGGGATTTCAGGCCAACCTAGTATTGCTCTTCTCGAACTCTGGTAAATATCTACGACATAACTAGGCGAGTTTATCTCGATCGCAGATGATAGTGTCGGCTCGTGGACCGTTATAGCGATTTTCGATTCTGCTCCAGTAATGGATTTTATTCCACGCTGAAATTCAGCATTGATTTGTTCGATTTGTTATGACCCAGATGGTATCGAAACAACGTTCCAGTCTGGAGTTCCGTCTTCTTTATTCTTACTAGCAAATACCAAGGAATTATTCGGTTGTTGGCCGCCAAATGCTACCGACCTAATATTAGGCCAACTGTGATACATTCGTAACTTTGCTAACGCGACTCTTTCACGGAATCGGAATAGGGAAATTCACACTGAATTCAGGATTCGTTGATGTTATTGAGATCATGCTGGTTTTTACTGGATTTGTGTTCTCCTCTATTTGTTGAAGTAATTCTTGTGGTGTTGTCATTGTTATTATTATTTTCCTGCTCTAATTTCGATATCGCGGAATCATAAATATGTACCATCGCTAAAAACTCACTATCTGATATTAATGTATTATCGAGCGACGATGATGTCATTGAGGATAATTGCGAGTATGTGGTTGACACAACATCAAATTTAACTACGTAATCCTGCAGTTTAAGCTGGCTGCATGATGATATTTTTTTGTTATTATCGAAATAATTCCAGCGATTGTTCTCGCAGCTGATATACAAATTGGAACAGCTATCGGAGCAATCATTGTCACCGAGGACAGTATTATACCAGCTCCTGCGATTACACCACTCACAAAGTACACGGTAACATCAACTGCTGTGATTCTTCGTCGGTATTTTTTATTTTTGTTTGATAATCCTCAGTGAGTGTCTTGAGTTTAGTTTGAAATTCCCTGACCTGATCATAGCGATATTGAGATACCGAAGGTACCGTTGATGATGACATTTTATTTTCAAATCTTTTATGATTTCAATGAAGTTGTTTACTTAAATCCGCTAGGAATTCCACATACCATGTTACTGAAACCCTAGCTAAATTTTTATCAGTCGATGTTATTGTGAATCGTTCAGTTGTATCCTTGTCGATGATCGTTGATATCGTATTATTGACCCCAGATGAACTCGACGATGATATATTAAATTGAGTCGGCGTCACTAGTGTAATCTATAAATACCCTTGACGGCTGCAGTGATGCTCAATATATTGTATGTAGGTGTCCACGCAAATGATCCGTGTTGAATTGTGTATACTACGTTGTTGGTTCTCTCATGAGGAATATTTGTTTTTTCAAGTATTTTTATCATCTTCGGTATATCATCCTTGATAATATCATTGGTCGTTTTAAAAGCGGTGTTGATAGTTTCTATTTGCCGATTAATCGCGGTTATTTCATTAGAGAATTTTTTATATCCGCTAGTTTCATTGTGACCGTCGGAGGAGTTCCCAAAAATTCTCTATAAATTTTATTTCGAAGTGTGTTAAAATCCTTTTCGTGTTTTTCATACTTGTTTTCAAATTGATCAATAATATAATCAAGCTCAATTAATCTATCCATGGATTTTTTTTTATTGATGGTAAATTTGGTGATATTACCGCTGGTTCGCTGAAGAAAGCCATAATTGATCTTAATTCGTCATTGACAGTCTTTATATTATCCATAGAGGTTTTTATTAATGATAAATTCGATGATGTTGTCGCTGGATCACCAAAAAAACTCAGTATGAATTTTAACTCATCGTTGAGAGTTTTTAAATCATCTGTAATCGTAGAAACGAGTACACTCGGTTTGAGTTTACCCTGATCGGAAAATAACGCAACGGTGTTCTCGGTTACGCCTCATTGTTTAACTAAAATATCATCCAGAGAAACATTACTGGTTTTCACTTTACCCTGACGATCTTGAAATACAACTATTTCATTTAATATCACCGGTTGTAGTGCCATCGCGTTTCTTCAGCGCTGATAAAGATCTCTCCTAAATATCAATCATGTTATTTTATATAATATCTCTCGAAAAAGCGATTACTAGTGTATTCATTTACGACAACATGTGGTGGTTTTCCAGATGTTGAAATAGCGTCAAGGTCATTTAATACTTCGTTGCCGCATATTGGTGGATCATTTAGTTGTTGTGTTGGTAGCGTAGAATAACAACAAGGGGTGTTTTAAGCGGTTTATATAACGCATAAATTCCTTCGGTGGCTCTAACCCATATGAATCGAAATAAATAATCACGCGCGGATCAATTGCGTATGCAACCCAGAGAGTACCAGGTCCGGTGCTGTTATCGAGATTAATAATACCGGTTTCAACGCTGTTTGGTTGTGTCGGCAACTGATCTTTCATAAAGACACCTCTGAAGTTTTTAATCGATAGTTTCTTAGCTGCATCGAGTAAATCAAAATTGGACATTGGAACTAGTAAACTGTTCCTGGGATTCTCAGACCTTTCCCGCTGTACCATGAATACGGGGTTCCTGGTAGTCTTAGACCCTTTCCCTCTTTTTATATCCCTTTCCAGTTCCTTTTAGTGCCATCCCTGCCGCGGTACCAGCGGCTCCTAGCGCCGCCGCTTTAACCACCGCTGGGGTCGCTGCCGCAATCAACGCTGGAATCGCAGCTAACAATGGAAATGTACCACCTGATTTTATCATGTTTTCGATAGCAGCCGCAGAGAGAGTGATCTGAACACCTTTTTATCTCTGCGAGCATCACTGAAGTGTTTTTCTTGACGAGCCATTGACGATAATTTATTCGCTCCGCCAGACATCTGACTATGTTTCAGTATTATCGTGGTTCCGCATTTGTTAGCTGATTCCGATTGCAATTTCTTGAGCTGACCAGGAGTCAATGTAACACTAACAACCTTGTATGACATTATACAATAACAGATTGATCTAATTGTTACATAATACCACTGGTGCATCTATAACTCTCATTCTTCCGCCAACACCTTCGAGTAGCAATGATTTATCGCTGAGAATGATAGCAACCGCTCTGTAATTCGGGATAGTGATAACAGGTACCCCACCAACTGGTGGACCTGTCGGACGGGTTACACAGGCTCTAAAGTGTATATCAACGACGGATTGTCTTTCGATCTGTATTGGGCAATAGCACCAATAATAGTACGGGCTACAGTAGCTCTAAAGTGTATATCAACGACAGATTGTCTTGTTAAATCAAGATGTTCCAACGAAAAGTAATAGATCGGATACATATTTTTAAAATCCAATTGTGATATTTGCAAACCAGTATCAACATTTTGATCACGCGCCATATATGACAACAACCGATGATACACGCGGGCAATATGGCTTTCACCGTAATTAAGTTGTATATCCTCTGATGGTTCTTGCTGGCCGTTTATTCTTAGTGAAACGTCAGTAATACCAAGTTGATCAAATATCATATGGCTGCGTTGTTGTCTACCAATTCGTGCTGTATCCTGTAACGCAATAAATATATGACGTTGAGCTGAAATACCTTGTTTTGATGTTAGGTTCCACGTAAATAACCCATTAATAGTTGATTGGACAGTATCTGTTGTTGTTGTTAGCCAACTTAGTAATGATTTTCCTCCTTGGTCCATAAATGATTGTAATCGTTCTTCCGTGGTAATTGATGGAGTCAACACTGGCATCCACAGTGATAGTTTTATTAAATTGACTTTACCAGCATCAACATCTATATGCGCTGGATCTAGATTTGCTAGAATTCTCCAAATCGCATCATTGTCGTCACCCTTTCGCACGAGTGATACTGCATGCTTTGCTCCATAAATAACTTTTCGAACATTTCTGCAGATTCCAAATATATGATGCAGTGAAATCGCGCATGAAAATTATCTACGCACCCCACTCAACATTGATGTACGTGTTGCAGCTCCTAGGTTGTAGTCGGGATCCTCTCTTATAATCATATCCTCGACAGTATCAATAGGAGCAGGGTTATCAGCACGATTCTTTGGTTGTCTGAAAACAAATTGGATGCTTCCAGCCGTATTCCTATTATCCTTTGCAAACATCGTAGATGGTCCTGCTGATCTTGTATAATCATCGGAATATCTCGCTAACCCGATTATTGTTGTAGCCACATCAACATCGCGATCTATCGACTCAATTTCTTTTCCATCGATGAGATATTTTGCACTCTCGAATAACACCATGATCCCATTATTGACAAATCCCACTTGGGAAGCAAGTGGATATTCTGTATCATTTCTTTGTACAAGTTCTCCTTCTACTTCGATAAATGCTTCACACGGTAAAAAGTATTTACTGGTATCATGAACTTGAAGATCAATTCTTGTTCGACTATTTGGTTGTATTGCGTGATAGGCGTAATATTGATAATCACGTACAGAATCATCCTTACGCACTGGGGCGTCCATATCAAACGATGGATCAGGTGACCCGTTGAACATTTTATTATATATGTATTGATCTAAATCGTAAAATCCGTAGGATTTTCATCGTTGACGACCTCGTCGTGGTTTTTTTAAGCCGTTTCCCGCAATCATATTTGCGATGTTGCTTTGGTCGTTGGTCACCAGCGACGCTAGTTTCTGATCCACTGCGTTATTTATTATTCTACTAACACTCGCGGAAATTTCCGCTGTAGATGGTAACGGCGATAGTGATTTCATCACTGGTTTCCTTAGTGCTCGAATCAAGGACGCTAGTTTATCCTTCGCGGCGGAAAGTGCTTTTCCGGCAACATCTCCAACAGCGCTAATATCCTTATCACGAAAAACATCAATAGCTTTCATTGATAATTGTGCTAGTGGCGCTACTTTTGGAGACATTCTTGCAAATAACCCTTCAATGGTATCTCCGAGACCATCTCCATAGTACGCTCTATAAACTGGAAATCGTGAGTTTACTACATAGAAGCTGGTTGGTTTGTCATGGTTGTAGTCTATGATCATCTTATTTAAATGATATTTATCTAATGCAATGACTTCGTCATTAATGATGAAAAATCCAAGGGATTTTCAGTCGCTGTGATAATCCGTAGGATTTCAATTAACTCATCAATGAAATCTCGATATATATCAATGCTCATGACACCACCTTGAAATAACCGCATGCAGATATCAGCTGCTTCATTAATTACCTCCGGTGAGTTATTTCCAGCTCGTTTTCCTCCAATGTGAACCGCTAATCGTGCTATATCACCAAGAACATTACCAGGGCAACTAACTAGACCACTACCTGAAATTCCACTGGAATCTCTTAATCCCTCCCCGCTACTATAACCAGTTGCACCCTGTGTATCTACATCTCGATTTATTATATCCTGAAGAAATTTTTATTTTCATCTGCTTTGTCTCAATGAGATGGTATATACAATGGTTCAGGTGGTAGTTGTTGTTGAGGTTCTTCTTGTTTTTTAGGTGAGAAAGATATTTTCGTTGAAGGTTGTTGTCTTTTTCTTTGCAATTGTTGTGGTTTTTGTTGTTGTTTTAGTTCATCATATTGTTTATACACTGTACCCACCGCATTAATATATCCTATGTATGATGTACTTGTTGTGTCAACTTGACTTTTGTTAGTTTTGATTTTGTAAAATAGATCAGCCCATTGAGTTATACTTCTAATATACTTATGATGTTCTGGTTTCAACATTTTTTTCTGTTTTCATAAGTCGTAACAACAAGCGCAGGAATTTTTTCTGATTTAGTATCATCAATTGCTGCTAACCCTTCCTCGTTAAATCTCGCGCGTAAATTATTTGCTGTTCTTTCTTATTCAGGTGGTTCACTAACATCAATATCACCTAATCGTTCAATTTCCTGCTGAGCTGATACATCACTGTGGAGTTTTTGTACAGCTTGTTTTGTTTGTTCAATTCCTGTTGCTATTTTTTCAAGTTCACCAATCAGAGATTTTTCTTTTCTTTTTTCCCCCGTCTCGGGAATATCTCCCCATATAGCACGCTCAGTAGATGATATTGCCCCCTTCGTTGCTGTGGTTATTGGTTTAAACAACTCTTCAGATCCCACAGCAAAATCCGTTTGTAAACTCTGTCTAGCTTGTAGTTTATTTCTGACAGAGTCTCGGATTGGTATAAATTTCTTCATTGCATCTTTCACAAGCCAATCTAGTCGTTAATGATTCATTGACCATTATTTAAATTGTAAACAATTTTCCAATTTGAATCTAGAAAAAAATATTTACTACACACCAGTATTGACTAAAACCGACCGTTACAACGGGATATCTGAAGGGGGATTTTCGTTTTGTTCAATTAACAATCTTATATTTCTGATTTTTGAATTAATTGTTTTTTTTATTTCATATTCCTGCCCTAATTATTTTCTTATTTTTTCCACGATAGTAAATAATGAGACAAACTTACTAACGTCGTCACAGAATAGAAGTGATTTGCGAATTGATTTCCGAACTCGTTTAATAAGGGCATATTTTTTGGGTAGTACATATTTGTTATTCATAGCGCCGTATTCAATATCCTGGAAGTCGGTCATAATTTGATCGCAGTTTAAACTAACTGATATGTAAATCCCCTGAGATTTCAAAATTAAAATTTCGGTTATAACCTCATTGATATTTTTAGAATTCATATGATAATTACATATTTCTAATATAAAAAATATATTTTTCAAAAATGAACCCAGAGATGGGCGCCTCAGACATAAACGAATTGAATTTTTGTCCGGTCATTTTTCAAATAGCAGATCGATAAATTCCCTCTGCAACGTATTGAACAGAAGGTGGACAAATATCGAAATACCTACCGGCTTTACCTATTGGTTGAAATACTATTTCTTCGTTATTTGTTGTATTAAAAGATCTTACGGGTCTCGCTTTTTTCGAGTATTGTCCAGTCTTTCCTCGATATAAATTTTCACTTTGTGTAACAGCTTATAGATTTGACAAAGAATTGATCTTAGGATTGGAATCAATGTGATCGATAACAAAACCATCCTTGATCAATCCATTGTGACATTCATATAATATTCTATGATTAAGATGCATTTTCCCTCCAGCGTCAAACTTCAAATACCCCTGATTATTCACAGCACCAACTGGTTTCTTCAACCTGCGGTGTCTGATAATACCATCACTGGATGCCTCATAGTTGCTGATCACGGGATGCGGTCGGAATTCTTGGTTCATTTATATATATAATACTAGTTG
The DNA here is from genome assembly GCA_030141615.1 of Unio pictorum. Lineage (NCBI taxonomy): Eukaryota > Metazoa > Mollusca > Bivalvia > Unionida > Unionidae > Unio > Unio pictorum. The sequence goes on from JARLTB010000132.1 coordinate 1,306,668, forward strand.
TCTAATTCATTGTTTGGTCTAATGATTACATTTGGAAATATTCCGATGTAGTCTTGAGGGTTCTTATGACTTTGTCAGCGTCAATGATGGAGTTCTTAGCTCGTTTATCATAGTAACGCTTCGACTCTCTGTATCTCTTACCACCACAACTGAGACACAACTGTGATTTACCAAGCACCCCTACCCCACATCGTACACAAGGGATCGGGCCAAGACTTCCACGTCGAAAACTTTGCATATGATACCCACAGAACTCCTTTCTGCATTTCTTACACGGGGTTACTGATCCAATCATAGCCATTTGCAATAATTCATTATATATAAATTCTCTATTTAAATACTTGTTTTAATTATAGCATGAAGGAGTTCGTGAGATTATCGAAAATTACGCCTTGGAAAAATGCTAAATTCAATCTCGATAGAGTCTTTGATGCACCAAAGGGTAAAATTCGTGTTAGAACCATGATAAGTAAAATTTGTGATTGTTTTAATGAATTCAAGCGTGATGGATCATCTCACTGTTGGTCGACATTTCGAATTGATAGTAGTGTTGGTAAAATCCATGATGGTGACGTTGATGCTACCATGAACGATAAAAAAGCAGCAGTGATAATCTCACATCTTGGGCGGAAAAGGTATTTTTTTAGAATAAAATTCATTATCCGTTCAGACACTGGAGATTGGATTATTCGGGATAAATACGAACCCATCTTGAAGGATAAAAGAACTGTGAGTCAAGATTCAAAACCAGGAATTTTGACTGGAATTGACAAACCATACTACGAGAGATCTTATCTTGTAACAGCAGTTGTTTATGGGATATATCCGTTAAATGATATTGAAAAACTAGCACCGATGAAACTGTCGTAGTTGAATAGTTGAACGAATATTAGAACACTTCACAAATGCATTGCGTGGAAACAAATTGACTGATCTAAGACGCAAAAAAATAACCGAGTGGGGACTAACAGTAAAGGAGCACGGGGCAACAATTCAAAATGTGGCAGCGTTAGAACGAATATTAAAATTCCCAATATCAGTAATGACGATAAAAGGAAAGATATTATACGAACCGAAATATAAATCGAGAGGAGCTCCAAACAAAATTATTGATCATAACGAACATGCATGGACACCTGCGGTAACAATATTTCCGGGGGATATAACCATAAAATATATACCCGCAGAGTTCTCCGGAGAAGAGAAACTATTTCGTTTTATTCACCATCTGAATAAAAACGATCCCGTGTGAGTGTGGTTACTTAACTCCGAGGGTAGATTCGATCAATGTGTAAGACCCAATCGAGAATTATACGGCACTGGAGCCCTCCAAGAGGGGATGAAAAAACTAGCTTGTAGTTTCTCGAAGAGTTTCGACGACGAACAATTACTAACAAACTGTTTTACAATTCCGTCGGTTGCAGCGAGAAAGAGAAACACATGGAAACCAACAAGAGCTGAATTTCTCACAGACATCAAATCAAATTGTATAGAATTTAACCACGGTGGATTATGGAATACAAAACACACCGCTGAAACTATTATTTCAGTTGATATAGTCGCATGTTATCCGGCGAGTTTTCTCGGGTACGGAGAATGCGCTGAATACTTTAAACGATTTGGACATCCCACACACGAGATGGTCCGTGTTGCGATTAATAGAGCACTGCCTGATTTTAATTTAACCGGATTCGCTCGTGTGGTATCATTTGAATTAGCTACAGGACTTCATCCGTGCTGTTACGTTTGGATTGGTAGACATATCTCTGAAAAACACTGGATTTCAATAGTGTTGTTACGGTATATGATTGATTGTAGAATGCTTATATCGCTGATTGTCAGTGAAGCGATTATATCCTATCGAGAGCAGACTGAAGTCTGGTTACCACAACCCAATCTAGATAGTATAATCAGCGAACAACGAAAACAGTTTCCCGATCTTGACGAAGAATATATCGTGAAATGGTCGAAACAGCTATTTGAAGTTAGAAATAAAGACGCAAAGGATCTCGGTAGAAGAATAATTGGTAAATTTACTCAAGGTGGAAAATACGACAATAAACGATATTCTTCACGGTTGATTATAGATAGCGTTGAGTACGATTTTATAATCGCGGATATAACATCTAAGGGTATATATGTCGATCGAAAAGACGCTTTCTTGTCCGATGGAACAAAATTTGGTACAATTGTTATTTACGAAGACGGTGAAAATCTTCAGTATACACATTTGAGGGCGTCTATGCTAGCTTATGCTTCTATCAATTTATTTTCGATGAGAAATAGATTTCCTGACAACGCAGTTAGAGTAGCCACTTATTCATTTTATATAGACGCGAAACATCGAGAAGCAGTGGCCAAATTCACTAATTCTGACGAGAGTTGGGGATCATGGAGAATTAAGCGGGAAATACTGCGTGATTATTCCAAATCGGCAGATGTTACGATTGAAGATAAATATTTGAAAAAAAATCAGATATCAGAACTATCTAATGCACCGCAGATATTTGATCCAATATGTAGATATAAAACCAGCTACCTAAACGCCTGTGTTGGGTCAGGAAAGACGACTCGTGCGATTGAATTATTTCGTGGAAACGCTAGCGTTTTTAAATCAAATATGATTGTACTAACACAGACCCATAGACTTGCCAGAAAGATGAAACAACGAGGAATTAATGCCTGTACTTATCGCAGTTTCTTTTGATGGAAAGGCGATGAATGGACTCCTGATCGAATAGGTGAAAAATATATTCCTGAACTCATTATTTGGGATGAGATATGCACGGTGTCGTTAGATGTATTACAAAAGTTTCTCGAGTGGTTATTGCTACCAAATACAAAAGTAATAATGTGCGGCGATCATGGTCAACCACCACCATTTGTCGGTTTATCGCCACATGATTGGCTAAAGAATTTTTTAGACTATTATGAAGAAATTAACACCGATCATAGAGCACTTGACGAACAATTACGCGAGTTCAAAAAGGTAATCAGATTACAACCTGATAGAATTCAACGTGAGATAGCGCGTGAAATAATTTCAGAAACACCATTAAAAGATTTCTGGGAAGCGTAGAGACCAAACGATTTGATAGTGGCGAGTAGAAAGATAGTCAGAGACACACTTCAGATGAAGTTATTTGATTTGCATAAAGAAAAATTTGCAACACTTCCAGCACCGTTGTGTTATAGGCCTTCGGATACACGAAAACAGAATATTGAAGTTGATATTCCAGGGCAGCGTGAAAAGCAGAATTTAGTGTTAATGATATTGTGCTGGTTGATATCAATGTCGTCGAAGATGCATTACGCGCTGATAAATCCCCATGGACGCTAGGATACGCAGCGACGATACATTCTTCGCAGGGATTGCCTTTATCCGATACAATTGTATGGATGGTAGATAATCACATCGAGTGGTCGAATTTAGTTTATCTTGCGGTGTCCAGAGTACGAAGAATAAATCAACTTCGAAGAGTTGTTTTAGACTATAACTACACTACAATAATTGATATTGTCAGCGTTGACATAATCAGAAAGAAAACTTTCTGGTTATAAACAACATCATAACAAAAGTCAACGAGAATTTGATATTGATGCCGAATTAATAATCACTCTGAAACAATAACAGAATAATCACTGCGCGAGTTGTAATTGTATAATGATTTGGTCTTGGTCGGATAAAGATCCTCGCCAATTTACCGTAGATACAAAGCATAGCAGTGTTGGTCATATCAGAGATAATGTGATGCTGACTTGTCTTGGATGCAACAGACGAAGAGGTGCTAGTTAAGACCACGCGGCGGTAATTGAGTATCCTCGGGTATCACTTGCAGTTGTTCACGAGTAAATCCTCGCTGAGGAGCGGTCAAATCCAGTCTATAGATTGCTGGTCTACCCGTGGATCGTATTATACTAGATATTTTATGTGCGGTGACACACCAAATAGGATCAGTAGCTTTTTTTGCCACCTTCTAGCTCTCCTGGTTCATATAAATATCTAACAGTGACATTGCCGAGTATTGGTTGTTTTGAAAAACCATTTCGCGGTTTTACGGGTATATACTTCTTTTTAATCGCGTTGTTAGGTTTCATATTAATTGTTCTAGTAATCTCATTATTCAGCGCGGTAATTACACCTGGTAATCTCTTGACCCATTCACGAGATTGTTTATCCTGAATAATCTCCTTCGCGTATTGATATCCAAATAACCGCTCAGCAAGTGTCCGATTAAATCGTTCAACAATTGCCTGATCGCGATGTAGTGCAGTATGCCCTCGTCGTAACGCGGTGTTATGATTCTTCATCGTTGATAACACTTCACCCTGAAATTCCTTGCCAGGATCAACTTGTAATAGATTTGCCAACGCAGAGGACCTCGTCCATAAATCCTTTCAAACGCAGATGAGTTTGTTTTCAACGGCTCTGCTTGTCTGTATCGACTCGCAACATCAACTACAGTTAACGCGTATTTGTAAACACCATCATGCGGCAGAAATAATATATCAGCTTGATGAACTTCATTAGGAACGGTCACATGAAAATGCGAGTAGTTAATTTGTTAAGGCGGCGGTAGATAAATTTGCCATATCGCCTGTTTGGATGAGCAATTAGCCGCTGTAGTATTTTTCACCTTTGCGGCGCTAGCGAGTTTACCAATTGCTGCTTTACCCCTCCAGTATCCTTTTGGAGAATAAATAGATTTCATTGCTATTATTAATTACCGGCACCTAACATCAATTTACCTTTCATAGCCGATTTTACTAAACATGAAGCTAACTTTTCTTTGAAGGATTTATCAGCGATAGAATCCAACGCGTGAATCAATTTTACATCTGCGAGATGTCTATGTTGCAGATTACTGCTTTTATAAGCAACATCATGGGCATGACACGCCTTATCAATGGCGTTTATTGGGTTTTCACCGGGTCGGGGTTGGTTTTGATCATCGTGTCTGATATCGAGTCTCGTCCCAGGTCCACAATAACTATACCCTGGAAAATGTTTTTCTCTTGGATACTTCGCCCATGGTGTTCCCGGGAGTTTAGTTAGCTTGGCTGCAATATCACCTCCTCGTTTTTTTTTAAAAATCCTTGGAAACAAATCTAAAATTGTTTGTACTACATTGTACGCATTTACCAGAAAGTGCTGATCTGTTATTGCTAGTTGTAATGGTATTAAAGCATCTGTACCAGTACGCTTCTTACATTTCACACAATATAGATTCATAATATATTTATAATAACATGAATGTAATTGATTATTCAGCTGCCCGACGACGGGAACCTATTAAACACCATGCAGTGTTGCCGAATTCAATTCGAATGATCATAATCGGACCATCTGGAAGTGGCAAGATGCAATTGTTACTTAATTTAATAATGAGATGGATGAAATGGGACAAGTTGTATTTAATAGCCCCGAGTCTAGACGATCAGCGATGTTACGATGGATTAAAAGATTTTAACAACAAAGCGGTAGAATAATCCTGCGAGGGTATTATTGAGTTTATAACCGATATCGATGAAGCACCGAGCATTGATGATATTGATAGAGATATTAACAACAATTTAGTCGTATATGATGATATCATGTTAGACAATCAAAAGAATCCCGCTAGGATATTTTCCAGAGGTAGGAATAAAAAACTGACATGATATATGTCACTCAACGATATACACAAATACCAAAAGTAATCAGAGATAATTGCAATATTCTTGCCGTATTCAACGGAGCTGATACACATACTCTTAGAAATATTTGGCAAACTTGGTGCAGCGGTGATATGGATCATAATCTCTTTAGAAATTTCTTTAGTAACGCTCAGTCAAACCCACATGGATTTGTGACGATAAAGTTATCAGATCCTCAGACGCGATATCGTGTCGGACTTGATAAAATATTCGGTCAAAATCGTTTACTGAATCTCGTAAAGAATTGTTAACCCACAGCAGCAGAGAGGGTGAATTCCAACGACAATGGCGTCTTTTTTTGCCAAATGTACCCTTACGAGGAAGCGTTAGTTTACCAAATAGACCTTTCTATTATATATTTACTTTGAAGCCTCGTTGACGCCTACAAAGTTGGTCTGTTCACCCTCTCTGCTGCTCGCGGTCAGTCATTGTTTGATCTGCGGTTGTGGCAGTGAAACCGCCGGTGGCTTGCAATGCCCTTCACATGAGATATTCAAAGGTCCCTATCAATGTCATGTGACTGCTCCGTATAGAGGATTTGCATAAATATATGAATATGCGAATTTCACACGTCTAAAATTCAGGTTATGTTTCATAACATGTCAGTGTTCAAGGGTCAGTTAATCATGAAATTTTGCAACGTCATAGAACAAACAATAATTACCATTTTGCAGAATTAAAGTCATATATCATTCGATCTGGATCTCGAGTCTAGCAAACACATTAGAAACACGGCGACCAGCACAGTTTCCCATGGGGACAATCGTTGCACAATCTCTCATCGATAACGCGGTCATGCATCTAAACATGGTAGGTTCCAGAATATATTCATACGATTATATGCGTGAATGAAATAAAACGTTTTTTGAAATAAAATTGCGACCTTTCTGTCGCCTTCATTTCGTCGATGTCACAGAAAAGGATTTCCAACGAAACGAGTGCATATGCGGTTTAATCATCGTTTGTACGTCGAAAGTGTGACTGCCACATATTACATTTGCCGAGAGATACGTTGAATCTTAGGAAAATCCTTAAACATTTCGCGGTAATTCATACTACTGTCTTTAATGGGTGTGTACAATTCAATCGCATTCATTACTTCTTGTTGTCAGGACTGTTATGGGCTTGGATGCTATTAAATATCATGTTCGAGCAATAGCTACTCATAAGCATTCACCGGTATCTTTTCATGAGACTGGAATCTGGATTTCAAAGGCGAATAATATTCAATATCAGCGAGTTCAATCGTGGATGGATATAACCAAACATCCCAAACAGTTGCATCATGATCCTGGACACAAAAGACATGTATGTACAGGCGACAAGTAAGCTTGCTTGCATGACAAGAGATGACAGCTACGTGTGAGTAAGGTACTTCTTCTAAGTGGGATTCGGAATATCCAGCAAGCTTCTCCACGACCACACATATTATATGTTGGTACATAAGTGTTGTTGGTGCAAACATGAACCGATTTCCAAGCATCACCATTTCGGTATCTTTGTGTATCCAGTGCATAGAGCTTGCGCCGGAAACTATATATCGTCGATGTACGTTAAATGCAGTAGTAATATACGGCTCAGACTGCCAGCGATTAGCGTTTATCACGTGATAAGATTGTGTCAGTGCGCGTGGATTGATCGAAATATCCAAGTTCATACGGCACCTTCCCGCATCCAAATTTACATCAAAGTCTAATAATAGAAACATTCTTTCTACAGGAAAATCAACAAAGATGTTTTTGCAAAACGTCATAAGAATCGCGTTAAAACCATTTCGAGAACTCTCCACCAAAATACAAACATTGATGAGTTGAAAAATAATCAAATATATATATATATATATATATATATATATATATATATATATATATATATATATATATATATATATATATATATATATATATATATATATATATATATATATATATATATATATATTCTGCTTGACATAATTGACTGCTGGCACCAGATCCATGAAGGAATATTTCTTATGTTTGGATACAAACGTGCCTAGAGCGAACAGGTCTCTCACTAATATGTCTGATGCGAACGTGTTTGATGATGAAATTTAACCGAAGCAGGAAATATATACAATGCATGTAATAACTGACACTATGAAGTAAATGTAGTATTTACTTAAAGGACACTGTTATACTGCAAATATGAAACTGGTCTTCGGTTGATTTAGCGTTGTGAAGCGCACACGTTTCATAGTTAAAGTAATGTTATACGCCGACTTATTTGGTTCAAAAGCAGCTAATGAGCCAAAGCCAGCCGTCCTATGCATTGTTTTATACGTTCTTACAAATCTGGCTTGCTACACATCCTTATATTATATTCATTGTATCATATTTTAATATGAAAAAGGGATGTATTAACAATATCATCAATTAACATGTATTGGAAAATGTAAATGTTTGTATGAATATAACAGTGATTAATATAGTTGATAGAGAAAAGAAATTACACGTTATCCTTTTCAACATTAACTATCACACTCTGCAACAGAAACAGCTAACACTTAAGGGGTTTCACTTTGTTGTAACCCTGTCATGGCCCAGATTAAATGGAACATTTTCCATTATAAACTATATATCTCTCTATGTGCCTGTCTGTTAGTGTACATGTTAACTTAATACATTATTATTGCGGTTTACCAGAATTCAATTATTTTGGGTCATACTATATATTACCAGCAAGAAGAAATGTATGTGAAGTAAATACATTGTTTAAGTCAAAACATATGTTTGTAATTCCTTAGTTCTGCATGTCTCAACTTTTCCGCAATAACATCTTCACCCTGTGTATTATGTATCATTCTTTTAGTATGTAGCTCTCTCTCTCTCTCTCTCTCTCTCTCTCTCTCTCTCTCTCTCTCTCTCTCGTTTCTAAAGGTAAGAATATTAACTAAAATCTTGTTTGTGTACTACAGTTACAATCTGGTACATTTAAGTATACACAATTTAAGTCGGAGACAATACAAGTCTTTTTCATATACAGTAAATGATGTTGACAACGTAATTATGCACTCTACGATGTTATATATGTGAGGACTTTCATTTGTGAATTCACTCATTTGAAGTTGGAAGAGAAAAGGATTGTAACACAGTGGTGCATTAAATGATGAATACAGGTCAAATGATCTGATCAAGTGCAAATGGTACTACTTTACTTAAAAAGCATATATAATTCACTCTGTGCGACTAAAGCGACAAAAGTGTCTCGGCAAATCTATCTCATACTACTCAACACAATCTTCATGTTTGTTTTAATATAGGTAGAATTCCTTAATTGTATCGGTACATTTACTTACGTTACGTGACGAAGTATGTTATTATGAATGTTGGCACTTACCCAATCCTGAAAGGAAATAAATCATACAATTAGTATCGATTCATTCATCCAAACTATAATTAAAACATATTTGTTTTGCTGTAATCAAACATAAAGCTCTTTCCACATCAATATCAAAATTATACATGATGACTTTACTTTTATTGGACAGCACTGCATGCTACTAGAAAAATAAAAACTTTGTGTCCAGAAAGTTCCATCCACCATGACGGCTTTCATGGTGCTTTCACTTGTGATTTATTAGTCGTTACTATGGTAAATTATATGTATATTAGTAATTATAAACTATGATCACATTACTCTCCTCAATGTTCAATGATATATATAATAATGCATTTGGAATACAAATGATAATCATTTTTACAGAATATAGTATATACTATCACGACAACGACTGGAAAACCAATCAATTCGGATTAATATCATTTCAGGACAGATGAGCCACACCTATCTCTAACTAAACATCGTTTTATGAATAACGTAATGATACAATGATACAGTCAGCGATATTCTCTATAGTATAACATTGCCTTATGATGCTACATCGGTGCTAAGTAGGAACGATGTTTGTTAACAATTGTAACGTCGTGGATCATATGCATGTTGCTCTATTTCGCTTCACGACTTTATACACATTGTTACACGTAAGGGATACTGAGGCTCGGTAATGTTCAGCTCACATGGACAAACCGTGACGGATATATATTTTACTTATTCTTTATTTATGTTTCGTAGCCACATTACAGAAGGTTAACGTTTGTGCTTAATTCGCATTCATTCAGAAGAGACTAGAAAAACTGCCTTTGCCTTAAACGAATAACATATATCAACCACTTTTACTTCTCCGTCAAGTCATTTCAAGCAACAGGGTATATTCTTGTTCTGGCAGGAAACAATGTAAGTCGTGTCAGAAAATATGCGTATCAATCTCTGGAGAATCATGTTTGTTAGCACATTCAAACTTAACTCTATATGGATGATTTGGAATATAGTGTCTTAAATTAAGCTAACTCAGTCTGTCTACTAGTGTGAATGATGACAATCCATTTGCAGTGGATTTAAGCCTTTCTGGAAAATAGTACATGCATTTATGTTACATTCTTACCAGATATATTTGCGATGTTAGTAATATGTCAACATAAATAGTGTATGTACACAGATGAATCTTTGAATCTTATGCACATTACACTCAACGATGCAATGCCTTTGGTAGTGCTTTCGAGACAATTATGCCAAACGTGTGTGTGTGTGTGTGTGTGTGTGTGTGTTGTTAATGTTTAAGTTGATTATCTTCACGTAGAGTTAAAACTAGGTCATTACCCATAACTACTAGTTAAAATGAGCCTTAATGCTGACATTTTCATAATTCGCACGTGTTCGTCGTTAGATTTTGTTTTGTATTGAATGACTATTAGCTTACGACAATCTTGATATGAACATTGAAAGACCAGAAATTAATTGTAAGTTGTATGCTATTAATGTAATAAGACATTGTGGTCACAAAATAAGTAATAACAAAGAACGTCACGAACACGTTTTGTAAAATTCAAGGCATAATCTATTTCTCTAAATTGGAAAGCGACATTTGAAAACGAACTAACATTGTTGTGCATCGAAATTCAAATAGTCCTAATAGAATATCACAAATCAAGCAATACAGATATATCAATAGCCTAGAATGTGATAATGTGTCAATATATTTAGCTTTGATGCCTAACAATGGTATAATCCAGAATGTGTGTGAATGATCAGGATGCAATTACAAAGTAAGTTAGTCGTTAAGTGTAAGAGCACTTTGTAATTCCAATCAATAATTCAAGTCAAAATATCCTTTAAATGATAATTGAATTCACCTAGATGTTTGACTCCAGTTCAGATGTTAAAGATGGTAATAAATAACTATAGCACTCACTACTTTATGCGAGAAAACAAGACACAATCGCAGACAAATTAAGGCAGAGAACCAGGGTATTCATCACCCAATTATGTTCATCTTGCCTGACTACGCATTGTCAAACATAACATATATTGAGCATTGTTCCCTTGATATTTCTATAGAGATAATTTTTGATGATGCATTGCCCAAGCTTTCTCACTAGAGAGGGTGAACCCATCAAGTTTGATAAAAAAAAATAGTCCTGTTCCGGGGGGGCGGGAACATCTCAGACAGTTGTCAAACCATGGTCTCCTACGCAACCGGAAAAATAATACGTCATAAAACAGAACTAAAGCCACTGTCCAACAGAAACACCCATTCGTTGTCACACCCTCACTGCTGTTATGGTATTATGCGACGTAGTGTGTATGGGCGTCTTAGTAAAGCGATGTATTGGTATGGATGACCAAATACATGGATGGAAATCCCTCTACATTTGTTACACGGAACAATTGAGCACATTCGCGTCGTTTTAATCGAATTGGAGACGCATTCTCGTAACGGAAAAAATCGAATCAATAAAAATATACTTCTTAATACTTCAAAGCGTCCAGGTATTTAGACCTCCGTTTGTCACATTTTCAATTCTTCATTATAATAGAGGACGTAACTAAGCCAATTATGCAGACTAATATTATTATTCCGCTTAACAATGCAACTATAAATACAAGATGCAAGGATGCACGCACGCACACACACAAACACACACACAAACATAATAAATACATGCATGACCAAATACATACATACATACATACATACATACATACATACATACATACATACATACATACATACATACATACATACATACAAATGGGTATTTCTCAACAGAACAATTCAGGTTTTCTTGATAAATCTCACATATTCTAAGTGTTATATTAATTAAAATAATATCACTAGACTACTAGACTTTACTTTCTGGCTATTGCATCTAGTTGGAATATCCAATGGAATTATGAGGTGTCTTTATATATTACGTTTGGTAATATTATGGACAGAAAAGAAAATAATGCCATGTTTCCTTCTTAAGAATAGAAACAATATGTGTACATAATCAGTGATGTACATCAAATACAACGGAGTGGAAGAATAAAACAAACGTTTCTGCAATAGTGAGAACCTTGAACATTTTACGTGTCTGAGATTATATAAATGTCAATTGCTATGATAGTTTCATAATTTCCTGGCAATTGAGAGAACAGCTTGATCGGTACTCTATTGTTTATAAATTTCATGAGTTATTGTGTCAGAGAAAACTTCGTTAAAAATTAAATAAAATACAATAAGATACATATCCGAATGTGTTCTGAAATAGTGTCACTAATATCTTACCCTCAAAATCAAAATGAATTAAATACTAAATGAACTGAATACTCTCCAATCATCCCATCAGTAACAATTAACTTCGAGTACTATATTTTTATAATGCAAAACGTGTTCAAATCAGTACTTACCTCAGGATACGCCTGGCGCTGAAAGAACATAATAGGCATGATACTATAAACAGTGAAATATACTTCTCGTAGGTGGTTTTAATATTTACTTTGGAATACATGTAGGTGAATAGAGATCATATCCATATCAAATTCATACTCAATATTGATTTTGTAAAAGTACATGTATTTTTCAGATCATGTTTTTTGAGAATGATAATGTCCGTTCTTCCCCGTAAAATTGAAAAACAAAAACGTGATATTCGAAAAGATCAAAATACTTCTCGCATTTTCTTTACAATGTCCCAGAATTGTAAAATAGTCCGAGTAGCTGACAATTGTTCTCCATTGTTATAGACTATAATTTGTTTGCTGTGACTAGTGTCGTTAGACTAATTTACACTACGATTGTTATGCTTCTTTATAGTAACATCTTCATTGGTATACAATGTATGGTGTTATATATATATATATATATATATATATATATATATATATATATATATATATATATATATATATATATATATATATATATATATATATATATATATATATATATATATATATATATATGTGTGTGTCTAGGATATGTACGATCAAAATGTGAAAGGTATAGGTCTCAATGACCTGACAACAATGACTACACGCCTATCGATTTTTCAAAAAAAAGAGAGGAAAGTATAAAAGAAAGTCCGCGTATGATTTGTTTTTCTTCATTTCTGCATTACAATAATTTACGTTTTATTTTCACTATAGAAAACTAAAACTGCATTATGAGATTAGTAATGTATAGTTTGAATCAAACATAATAAAATTGCATTATACGTGAATCAAAAGCATTTTGATAACCGAATGTGATCTGAATAATGTTATTCATATTTCATCTTAAATAAGATATGGTATGATAGCTAAACTGTAACAATATAATAGAATGGCTAAAATTCGTCGAATACATATTTTAATGATCATATAAAAATAATATGCAATACATAATTTAAACTTTAATGACTGGGAGAAGATATATTAATACTTACATATGATTGTATCTGCTTTATTTCCTGAAGAAAAAAAACAACAAACAAACGTGATATCAAAGACGGGGAAACAAACGTCGGTTGTCAGAGTCTCAAAAAGGGAAAACAAACAAATGTGCAAAATACAATTAAAACGTATGCCGCTACTTTCGCTGAAAGCTGAGAGCTGACTTTAACCTATTATACTGGACAGGTTGCGTCATGTGTACCTATCCGTTTTGGATAGTTTCTCTTTTACTTTCTTCTTTAAGACATACACATAACGTTCCACAAAGTGTAACTGCATAGGTACTACTGACATGCGTAGGCCCACACATACCAAGCAACAAACATAAGTTTATATATGTTTAATTTCTATACCATAACTTACAAGTTTCTACTGTACGTTCACGGGCGACAGAATATCGCTTTTGCTCAATTATCACTTCAATCAATTATCACTTCAATCAATCGCACGGGGGACATAAAAAAGATGAGTATCTGTTTGTCATTTGCTAAAATAACCTCGTTTTAAATAGACGGGGGTATTCAATGTAGTTTCTCCGAAAATTAAGAATGATGAACATTGCCAGTGGTCATCAATCAAGTAAAGGTATTGTTTAGTATAATCTGAGTCTGCATGATACAAAAGTTGATGCCTCAGAACAATGTTTTCATATGTCGATAGATTTTGATTTGACTAATTCCCTGTAACAATTACAACTTATTGATGCAAATCTTCAATGCCTAACCATCAAGGTAACAATTGATTCCTAGAAGACAGTTTATCTATTTTAATAGATGTTGATTGGAAATATTTTATAATAAATATCATCCTACCCAGACATCGTGATAGAAGTTGATACCTAAAACACAACAGTGTTTTAGTCAGTTATGTATTTAGTGTCAGATCGCCAGTTTACAACTAAGTTAATATTGTCTTCTTTTCGGAAAACCATAATAATTGTACGATATATGGAAAACCATAATAATTGTACGATATATGGAAAACCATAATAATTGTACGATATATGGAAAACCATAATAATTGTACGATATAGGAAATCCATAATAATTGTACGATATATGGAAAACCATAATAATTGTACGATATAGGAAATCCATAATAATTGTACGATATATGGAAAACCATAATAATTGTACGATATAGGAAAACCATAATAATTGTACGATATAGGAAAACCATAATAATTGTACGATATATGGAAAACCATAATAATTGTACGATATATGGAAAACCATAATAATTGTACGATATATGGAAGCAGAACAAGTACACAATAAGTACTTTTAATTAATATTTGGTTAGCAAGCGATATTTTTATGACGAGATGACAGAAAAGATTTGTACACGTTAAAATCAATCCAAACCATAACACCAATACTTAACATTATTTGTGTGAGTGATCTTGAAATAAACACTGCACTTTCTACTACTCGATGTTAATCGTAATATCGATGCATATCTTTCTATGTAGGAGTCCGTTTTGTGTTATTAACATGCATGCATTAGATGTGAACTAACCGAAGAAGAAAAACAATTTAAATATGGACAGAACAATGTTAGAAGGATTCTGATAAGTTAAAATCCAACTTAAAATCCATACTTAAAAGAGCGTCAGATCTTACCGCTCCAAATAACAGCCAATCTTTCAAACTGTATGTTGATGCAAATGATGTTCAGGTTGGAGCAGTTTTAATTCAAGAAGAGGAAAATGGTATGAATCCTCCAGTGATTTACTTTTCTAAAAAAAATTAATCACGCATCAAATAAATCATTCAACAGTCGATAAGCGCTGTTTGATTTTAATATTGGCATTACAACATTTTGAACTTTGTTCATAATTCATCAGAGCGCTTCTTATGCTATTTTTTACCGCATATATAATTAATCTAAGTTTAAAATCTTTATCATATAAATCTTTCTTTTTCTTTATGGTGGGGAAATGTTACGTATATCTGATTGAATTAATATGTATTTATCATTGAATTCCATGTTGTTCAGATTTATATTTGATTAAATATATGTCATGCTCCTGTAAAGTTTTCCAGTATACAGTTCAGAGATTTTATTTAAGACGTAAGTAACATGAATAGCTAATAATAGTTGAAACTTTCCATATAAAGGTGGCCTAGTTTCTGACTTCATTCAGAACTGGTAAACACTTTTTTTTTAAAGTTTCTTTCCTAAAGTAAAATATCATTGGTCAGACTCAAGGTCATACTGTGAGCATGTGCTTTAGAAAAAGTCAACACATTCGACGAGGTTCTAAAACATGATCACCTGACCCTCATACGGGCATCTGTTAGCTATTTCTTAATATAGATGTTGTAATAAGAATGTCTCAGTTTCGGGCTCATATGTCCAGCTCATTGGACTAGCTAGTTTTCGAGTTATATGTTATGTTGTCTTTCGATTGTTTGTTACTTAAATGATAAATTCGTTTCTTTGGAATTATTTGGATGCTCATACATCATTCTTGACCAAAAACAGTTTATCAAACCGTTATTCAGATTTCCATCACCAGAGTGTTGCTTCATGTGTTTCTACACGGAACTGTAGATACATCATAGTTCAGGATACAACATACGTGATCACCTTCCATCTTGGAGCTTTCGTCGAGACTCAAACTTGAATCTATTAAAACATTTAATTACTGGGACTTTCATAATTTAATTTGTCGATTCTTCTTGGACTAGTTTAAGTATTGATTTTTAAAACCGTAAGTTCTTTTTATTCGTACATCGTTATGAAAGGAAAGGAATTATTAGTTAAATTTTACAAAGCTTGTTGTTTTAACTTTTAAGTGTTACTGTTTTTTAGAACCTAAACTTGTAACAATATATAGGTTAGCTCATCCCATACAAATTCCTCATCGATACTAACCTAATAGTAAACACGTGGAGTTAGTCACATACATTGTGCATTATGATCTTTTCTAACAACAATAACAATGAATTTCAACACGGCTAGTTGTATCCGCTCGGTATGTGTATCGATATTGAATTAAACTGTAGAAATAAAAACATCAACGATCTCAGCAGTGCCGGTTTTATAGGCAAAGATACCTCGGGGGGCGTGGGGCATGGTCAAAACATTGACAACAAAACCGAATCCCTCAGCGTGATTGTAACGTAGCCATCAAATTAGCATGGACGGTGTAGTAACAACGAACCATTTCTATGGACGGAAAAGTGGAGGTGATCAAAACATTCTGACCTGCTCCAAGAGATCATCTGGGGCAAATTAAGCTCACTTTTAGATAGTATGATGTGTTTGTGTGGAACGGGGTGGGGGTAGAATGTATATTTGACTATGTTGTTCATTTGGACTGTTAAATCTAATGGTTATCACCTATGCAACCTAATATATACAATTTGACAATAATAGAGTAAGTATGGTCACAAAATTGATTTATGCTTGCTGTTTTTTTAACTTGTTCGAAGCTGTTGATACATGTGCTAAACCTTGATTTTTTTTAATAAATCGTTTTTGTTCTAAATTATAAGATGTAGCACACAACGTTAGCTAACATATATTTTAGGACGAAACAAAACTAACTGCATTGCTTTCCGATGCTTATAATGTTAGGGGGATATCAGTCAGACATTTCAAGGTGCGTAGAGCTGAATGGGCAATTACATATTACATTAATCACATCTTGAAAAACAAACCGTATAATTCATTATTCCGCACACCTGTCCGTTCGTATGTATTCATTGAATGAAATATGCTACATTTTTTCTTACGATAGCAATAAATAAGGGATGTAAACAAAATATAAACTTGACAAGGGTTTGAAAACAATCCTTACGTTGTAGGTTGTAAAAGATAATGTACGGTTTGGCGAATAATTATTTCTCATAAATATATGCGTCTTATAAGCTATATAATAACATGATGAAATCAATTTTCACTTATTTACTAAAAGGAGATCTAATGTAACTTAATTTTTTTTATTCTCTTTTTTCACTCATTCTTCCTGAAAGAACAATACATCTGATATTAAACAAGTATATACAAATTCCACTTCTTTTATCTCAAATAAATCGCTGAATTATGTATCTTAATCACATCTTGAAACAAACATAATTCATTAATCCAAGCATGTGTTCTTTCGTATGTATTTACTGAAGAAAATATCTTACTTCTTGTTCATACCAAAGCAATAAAGAATTTGCGATACTATTACGTATATTTGATTTAAATCATTTAATTTTGTTTGTCAGATTCAAATTTGACATTTTGGGTTTAAAATTCGTTAGTTGGGAGAGATTTTCTAGAAATGGATGACCTTACTTTACAAGTAAACACCAGATGTTAACCTCATTTCTGGCCTTGTTTCAAGGCTGATTAACAGGATTTTAAAATGATTGGTTGATTCCAAGGACATAACTGATTCTCATATGGTGAGTACGTGACTTTGCGAGCGGGGGTTCGTTATAAGGTTTTCTAGAATGTCATGTGACCCCTTTACTGTTTACTAAAAAGCAAGTATTTACATTATTGTTTGGGAGAGAACAGTTCAGTAGTTAGTCTGGGCTTTGGAATGCAAAGATATGTGTTTTATGTTTGAGTGTAAATCATTTCAATTCGTTTGGGATCAAGAGGAATTTATTGTGTTATTTATCTTGTGCTCATTTGAATTATTATAAAACTAAAACTGACTTCATCACGTGACATCGTCGTCCATATTAGATTACATCGTCAAGATTCGAACCTGGAACTATTAGGACATTTTATTATCAGGACTCTTGCAATTCCATTAGTGGATTATATTGTGAATTATTTTTGGATTAATTTTTGGACTGATTCTCTAAAACCGTAAGTTTATTTATTTTCTGTTATGAAAATATTTGTACTTAATAAATTGTTTTACAAGCTTGTTATTTTCACTTCTTTCTGTGTTGCTGCTTAATCGAGCCTAAGCACGTAACAGATACAGAAACAAAATATGAACTTGAGAAGGGTATAAAAGCAATTATTCCGTTGAAAGTTGTAAAAGTTGTAAAAGGAAATGTAAAATTTAGCGAATTTTTTTCTTACATATATTCGTCTTAGAGACGTCATATAATAACTTTAAGAAAGGCATGATTTTTACTTATTTATTAAAGGTGGTTATTATTTTACTTACTCTTTCTTTTTTCTCTCTTTCTTCCTGAAATAACAATACGTATTATATTAGACAAGTAAATATACATTCTACTAATTGCATATCAGAATAAATCGCTGAATTTCATATCTTCTGTACTTACATTTTCCTGAAGAAATATAAATTAAGACGCTGTACACTTTTCAGCCAACTAATATCGATTACTTCTTTGACAAAATATACAGTGCGCTGCTGAATACAAAAACAAATAAAACGGTTTAAAGCCCATCATCAAAGCTAAACTGTTTTCTGCACATTGTTTTGTTATTTTTACACATCATTCGCCTTCAAACTGTGCATATAATTATCGAGTAACCCATCTTTCAATGGATATGTAGACCGATAAAAGAGACACCTACCGTTGGTTGCTGCAGGAAATTGGCCAAAGAAATACAAATATTTTTTTCTTCTCAGAGTATAAATAAATTTCCAAAGATGCTCATCGGATTATTTCTTCAAAAACATTGTCATCTTGTTTTATAAATCACAGATGCGGATTCAGTACTGGATTAGTTTATATAATCAAAGATGTTGTATTGGCGTTGATGCTATTTGGAAAAATAGATCAAAAAGACTAAATGCAATTAAAAAATGAATAAAAAATATGGTTAATTAAAGAGTTATAAGACGGTTGTTTGTCTCATTTTTTTTTCGTAGAGCATATCCTTATATGCTATATTTATCAGAATTGATAAGTAGTACACGTGGTAATTTGTATTTCAACAGAATATACCAGACGATGATAATTTGCGTTAATAATAAGAATGACTAAAATCAGTATACATTAGAGCGTTCAACTGTTTCTATCTGCTAAATTAGCTCTGTAAAATCCCAAGTTTACACTGTTAATGTTAGCTTCTATATTAGAATATGAAAGATGGGTAGATCATTGTCTATTGGTTTAATGCTTTTTCATTCGGCATCCTACTTCCATGGATTCGGTATGGATTCGGTATGACATTTTAATCTGATCATATGCTGTCAGGTTACTTGTAATGAACGAAAGACTCAACAAGCAAGTGAAACGTTTTGTGTAAGAGTTAGAGTAATATGAAAACTTTTACGTGAGGCGATATTTTCTGATACTCATGGTGCATGATTTTAGTTAATTTCGTAATTTGTATCCATGGTTTTAAACTGCATTGAATATATTTAATAATAAACAGTAATTGTCCTTGCTCTGCTAAGAAGTCAAATTATATATGATCAATTAGTAGATGTTTACGTACATGATGATAATTAATAACAATGATCGTAATAATACGACTTAAAATATGCCTCTGGCTGCGTTTGTCAATGACAAATGTGATTTAGAGGTTTCGCTAATACTTTTCTGGTTTTCCATTGGTTGCGCAATGTCACATGAATATGCATAATTAATAAGACTCAGTAGTCACATGTGCTGTATTGTAAAGTACATTCCGTTCAAACTAAAACATTAAGCATAAGCTTCATTAAGGACAATTTAGTCATTCAGTCTTATTGTATTTCTAATTTAAGTCTGCATACTTGTTTTATGTTATGTTCTGATATTCACCAAAACACACACGCATACACACTATACACACACACACACACACACACACACACACACACACACACATATATATATATATATATATATATATAACACAACAATATAGGTCTTCGACCTCTGATTTTGAGAAAACACACACACATATATATGTGTGTGTGTGTGTGTGTGTGTGTGTGTGTGTGTGTGCGTGTGTGTGTTTTCTCAAAATCAGAGGTCGAAAACCTATACCGTTGTTTCCTACATTAAAATGATAAAACATGTATAATGCCTATCAACGCTGACACGTACACAAAGACTTTTATTACATATTGACTATTTACAAGGTAACGCTTGTTATTCGATACGCTAATTACATAACCATTCATGACACTATGAGTGATATATTAAATCAAACGGCTTGAAAGAGCATAACGATAAATGGACCGACTTGATAATTGTTGGGATGGACTTCTGACTTTCAAGGAAACTTTAACATTGATAGTGACTTGAGTGAGAAATATTCTTGTGATATTTGTGGTCCAAAAAGCGTGGCATGCAGTAGATGCTGGGACTGTGAAGAGAATTTCAGCCAAACATTTGATGCGACGAGTTCGAACTCGAACTCGAACCAATTTGTTTATAAATAATAAAGTCATACAAGAACGTGTCAACACAAACATAAAACTGTAAAAGTAAACAAATAAAAACTTTCGATGGGCCAGTTGAGCACAACAAAAGGCATAAAAATAAAGAAATAATAAATAATGCCGTGACGCGAGTTAGAACCACTTTAATTTGTGTTGGCTGGCTGGAGTAGTTAAATAACATTTCCACACAAAACGTTAAAAAAATTAAAGAAATAAAATTAAGAGTTAGGATGTGCGTGTTGGGAAAGAAAAGTGCCAATACAAAAATTGAAATGTTAATGAATGGATGTTGCTAGTCTCGAGTTAATGTTTGGCAGACGTTAATATCTTATAATTTTGAAGAAACAAAAAACGTTTACACGCAAAAATAAAAATGAAGAAACGAAACAATTGTTATAAATTAGCTGAGCGATATGGAAACAGTTTAACTAAAATCGGCAAGTATTCTTTAGTAAATATTATGCAGATAGTGGTTCAGGACTACAAGAAAGTTTTAACATAATAACTATAAAAAAAATTATTAACAATAATTACGATGTAGCGAATTTCGAATCCTGTTTGGCGACCAGGATATACCGACAAACGTATATATATATATATATATATATATATATATATATATATATATATATATATATATATATATATATATATATATATATATATATATATATATATATATATATATATATATATATATATATATACGATTACAGCAGTTTAAATAAAAGCGGCAAGTACTGTTTAGTGTACACCATGGGGATTGTGGTTCAGAACTACAACAGCATTGCTTTAACTTTCGTGTTGCTTTTACTGAATAGTTTATAAGATTGTGCTGAGTATGTATAACCTGTCATTCTGTTCCATTGTTTCCAGAATTTAAAGCATTTGTACAAGTTCTTGAATGTCAGCATGATATCGACCATATGCCCATCAAGCAAATGTAAAAACGAAGATAAAGAATTGTCATTTGGAAGAACTGTTACAAAATATGGCATACACATTTTCAATATGGTTTTATTACACTTACCCACACATATTATGTTATATGGCTTAAATTGAAGACCCTTCTGCTCCGTGGTTTTCATAATACCTCTAATTTTACACAGAGTACTTTAAGTTTAGTCAATATTAATTTAGAACGCCTTTTTAACACAACTTGAATTCCTAGAACGAATTTAGTATCGGACCATTTCACAATATCACCATCATTCAATAAATCAAATTGTCAAGTCTCAGTTGTAGCAACTATTATATATATAGGAGATAATTAATATATTCAAAACTCAGAGGTCCAAGATTGCAATCGCTTGTTTCCTATATTAACATGATACATTGTGTATATCTATCTATCTATCTATCTATCTATCTATCTATCTATCTATCTATCTATCTGTGTGTGTGTGTGTGTGTGTGTGTGTGTGTGTGTGTGTGTGTGTGTGTGTGTGTGTGTGTGTGTGTGTACCTTTATTAACATTATACATTATGTTTCATGCCGATCAACGTTGACACGTACACAAAGAATATTACTACATATTGACTGTTTACAGTTTAAAGCTTGTTCATCGATTCCCTAATTCCCTACGCATGCATGTCACTGTGAGTGACCTATCCAATCAGTAGGCTGGAAAAAGTCAGCCGAAGATAAAAAAAAAAATTGATATCAGGTCTGCCTAAATATTTATAGACCAACGTGTGAAGGCTAAATACTGTAACTATGGGTGAGTACCCTTCTCGGAAACAAGTTTGAGCTTTTTAGATTATTTCCCTTGCACTTGACCCTGTTTCCGTTACATTTTTATTCATTAAAGTAATGCCTTCAGCAGGTGTACATGACATTTTCATTGATCACAATTTCGTTGATTATCATTATTTACGGTGTACAAAAGAGATCATTTGGAAAGAACATATAACAATAAATAAATCATATTAGGAGTTGATAATATCATGTATTGGTTACAATTCCCAGATTATATATATCGTTTTCGACAATTTCAGCTTTAGTCTCGATTTTTCTTCTGATTCATCAGCATGGGTTATTTGAGTATTTTCCGGTGTTTAAAACACTGAGGTTCAACCATGACACCGCATTGTATGCGGGTTCGCGTCTTATCGTTGACCGACTTATAGTTAAGTGGTGTATTTGATGACATTATGTTGATCATTTCGACTATTTAATATCTATGTATCCAAATATATGTTAGAAAGTTACTATTTATAGAATAATTATGGTCACTAATTTCTCTTTTGACTACTTTGTTTTGAAACATATTTACGCCAGGACGACAAGACAATGTTTACATGTGATCTACACTTTCTAAATATTATTCATTTTAATGATTTTGGTGATTAAAAATAATTATAGCATGGACAACAACTAATGTCACAAACGTAAACTTTTCCTTATTGAGGCATCAACACTTTAACACGGACGGATACTGTAACAATTGTAATAATTCGATTTTCCTTGAATTGTAAGATCAAACAGATAATGTCTGTGACATTAAATATTTTGAAAAATAAAAGATACCTTTTGTTCGCTGGTTTGAGTTTTGAGTAACACCCTTGTTTTCCCACAATGTTTGTTTTGGTGTAGTGTTTCCTGTCCACCCATGTATGTTAGGTTTTTGTATATTTTGTTTCCCATTTATGATTAGGAAAGAAATTATTTTTTCAGGGTTATTCTTTGTTTGTATTGCTCAGTATTCTTAGTTGTATTACCCAAAAGATTTTCCGAATGGTACTCCCTACCCTCAACCAGTGCCGGTTTTGGGTATATCCCACACCTTGGTGCTTCGATGTTTTATGGTTTCCCTTCCAGTTAATCTTTTAATAAGGAATGTACACTTCTTGATAATTATTTAATTTCAGGACTGATTTCCTTTCCTTTGTTCCCTTTTGAAGTTTAGCGATGTGACTTTGCCAGAGTCAGCTTTGTCCATTTTCTGTATGATATATGGTGTGTTGTTGTGTGTTCTTGTATTGGACAGCATAAAATCATATTTGTAATATTTGTTTCCTTATTTTCCTAGTGTAGTTTTGTAAAAAAAAAAAAAAGTCCAAAAGATATAGTTTGTTTTTTTAACTAGACGAGTTTTTGTTATGCATGATTGCGATGGTGTGGTTTGGGAAGGGGGGGGTTAGAGGTGTAGGTGGGGCATTACGTTTTGTGTTTGTAAGGACCTTAGCTCTTTCATGTTGCCGATTCTTTTGTTTGCTCCTTAGCGTACTAGATCGGAGAGCCCTTTGCTAAGATAGAAGAAAATATAATAGGTGTAGGTTGCCTTTGAATAATTTTTTTTAAAATATAGGCTGTCTTTAAATTTTAATATGTAAGGGCTTCGTTTTAAAACCCTGTACATTCAATTATTTCTCAGAAAAGGAGTTGCAATTTTGTTTGTTTTATCAAAGGAGTTTTAAATATTTTCCACTTTTGTCCTATAATTAGAGAGTTATGGTGACTCTATACATTCTATTTATAAATGTGCTATGTTACTATTGATTTTGTAGTCGTGGGAAAATGTCGTATCCTTCTATCAGTTGGTCCTCTGTTTAAGTTTATTTTGTAGAGCCTTTTCCTTTGTTTGGGTTGCCGTTGTATGGGTGAGTATGGTAAGGTATGTTTACTCGCGTTCGGTCAACATTCCGGCTGTATGACGTGGTTTCTTTCAAGGTAAAGGAATTCAATTGGAGAATAAAATGTAGTATAGTATGTTCTCTGGCTTTTGAGCCAGTCTCTGTGTGTCTTTAAACTATATTTTTGGTTTGGTTTTTTTTTTTGTTACTTTCTGTTGCTTTTTATTTTGTTATTGTTGCTTTTTAAGTTGGCCATTTTGGCTCTCCGGTATGCGTTTTTCGGTTTGAGGTTTTTATTATTTTAGTTCATACTTATTTATTGTTGTTGTTGTTGTTACCAGTTCATGTGAAAAGTGGAATTTTGTTAAAATTGTTTGTTGGTGGGTTTTGGGGTTTTCACGACAGTAAATTGTAGTATCTTATTATTTTCTTTAGCAGACTGGTGCTACATAAGCTAGCCGGTTTGGCTTTCCAGTTGGTTTTTTGTTGTTATTTTTGTATATTTTATTATTATTATTATTTCTATTGATACTGGTTCCTTTTATTCTTGCCATTTCGGCTTTTCAGTTCATATATTAATTAAAATTATGTTTTTATTTCACTAGTATTTTGGGGGTTTGCCTTTTCGGCTATATTATATTATTATACTTTTTAGTTTTAGTTGATACTACTGCTTTTTAAGCTAGCCCTTTCGGCTCTCCAGTTCCTGAGTTGATTTAAAGTTCTGTTTGTGTTTTGCTAGTGTTTTTTTTTTTTGGGGGGGAGGGGGGGGCTTTTTAACTTCATTTGTCGTCGGGCTAGCTTAACTGTCTCTCTTTCTACCTTATCTTATCCTACATTGATACCTGACTGTGAGTCTGTTTTGTTTAAGTCCGGTTCTTTGTTTGGTATGTCTGGATCTGGTTTGGACCATATGTGGACAATTGTCTTTCTATAAGTTTCTGATTCTTTAGTAAAGTGTTTTTAAGTGTGTTAAGGAGGAGACGATTATATAGATTTCTTAGAATCTTGTTTATTATTATTTCTCAGGTATCCATATCGATTGTTTTCTTTTTCCAATCACAAATACTATATATTTATTTATTCCCTGGTATAGTTTTGTATTGTTTATCTTTTCTGTGTATAGTAGCATATTGTGGTCAAAGATATCTGTTGTTTTCCTTATTTCTTTTTTAAAATTTCTTTTATTTTGTCATCTAGTACCTCGCATGTTAATATCAAACGGTTTTTATTGTCAATAGTGTATTTTACATAAGGGGCACGTGTGGAGGTTTTTTATGACTTTTCTTTTAAAGGCCATTTCCCCAGTCCACCAGGCGTCATGAAGATACTCATAAATTTGAGTTTTTCTTTGGATTTTTTTTAGTTTTGTCCAATTTTTCCATATTGTGGTCCAGTTAAAAGTGCGGGTTATTTATCTGTGTTTTGTTGGATGGTAGTTTGGGATGTATTATTAAGTCATTCATTTCAGTTTAGTATTTAGTATTCCATATTCTGTTCTGTGTTCTGTGTTCTTTTAAGACTTAGGTTTGAATGCAGGCAATTATGGGTGGTACTATTAGTTTTGTGATGTTATTATTATTGTATAATTCTTTTGTAAGCAGCATTAAAAATCAGAACCAATAGGTGTATGTACCTTGCCATGGGTGTTTTGGCGGATTTTGAAATTTATTTAATTTGTCAAGGTAGTTAGCTGTTTGTTTGAGTTTTAGATTTGGGATGTACATCCCTCCTCTGTCTTTTTCTTTTTGTAATGTGAAGCGAGAGATTTCGCATATCTTGTTCCATATGAAGGTATAGATTGCAGATTATATCTTTTTTATGTAATGAAGATCAATGTCGTTTATGTTAAATTCGTGCCATATTGAGTTAAAAAGGTATGTTTTGGATATTTGTATTCTTGTAGGAGGGTGACGTTTCTGACATTCCAGACTGTTTTATGTTTCTTTATTTTATTTATTTTTTTGATTTAACATTTTATTGTTTATGCCTAGGTATATTCCTAGGACTTTAATATGGTCTTTAATTTTTTTATGTCGGTAGTTGGGTGTTATTTTTGTTCCAATTGCCGTTTAGTAAGATTTCTGTTTTTTAATGATTCATATCTAAATCCGAGGCTTCACTAAAAAGTTTGAATTGTTTGATAAAGTTTTTATACGATTCAGGTGTTGTTATAAAGTTCGATAGATCATCGGCATGTAGGTATGTTTTTATTTAGTTTCTGTAGTATGGAATGTTTATTTCTTTTATATTATCATTTTGAATTGTTCTGTTTAGTGCTTCGATTCCAGTTATATAGAACAACATTGATAGGGTGCATCCTTTTCTTACTGATCTGGTAATGTTGAATGGTTAGGTTTCAGCCCCATTAATTTGTATTTTTGATTGTATGTTGTTATATAAAGTTTGTATCTAACTTTTAAAGTTTGTCCCAAAGCCGTTTTTCTTTAGTTCTGTAAGTATAAAATTTATCTCTATCGTAACGAACGCTTTCTCTTGATCAAAGAGAATTAAGGCGCCATTTTGTCCATTTGTATTCATATATTTGAAGATTGTTTTTATTGATAGTATGTTGTTTGATAGTTGCCTCCCTTCCTCACCACATGACTGGTTGCTCATTATTATGTCACTCTGAGTGTTTTTTTTAGCCTGTTTGCTAATATGTGAGAAAGCTTGCCTGTAGCTTCTCGTGCGTCAGTGGTTCTTTCCGGGTTTTTCCCGGGTTCTTCCTCCACCAATAATACTGGCCGCCATGTACAGCCTATTTTGTGCTGAAAAATGGCGTTAAAAACTAAAAAAAAAAAAAAAAAAAAAATGTCGTATTTTGATAAATGCTGTACACACGTCTTTATCACTTTTTGAGATGGTGGGAAGATTGGTGTTGTTTAGGTAGTTATTTATGTTTTCTTTCGGTATATATTTGGATTTATTTAGTAGTTGATATTATTCTTTTACATTTGATAAAATGTAACTTTTCGATTCTATTATTGTGTTGTTTTATTTTGAGTTTAATTAGTGATTTTTCATTTTTTCTCCGTATTTCCTCTCTTTTGTAAAATTATTTTCCGATGTTTTATATGTCTTGATGAAGTCCTGATTGCCGCTTATCACCCTGAACAGAATAAAGCTAATGACTAATTAAAAGAGGATCACTATGATTAAAACTGTCTGACTGATCCAAACAATGAGTGAAAGTGACCTCATCAAAATCCTGACCAATGCACGTGTCAGCTAAAGGAACACTTTCATTATCAACGTCATTCTCAAGAGCTTTATTTGCCATAGCTCTGGTAAATTCACAAGCTGGGAATAAACATGGAATTCTTTCTCAAATGGATCGACTATCTGATCTAAAACAATGTTTGCCAGTTATCAGCGAATTAACCACAACATTGTCCCTAGCTAGGTCATGCCTAGTAAAAAAATAAGTGCCATCTACGGGTAACACAGACTGTCACGGAGACTAAATGGGATGATAAATTTACACTATGGAGAGGAACATTAATAAAGCCGTACTCTACTTCCTGAATAAGAACACTCATCAGACGAAGACTTCTCAAATAAAGGCAATGTACTTGACAATAAATAACAGAGAAGCTCACGTATTCCTTAAAAAAATAATAGGGGTGGGTGGCCGTATTATCCAAGAGTGTTATGAAACCCTTCGAAATGAATGGTTCATAATTCTCCTTAATACAATCAAACTGGTATTTACTAGACACAACAAATGTATTGATTTTAAAAATATGACCTTGACCTCTTAGACATAAAAGCATTTGGAACACGTCTTCTCTGAAGCTTGATTGTTAGAGGTTATACCAGTGTGCGTTTACGAAGGGCTTGTATTAGGCTGAAATACTTTTATACCAAACAACTGTTGAGTAGAAGTGTAATTTACAAACGAAAATTGAAAAAGTACTCATCAGTGGTACGAGCAGCACTTCCAAGGTTCCGATCTTCTGTTCGTCGAGATAAGTCTTAATCTTTGAACTCTTCAAGTAATACCAGTTGTTTGAGACTTTCGTAATCGTTTTTAACTGTCTTGGCTATCTATCAAATAACAGCTATTTTCTCTAGCGCATTTGATATGAGTTTGTCCAGCTTCCTTTGTACAGTTTCTGATTTTTTCAGATAAGCTTCAGGGACTAACTCATAACCCTTTAAGATGTATTTTTTGACCACATCATAGTCACCACTTTGCTGAACTGACAGTCAAATGGTCACATGGCCATTTCAAAGTTTCAATAACTTGTTCAAAACGAGTAACATATTTGTCTACTTCTCTTTCTCTGAAAGGGGCAATAGCCTAATGTTCTTAGCAAGATCAAACTTTAAATTTGCACTGGAAGAATTGAATGTGCTTTTTACTTACCTATTAAATTTCCTTAATTCTACATTGATATTCCCTCTTTTCATTCTCTCTCTCTCTCTCTCTCTCTCTCTCTCTCTCTCTCTCTCTCTCTCTCTCTCATAAATGCAATTGATCATTTACAACAGTATTTTTCGTTTTCTAATTCCGCTTGTCTTTCGTATTTTTCCTCAAGCTTCCTTAGGACCAATTCCACTTTGTAACTTGATTTTAATTCTTTTACTTTTTTATCAGAGTCTGATATAGACTTTCTGATTGAACCCAAAGCACTTTATAAAAAAAACCTTATTTTCTACCAAACACTGGACCAAACTATTTATTAATTAATATTTCGTTAAGGAAGCCTTCGCTTCGGAAAAGATTGTATTTCGGGCAAGTTAAATTATCTTTATGACAAAGTCTAATTGTTCCTGCGTAAGATTTGAAAAAGAGATCTCCACTTTTGATGACATTTTTAAAAAGAAGTTGTCGATCTCAGTTGAGAAAAGTCTAACAACTAAGGCAATTCAAATTTTACAATAATCTGGCATGCCAATGTTTCATAATAAACTTTACTACTACGATCCATCAGTGTTTGGATATATTGCTGCATGCCAATTCCTTTGAATATCTTTCTTGCCAACAAACCCTTGTATATTGTTGAATAATTGGAAAACGAGCACCTGTTTAATTAAAATGTGTGTGAGAACAAAAATGAAGGGTCATGGTCATTTATTAATTTCTCTCATCTTGATTTTAACTGGAGAAAAGAAGTCTTTTTCCATGCGTGTCCTAATGTGCTTTGAAACGAGTTTATGGACATTTGGTCCTAAATAATAATAAATGAACAACAAAAGGACAATATCATTTTATAATGTTGTAGACGATGGTTATTGGGGACACGATGGGCCGAGTAGTCTAAAGCGCTCTCCGTTACGGATCACTGCCATCACACCCGTCTGCGTGGGTTCTAGTCTCACATTCGGAGCCAACGTATGTATGTGAGAAAGCTTGACAGTAGCTTCTCGTATGTTGGTGTTTCATTTTGTCGGGGGGGGGGGGTAGGGCGGGTTCTTTCTCTACCATTAATACCGGCCGCCATGTATAGCCTATCGTGTGCTGAAAAATGGAGTTAAACACTACAACAACAACAACCACAGCAGCAGTAACAACGACGGTTAGAATTGTTTAAATAATATATATTTTGAAACACGTACTTTTCTTACAAATCATACAATAACCTTGAAACAAAAATATACACTGTACTTATCGATCGGGATTACTTGCCGTACTACTGACCTGTTCTAGTCTTTCTTGCTGAAAAGAATATAACAAAGATGATTTTAGAAATGTGATATAAAAATCACCAAGTCATTTTCAATCTATCTCTATCTACAAATAGCGGTGCATGTCATTGTATAAGCTGAGCTGTCCAAACTAATTGGTGCCTAAACTAATATTATGTTATAGCTGTCTAGCAACTAAATCTTGTAATTCGACATTTCATTTTCATCTTACGCGAGGAAGAAATCACTAAGAGATCTACGATAGCTCTCAGATGTAACAAAGTTTGTCTCTCTGACTTTTTGTGTCATTTTAATCTAAAAATAAATATACTATCGACATCGAATTTCACAATTTCTTAGTGTGATAGCGTAAGAAATAGTACTTCCATAAATATATATTTCCATGCAAAATACAACATTAAATATATTTTAAGTGACTTTGTTGATTGTGACGTTTAAAGTCTTCCTTGCAATGTAATGCTTAATAAAGTTTGTTATAATACGATCCATATAAATTAAGTCTTGTTATATGTAATTAACCTTCATTCATTTAAACACAATGGATATATATGGCTTTACTGTTGTTTTGTGTTGTATTTGGGGGAAAAGGGGTTCGTTGTTGTTTTTCAAATAATTTACATAGATTTAAATATGGTTATTATTAATATCTGCATGTTTCATAATACACTTTGCTAATATGATCCATCAGTGTTTGGAGATATTGCGGAATGCCATTCCTTTGATTATCTGTCTTGAAAGCAAGGCCTTTTAAGTGCGCATCTGTACTATTTGCATGTCCGAAACAATGTAGGGTCATGGTCGATTATTAAGCATCCACAATTTTCACAGTCTTTGAATTCTGAGGGTCCAAGTCTACCATTTATAAGTCCAGGAGTTACATATACCTATGTGAGCAGTAACTTTACCACGGATGCAAGACGGAAACAAATTCGGTTAGAACTACACAAACTAACTTTTCAATGAACGTAGCAATACAATATTTATATTGTTACAATATACAGCAGCTGCAAATTCAACTAAATGATACTTACCGGGCTCATCTCGGTCGAATCTCGCATCATTCCAATGAAGGGTATCAGTTCTCTAACCTTGATTTCTACTGGAGAAAACAAGTCTTTATCTATACGTGTCATGGGGTTTTTAACAATTTCTGCCATAGCCGTAGAAAGTAATTGTTTAAGATCAGAGTTTTTCTTTATTAGATCAATGTCTGTTCCTTGATCAATTACTTGTCTCGCATTGTCATTTGCGGTAGTACACTTTTTCAGTTCCTCCTTCAGCTTTCTTTTTAGATCTGCATTTTGTTGTCTTAAACCTTTATACACATTTTGTATTTTGTCTTTCATTTTTGCTACCTCTTGATCAATTACGTTAATCAGCTGTAAACGCTGGTCCTCAAGAGCTTTGATTTCTTTCCTCTCAGCGTCCATAATTTTCTTATCAAGAGCGTCTGCCTCTCGCTCAGAATCAGTTATATGTCTCACCTTGTCCGAGCACTGATTCATCTTTATCTGTATGTTATTCTTCACTTTAGCTGCAGCATCAGATACGGTCTCAGTACCATGAATTTCGTGCTTGATTGCTTTGCACAGAACGCAAATAAGTGCTTTACAGTCTTTGCAAACAAGCCTGATTTCGTCTTCTGGATGTTGATCACAAAATATTCGTTGCCGAATTGTGCCTATCATTTCTGGCTCCAAGGTTCCCAGATCGCTTATTTTGTGATGTCTGGTCGCTTTCGATTTTTCGTGGACATAGCAACATGCTTGGCACAAATTCTCCTCACATTCCAAACATCTACTGCATGCTACGCTTTTTGGACCACAAATATCACAAGAAAATTTCTCACTTGAGTCCTGTCGTATCGCTGCCATTTTGAAGGTACTTTCGTTTTGTCTGACTAGTATAAATACGGCTACATAGGTTGACGCCAAACGCATGCTCAGTTAGACTTCAGTTCAATCTGAGTCTATTAATCCGTTATGATTTAATACAATGCAAGCTTGAATCATACAAAATAAATTAAATAAGTCTGCTTCCTTCTGTTTTGAAAACAATTATAATCTGAATATTTTACAAACTAAATAATTATGACCTAGAATTATACACACTGATCCAGATTATATCCAAGTCAGTCACACAATGTGCGATAAAAATAGCGTTTAAAGGGACATTATCTTTGACATTACCGTAAGTATAAGAATACAGATTCTATACAAAATACAAAGTACCTTACTTTTGATTCGTAATGAAACTTTAACAATTCTTCTGTGATATAGCTATGATATCTACAGTGTGGCAGTTGATAGGGGTGTCTAGCACAGGGTATAATTCTGCAGACATTTGTGATGTCTATCCCACTCACAGTATCACGCCATCAACCTGACCAGTTTAATTACAAACCTCTTAATGCTTAATTGATTTATTTGTTTTAAAAAGGACAAATATTATTTATTTGTATATATATATATATATATATATATATATATATATATATATATATATATATATATATATATATATATATATATATATATATATATATATATGTGTGTGTGTGTGTGTGTGTGTGTGTGTGTGTGTGTGTTTAACAGGGTTAATGTAGTCATGGAAATCCTGAAAACATTTATAAATTACAGAAAAGCATTTAAAGGGCCTGCATTATTTGTAAATTTTCTTAAGTCATTCCGAATTTTGGAAAACTCATGGAATTTCGTTATTTTACATTATCAGGTGCCATTTTCGTTTGCCAATGCAAAAGTTTTACCAACCTACTTAATTTCGCCAATGGATTTGTTAGACTAGGTTCTCCTAAAATTTGATAGTCGGAATGCATCCAGGGATCTTTTCACCATTCACATTCATTGTACTCACGGTACTCAAAATGGAATGACCCATCTGATCAGATGAAGTATGCCAAAAAACAGCTGCATAATAATTTTTCACAGGAACACTGCGTTTAAGAATGTTGCAAAGAACTGTTTGCAAACAATAGTGGGGAAATATTTCATATTTAACAACAATGAAGGTTACACCTAGCTGTTCAGTGATATCTGAAGGAAACATTCAGACTTTAGTCCTAAAACAATACTGTGTATGTAGGAAAGATCTAATGAGACCATTATAAAAGATTCATGGATATGAAACCTACTACAAATTGTTGCCTGGTGCTATAAACAGAAAGTCATTTCATAGAAAGTATATTTGAAATATACTAAAGATCTAAAGAGATAGTTGCTACGCCCAAAACAGATTTCATAGTCATGAAGATTTTTCCAATCATATATATATGATGGAACATGGAACATCCGTACTCTCATGGACAATATATATATATATATATATATATATATATATATATATATATATATATATATATATATATATATATTCTTTTTTCTTTTTCAATTTCATGGTGATTTTTGTATTTATGTTCATATCACAAAAGATGTTGTAAAGCACTTAGAGCTTCTAAAGATTAGGCGTTACACAAAGTCCTCATTATTATCATTATTATTATTATTATTATTATTATTATTATTGTTTATTTATTTATTTAATTTCTGTTTTAGATTCTTTTGTGCATCCACATTAATAAAGATTTGATTCATTTCTAGAATATTTTAAGTTCAATATATTTCTCTCCTTGTTTCCGAATTATTATACAATTTTGTACACATCTTATATCGTTTAGCTTTTTGTATTGCAATATATTTAGAATTATTATAAGTCAAATCTGGATTTAGTTTTAGACGTAATCATGTATAGTTATCGAATATGTACAATCAATGTTTTCCTGTCATTTATTGGTGTGTTATTATGAGTTTAGTGTTTCAGCATACACTGTAATATAGCAAGTTTCGATCATGCTAATTCTTTAAAAACTTAAATGTTCTTTTATTCCAAGTTGATGCCACATAGTTTGTGTTATGTGATAGAACAAAATGTCGGTTCATGGAGACAAGGTGAACATGGACATACATCACAATTTATTTAATACATTTTTTCTACATACTGACCTTTTTACTGTGTGACACTCAATACAAATCATATGCTAATCTAAAATACCTTCAAAGATGACTTCACGTTGATTTTTTTCTCAAAAGTTAACCGGCATTTATTTATTTTTTTGAGAGGCTGCACTATAGGTATCACGGTACCATTTGTTTTTCATAGACATCAATGATAATATTTTGTGAAATAAATATACGTTCTATCCTACTTCAGAATGCATGTCACACACTGTCTGAGATAACAATCTTAGATCGTCAATTTGACAAAACCAGTTACTCCATTGCATTTAAGAGAGATAACTCTGCTGGAACAAGATAGGGCTACGAGTTATCTAGTCTCAACTTAATCTCACATGTTGCCAAGAGGCTTATCTTTCCAGCCTAACAGAAAGTACAACTCTTACATAGTGCACCAATCACAGCTTCTTGTTTTTTTTTCGGAATACACTTGAATCTCCGCCACCTGGGGTTGTACAATTTGTACCATAATAACTGTAAGCAGTGCATGACCAAGGCCTTGTTACTCATTGCAAACTGTCTCCGAAACAAACACAGACAACCACTCTCTGAGCTATCATTCTCCAGAATAACCACTTACTTTTAAATCCCTACCAAAAATGCATCAATATCACTCTTTTTCACCACCAAAATGAGAGAGGAAAAAAATGTTCTAAAAATAGACTAGAACTGGAAATACTAATTGTGATGTGATTCTATATATAGTGTGATATACTATCGAATATGCCAAATGCTATTTCTTTAATGTCAGGTTTTTATAAAAGAGTCAGGCACCATCATCATAATTGGCGCCTTAGTCTCGGGAGACCATGCGGATAGAGCCCTTGGGGTGGGTTGTTGGCATCGTCTGTTGTGGCTGGGTAGACCTATTCGTGAGTGACAGTCCCTCTTGCAGTTTGTGCAGACATACCGGGAAGCCCGAGTTGCTGTGGTTGCTGTCATGTGGCCCTTTCTGACACGTTTATCTGCTGCCAACTGACCTCTCCTCGTATCAGCAACTAAGATACCTTTATTTACTGTCAGTCTCCAGGTGCCTCGGTCCTCGGCCAGCACTTCCCAGCCATCAGGTGTGATGTCACATGCCTTCAGGTCCCTCTTGCATGCACCCTTGAAACGGAGTGAGGGGCGGCCGACTCTTCTTGTGCCAGTGGCCAGCTGTCCATATAGGATGTCCTTTGGCAGCCTCCCATCCTCCATGCGTCGGACGTGTCCCAGACATCGAAGGCGACGTTTGCTCAGAAGGGAGAACATGCTTTCGGTGTTTGCACGCTGCAGGATTTCGCTGATTGGGACACGGTCTTGCCAGCTAATTTTCAAGATGCGTTTAAGGCACCGTAAATGGAAGGAGTTGAGCCGACGCTTTTGCCTCATGTAGGTATTCCAGGTCTCACTTCCATAAAGAAGGGTGCTGAGAATGCAGGCTTGGTAAACTTTGACTTTGGTTTGCACTGTCAGCGCGTTGTTTTCTCACACCCTCTTGGTCAGTCGTGACATGATGGTATATGCCTTTCCAAGCCTACTGTCCAGCTCCTTATCGAGCGAGAGAGTGTTGCTGATGGTTGACCCCAGGTAGGTAAAGTTGTTGACTGCTTCCAAGGTGACACCGTTGATTTTGATTGTAGGGGCAATGGTGGTATCTTGCACGCTGACCTTAGTTTTTTCCAGGCTTATGGTGAGTCCAAACTGCATGCAGGCATCAGCAAAACGGTCTCCCAGTCTCTGAAGAGCTTCCTCAGTGTGTGCCACAAGAGCCGCGTCATCTGCAAAAAGCATCTTTCTGATGAGCACAGCCCTCACTTTCATCTTTGAGCGCAGTCGTGCCAGGTTGAACAGACTCCCATCGGACCTGGTGTGTATATATATGCCATCAGCGGACGAGTCAAAGGCGTAGGACAGAAGCAAGGAGAAGAAGATTCCGAATAGGGTTGGTGCCAGAACGCAGCCCTGCTTCACACCGCTGTTAGCTGGGAAGGAGGTTGAGGAAGATCCATCATACAGGACTGTTCCCTTTATATCTGCATGGAAAGAGATTATCATGCTGCGGAGTTTTGAAGGGCAACCGATCTTACTGAGAATTTCAAAAAGGCCCTTTCTGCTGACTAAGTCAAAGGCCTTGGTGAGGTCGATGAACATCATGTAGAGTGGTTGACCTTGCTCTCTGCTCTTCTCTTGGAGTTGTCGTAAAGAGAAGATCATGTCTGTTGTCGACCTGCCTGCTCTGAAGCCGCACTAGGATTCTGGGTACACGAGGTCTGCAAGCAACTGCAACCTGTTTAGTATGATGCGGGCATACACTTTACCAACGATGCTCAGAAGCGAGATCCCTCTGTAATTATTGCAGTCACTGCGGTCGCCCTTGTTTTATAAAGGGTCACAATCGTGGCATCACGCATGTCTTGGGGGACTGCTCCTTCCTCCCAGCAGAGGCAAAGTAGTTCGTGCAATGGTTGGAGAAGTGTTGGTTTCCCACATTTGATAGCTTCGGGCGGGATGCTGTCACTACCTGGTGCTTTGTCATTTGGGAGGTAGTCTATTGCTTTGCTGAGCTCTTCTAAGGTTGGCACTTCGTCGAGCTCCTCCATGATGGGAAGATTCTTTATGCTGCTGAGGGCTGCTTCAGTGACTACCATTTCACGGGAGTATAGCTCTGAGTAGTGCTCCACCCATCTGGCCATCTGTTGCCCACGGTCTGTGATCTTCTCTCCCATCATGGATTTCAGGGGAGCGACCCCTTTCACTGTAGTTCTTATAGCCTTTTTGATGCCACTGTACATACCTTTTATGTTTCCGGTCTCGACACTGCGCTAGATTCCTTCACACAGTTGTTGCCAGTACTCGTTCGCGCACTGTCTAGCGATGCGTTGGGTATTGCTTCGAGCACGTTTAAGAGCAGCACGCGTCCGTTCATTGGGGCATTTTTTGCACGCTATAAATGCTTTTCGTTTCTCCTCGATTAGTGGTTCCATCCTTGTTAGGTGTGCGTTGAACCAGTCCTGACTGGGTCGTTCCTTTTTGCCAAACGTGGACATGGCTGTTTTGTAGATGGTACCCTTCATGGAGTTCCACTTGGTTGTGGCGTCGTGCTCTGGCAGGTCCTGGAGAGCCTTGTCCAGGGCGGACACATACTCCTGTACCTTGGAAGGAACCGACATCTGTGCGGTGTTTATGCGTGGGTGTCCTTTTGGTTTTGAACGGTGTAGTGTCTTTGGCTGTAGTCTCACCCTGCTGCTCACAAGGGCATGGTCGGAGTCGCAGTCTGCACTGTGGTAGGTTCTGGTGGAGAGGACGCTCTTAAGGGCAGAGCGCCTGGTGATGACCAAGTCAAGTTGGTGCCAGTGATGGGACCTGGGATGTTTCCATGACACTTTGTGTTGTGGCTTATCCTTGAAAAAAAGTGTTTGTTATGCACAGGCCATGGTAGGTGCACAGCTCCAGCAGTCTCTGACCGTTTTCGTTGGTCTTTCCAGTACCATGATATCCGAGGCAGGTAGGCCGTGATTCGTGATCCTCACCTACTCTGGCATTGAAGTCGCCGAGAAGAAAAAGTGATTCGTGTTTGGGGCATCTTTTAATCTGTTCATCCAGCTGCCCATAGAACTGATCTTTGGTGTCTTCTGAAGACGAGAGGGTGGGGGCGTAGACACTAATGATGTTGACAGGACCTGCAGTAGTGGTGAGGCGGATGGACAAGAGACGCTCAGTGCCCCCTGTGGGAGGTTCAACCAAGTCCAGAAGATTGTTTTTGATGGCAAAGCCCACTTCGTGCTGACGGGACTCCTCAGGTTTGCGACCCTTCCAGAAGAAAGTGTAGTTTTTCTCTCTGAGGGAGCCATTAGAGGCCAGTCTAGTTTCCTGGAGGGCAGCTATGCTGATATTAAGCTTGGCGAGTTCTCTATCGATGATGGCCGTTTTTCTGGTGTCATCCACTTCTCTGAGGTCATCGGAGATGCCTGTACACATAGTGCGCACATTCCAGCTTGCAAATCGAAGAGCTGGAGTCTTCTTTATTCGTTTCTTTTTCTTTTTGTCTGGTGTGGAATTTTCGTCTGCTTGTCATGTTAAGCAACACGCTAAGCTCCAGACCCCCACTGGAGCAGGCAGACGATGACGGGTCAACACCTTATTGACCGGGGGCTGCCCGGCTTGAGGCGGGCGGTAGTTGGCCAGTGGGACACGATGATCCCTCCCACCGTCAAAGCTGACCCGTGGCGCCCCTTCCCTACGCCAATTGGGTGGGACTTATAACCCGTAAACTGTCAGCTTCCGTGTTGTTTCCTCACTTAGTAGCGAGACTGGAGTGACCTCTCCAGGACGCAAGCCTGGGCGTGGAATATGGAGATCCTGGGTTGCCCATGCTTCAGGATCCCCCTCTCGTCCTTGCTGGTTGGGTCCAAAGGAATGCTGAGCATGACATCTGGCACCAGTTTGGATGCAGGAGCTGTAGGAAGTCAGACACCACAATCGGTTTTTATGCACACTGTCATGTAAACATACAGTTAGAAAAGTACCGTATTATATATGTCGTTTTTAGGGAAAATTGTGAGTCAGATTAGAGGAATC
Source organism: Unio pictorum (assembly GCA_030141615.1). Lineage (NCBI taxonomy): Eukaryota > Metazoa > Mollusca > Bivalvia > Unionida > Unionidae > Unio > Unio pictorum. Next base: position 1,345,269 of record JARLTB010000132.1, read on the forward strand.
CTCTTCAGTGTTTACTTACGTGAATACATTTGCCAATACTCCAATTTAGTGCTGGTGCATCTCGTATCAAAATAAACACTCAGATTATACGATATATGTTATTATAATCTTAAACTGAACACTTGGATTCTACTGTACTTTTTATTTTTATCTTAATTTGAATGCCGATTCTGAGGATATTTTTACTTTGATCTTAAATTTAACGCGGATTATGTGGTAAATTTTTATATAATCTTAAATTTAACGCTAATTCTGAGTTAAATGTTGACATGTTCTTCAATTAAACACTGATTATACGGTACATTTTATTATAATCTTAATTGAACACTGGGATTATTCTGTACATTTTATTAAAATATTACATTAAACGCTGATTCTATGGTAAATATTCATCTAGTCTTTAATTTATGAACCTTTGCACTTAATTCATGTAGATCATGGAAATAATAGCTAGTCAGGCACGGCTTTTCAACACACACACAAACACACATACAAACACACACACAATGTTGATAATTTCTTTCCAGCATTACAGTCAAAAGTACTTATTGAAAAGAAATATCACATCAAACAATTATGACATGATTTCTGTTTACAATTATTACACAAGACACATTTCTTGTGGAAACCACTCTAGCGCTCCGATGGCCTAGTGGTTAGAGCATCTGCCTCAAATGCGAGAGGTCGTGGGTTCGAACTTTGACCAAGTCATACCAAAGACTTACAAAAATGGTACATGTACTTACAACTGCCTCGCTTTGTGCTCAGCATTTAGAGGTCAGTATTAGGACTGGTCGACTTGGTGTCAGGATAATGTGACTGGGTGGGACATCATACTACATGTCTGTTGCTTGATGCCCCAGTACTAGGCATTACTATTAAACTGCTACACTACAGACATTGTAGCGATATGACTGAAAAATTCTTAAAGCTACGTTATAAATCTTATTTACACACACATACACACACACACCTAATTGATCTCATAAAGGAATAACTATGGAACTTATAAACTTTATTTTCCCATACAGCTTACTACATATAAGTAGTAAAGGCCTTGCTTTGTCTTCCCATCTTTGGGCAAGATAGAGTTGTATTTTTTATCAGATTTTGTTTTAAATTGCAAACATATCAAAGACAACGCCTTTTCCAAATATTTTAAAATTAAGAACTATGGGGTGCAATAATGAATTATAAACTTATATAACATATAATCATTTCTGTGTTTGCAGATATATGTTATGGTTGTTGTTATATAAGTAGTATCAGATATATGTTATGATTGTTGTTTAGATAATAATATATAAGTAATATCAGATATATGTTATGGTTGTTGTTTAGATAATAATATATAAGTAATATCAGATATATGTTATGGTCGTTGTTTAGATAATAATATATAAGTAATATCAGATATATGTTATGGTTGTTGTTTAAATAATAATATATAAGTAATATCAGATATATGTTAGGGTTGTTGTTATATAAGTAGTATCAGATATATGTTATGGTTGTTGTTTAGATAATAATATATAAGTAATATCAGATATATGTTATGGTTGTTGTTTAGATAATAATATATAAGTAATATCAGATATATGTTATGGTTGTTGTTATATAAGTAATATCAGATATATGTTATGGTTGTTGTTATATAAGTAATATCAGATATATGTTATGGTTGTTGTTTAGATAATAATATATAAGTAACATCAGATATATGTTATGGTTGTTGTTATATAAGTAATATCAGATATATGTTATGGTTGTTGTTTAGATAATAATATATAAGTAATATCAGATATATGTTATGGTTGTTGTTTAGATAATAATATATAAGTAATATCAAGATCATTTGTCCTGTCACCTTGGTATAGGCTTAAAATCTTGATGTGTTTAAGGCTTTGTCACTTGCTAATAACTTATAATGAAGGAATCTTCTATGGCACAGGTTGAAAATCTTAAATTTGTTTAAGGCTTTGTCACTTGCTAATAACTTATAATAAAGGAATCCACCTTAGCACATGTTGAAAATCTTGATGTGTTTAAATATCAGTTTAAATTTCTGTCCCTTGCTAAGAACTAATAATGAAGGAATCCACCTCGGTACAGGTTAAAAATCTTCATGTGTTTACATCTATGTCACTTGCTAATAATTTATAATGAAGGAATCCACCTTGGCACAGGTTGAAAATCTTGATGTGTTTAAATCTATGTCACTTGCTAATAACTGATAATGAAGGAGTTCACCTTGACATGGTTGAAAATTGTGATGTGTATAAGTTTATATCTTTCTTACTTTTTGTCTTTCTCTATGAAGGAATTGGTACATAACAAGAGTCAGTAAAAGAGCACAGAAGAATGGGAAGGCAACTGGAGTAGACAACATACAGGTGAAATTATCAAGAATGGGGGAATCAATGATAGAGCTCCTAGCAAAAATCTGCAACAATATCGGACAGACAGGTGAATGGCCAACACATTGGATCCAGTCACTGACCATAACACTTCCCAAAAAAGGCAATCTCCAGCTGTGCCAAAATGACAGAACTATTAATTTGATCAGCCATGTTAATAAGGTGATGCAGAATATGATCTTGAACAGACTGAAACCACAAGCAGAAGAAGTAGTTGCTGAAGGACAGGCAGGATTCCAGAGTGGAACAAGCCCAACCTAACAAATATTCAATCTCAGGGTTCTGTGCGAAAAGTACTTGCAGCATCAACAAGACATCTATCATGTGTTCATAAATTTAAAAAAGGCTTTTGACAGAGTGTGGTGTAAGGCATTGTGGGCCACAATGAAGAAGTACAGCACTTGTCAAAAGTTTGCCAATACCATCAAGCAGCTGTACGCCAAGGCTACCAGTGCAGTAATTGCTCAAAGTTCTGTGGGGGACTGGTTCAAGACAACAGATGGAGTACATCAAGGCTGTCTCCTTGAAAACCACAGTGGGACAGCCATTATTGGAGGGTGTAACATCACCAATCTATGTTTTGCAGACAACATTGATGAGCTGGCAGGCAGTAAAGATGAGCTTGCCACCAGAGTGAAGTACGTACCTGGATAAAAAATCTTCCAGATTTGACATGGAGATACGGTATGCGCCAAGATAACAAAGCTGATGACAGATTCTGGCAAACAATTCTCAGACAAGATCAAAGGCAGAGGACAGGAAAAGGAAACAGTGGGCCAATTCAAATACCTTGGTTCCATAATCACCGAAGTTGGATCAAGAGCAGAAATTTTGTCATGAACAGCACAAACAATTTCAGCTATGTCAAAACTAAGATCCATCTGGAGAGTCAAGAATATATATCTGAAAGCTAAAATCAGACTATTGAGAGCACTAGTCATATCAATCTTTCTGTATTCATGTGAGGCCTGAACCATGACAGCAGAATTACAATGAAGAATACAGGCACTTGAAATGAGATGCTACAGAACCATCATTGGCATCTCTTACATGGACCACATCACAAAATGAAGAAGTGGGTAACACCATCAGGCACAAAGTAGGCCATTATGAAGACCTCCTCACCACTGTCAAAAAGAGAAAGGTTAAATGGTATCGCCATATCACTAAAACAACAGTCTATCCACAACAGTACTGCTTGGTAGCGTCCAGGGTGGCAGAAGGAGAGGTAGACAGAGAAAAATGTGGACTGACACAGGCATTAGCACATAATCAAGACAAGTGGAGATAACTGGTCAGACATTCAGCAGCACTGTGCCACAATGACTACACTAGGTCAATGGACTGGTGATGATGATGACAGGAATTAATGACAATGAAGTAAAATACCTTCTAGTTTTTTAAGTCACCAATTAGTATAGTATGTGTCAGTGTATTATTTGTTTTTATATCTTGTTATCAAGCCATAATAGAATTATATATATATATATATATATATATATATATATATATATATATATATATATATATATATATATATATATATATATATATATATATATATATATATATATATGCCATCATCATGATGAAACATTTAAATGACAGAATACAGAACATTATATCACTATAACTTGGTATAACCCTTGATTAGCAATTTGGAGGCATTTCAGATTTCCAGCTAATAACTATGTTTTTAAAAATATTAAAATTAGCGGTAGCACATTTGATTTGTTTGGTTTTTTTTTAGTTGTCTTCTTTGTAACCAACATATTATCATTATTATTATTATTATTATTATTATTAGTATTATTATTATTCTTATTAGTATTATTATTATTATTATTATATTTTTTACACCAATTTATTACTAATACTATTATTAATACATGTATTGTTATTTTTGTTATTATTATTATTGTATTTTATCACATTATTATTAGAGTGCTCTTAAGACTCACCTGGTTCGACTGCAGGGACAAACTTAGTGACCTAATCGTGTTTTGTATCTTATATGTTTTCAACACGTTTTTATGTTTTCCAAATTCATTGTTTTTGTCATTTGTTGTTCTGTAGTGTAGTCATATCATTATTGATGGTGTAATGTGCTTAGAGCTTCGAAACATTAGGCGCTATACAAAGTCCTCATTATGATTATTATTATTATTATTATTATTATTATTATTATTATTATTATTATTATTATATGTAGGATGATGTCCCGCCCAGTCACATTATGCTGACAGTCCTAACACTAAGCTCTTAATGCTAAGCACCTGGCAAGGCAGTTGTTAGTACCATTTCTGTATAAATCTTTACTATGACTTTACCGGTTCTGGTTTGAACCCTTGACTTCCTGCATCCGAGGTGGATCCTCTAGCGGTAGACCACCATAGTGGTTCAAGCGAAGGTCAAGCAAAATCTGTCTTGTTCATGTTACAAGTGCTAGTAAAGGTATTTTGTTCAAGAAGTGGTTTTTAGTTACAAAGTTAGGAAAAGATTTGACTTGGATTTGATATATAGTTTGTATTAGTGTTTTAAATGGATTGGGTGCGGGAGCGAACAATAACCCCACAACCACTTTGTCAAGGTATGACAGTCGGATCATACTATGCCAGTCTTGGAGTGTTGGTAGACCTGGGTCATTTAAAATTTTAGTGACACATCCTGCTTCACTGGTTTTGTAATTACCAGATAAAAATCTTGCTGCCTTCTCAGTTCCATTGATATCCCTGGTGTAGTAGGGATCCCGAATGACACGACCATGCTCTAACACAGAGCTGACTACTGCTGGATAGGCAATTGTCCTGCCTGTCTGTGGACAGTGTCTGAGGTTTATTTTGATAAATAACAATGAAGAGTCTGGTCTAGTGGTCGCTTTGATGTTAAGAGATTCTTACTTGATGTCTTCACTGACTTCTTGTAATATGTGATTATATTAGATGTAGAGGTGAGCTCTTCACTGATGCATTGTACTATGTGATTATATTAGATGTAGAGGTGAGCTCTTCACTGACGTATTGTACTATGTGATTATATTAGGTGTAGAGGTGAGCTCTTCACTGATGCATTGTACTATGTGATTATATTAGATGTAGAGGTGAGCTCTTCACTGATGCATTGTACTATGTGATTATATTAGATGTAGAGGTGAGCTCTTCACTGATGCATTGTACTATGTGATTATATTAGATGTAGAGGTGAGCTCTTCACTGACGTATTGTACTATGTGATTATATTAGGTGTAGAGGTGAGCTCTTCACTGATGCATTGTACTATGTGATTATATTAGATGTAGAGGTGAGCTCTTCACTGATGCATTGTACTATGTGATTATATTAGATGTAGAGGTGAGCTCTTCACTGATGCATTATACTATGTGATTATATTAGATGTAGAGGTGAGCTCTTCACTGATGCATTATACTATGTGATTATATTAGATGTAGAGGTGAGCTCTTCACTGATGCATTGTACTATGTGATTATATTAGATGTAGAGGTGAGCTCTTCACTGATGCATTATACTATGTGATTATATTAGATGTAGAGGTGAGCTATTCACTGATGCATTGTACTATGTGATTATATTAGATGTAGAGGTGAGCTCTTCACTGATGCATTGTACTATGTGATTATATTAGATGTAGAGGTGAGCTCTTCACTGATGCATTATACTATGTGATTATATTAGATGTAGAGGTGAGCTCTTCACTGATGCATTGTACTATGTGATTATATTAGATGTAGAGGTGAGCTCTTCACTGATGCATTATACTATGTGATTATATTAGATGTAGAGGTGAGCTCTTCACTGATGCATTGTACTATGTGATTATATTAGATGTAGAGGTGAGCTCTTCACTGATGCATTATACTATGTGATTATATTAGGTGTAGAGATGAGCTCTTCACTGATGCATTGTACTATGTGATTATATTAGGTGTAGAGGTGAGCTCTTCACTGACTTCTTGTAATATGTGATTATATTAGGTGTAGAGGTGAGCTCTTCACTGATGCATTATACTATGTGATTATATTAGGTGTAGAGGTGAGCTCTTCACTGATGCATTATACTATGTGATTATATTAGATGTAGAGGTGAGCTCTTCACTGATGCATTGTACTATTTGATTATACTAGGTGTAGAGGTGAGCTCTTCACTGATGCATTGTACTATGTGATTATATTAGATGTAGAGGTGAGCTCTTCACTGATGCATTATACTATGTGATTATATTAGATGTAGAGGTGATCTCTTCACTGATGCATTGTACTATTTGATTATATTAGGTGTAGAGATGAGCTCTTCACTGACGCATTGTACTATGTGATTATATTAGGTGTAGAGGTGAGCTCTTCACTGACTTCTTGTAATATGTGATTATATTAGGTGTAGAGGTGAGCTCTTCACTGACTTCTTGTAATATGTGATTATATTAGATGTAAAGATGAGCTCTTCACTGACGGATTGTACTATGTGATTATATTAGGTGTAGAGGTGAGCTCTTCACTGACTTCTTGTAATATGTGATTATATTAGATGTAGAGATGAGCTCTTCACTGACGCATTGTACTATGTGATTATATTAGGTGTAGAGGTGAGCTCTTCACTGACTTCTTGTAATATGTGATTATATTAGGTGTAGAGGTGAGCTTTTCATTGACGCATTGTACTATGTGATTATATTAGGTGTAGAGGTGAGCTCTTCACTGATGCATTATACTATGTGATTATATTAGATGTAGAGGTGAGCTCTTCACTGATGCATTGTACTATGTGATTATATTAGATGTAGAGGTGAGCTCTTCACTGATGCATTATACTATGTGATTATATTAGATGTAGAGGTGAGCTCTTCACTGATGCATTGTACTATGTGATTATATTAGATGTAGAGGTGAGCTCTTCACTGATGCATTATACTATGTGATTATATTAGGTGTAGAGATGAGCTCTTCACTGATGCATTGTACTATGTGATTATATTAGGTGTAGAGGTGAGCTCTTCACTGACTTCTTGTAATATGTGATTATATTAGGTGTAGAGGTGAGCTCTTCACTGATGCATTATACTATGTGATTATATTAGGTGTAGAGGTGAGCTCTTCACTGATGCATTATACTATGTGATTATATTAGATGTAGAGGTGAGCTCTTCACTGATGCATTGTACTATTTGATTATATTAGGTGTAGAGGTGAGCTCTTCACTGATGCATTGTACTATGTGATTATATTAGATGTAGAGGTGAGCTCTTCACTGATGCATTATACTATGTGATTATATTAGATGTAGAGGTGAGCTCTTCACTGATGCATTGTACTATTTGATTATATTAGGTGTAGAGATGAGCTCTTCACTGACGCATTGTACTATTTGATTATATTAGGTGTAGAGGTGAGCTCTTCACTGACTTCTTGTAATATGTGATTATATTAGGTGTAGAGGTGAGCTCTTCACTCACTTCTTGTAAGATGTGATTATATTAGATGTAAAGATGAGCTCTTCACTGACGGATTGTACTATGTGATTATATTAGGTGTAGAGGTGAGCTCTTCACTGACTTCTTGTAATATGTGATTATATTAGATGTAGAGATGAGCTCTTCACTGACTTCTTGTAATATGTGATTATATTAGGTGTAGAGGTGAGCTCTTCACTGACTTCTTGTAATATGTGATTATATTAGGTGTAGAGGTGAGCTCTTCACTGACTTCTTGTAATATGTGATTATATTAGATGTAAAGATGAGCTCTTCACTGACGCATTGTACTATGTGATTATATTAGGTGTAGAGGTGAGCTCTTCACTGACTTCTTGTAATATGTGATTATATTAGATGTAGAGATGAGCTCTTCACTGACGCATTGTACTATGTGATTATATTAGGTGTAGAGGTGAGCTCTTCACTGACTTCTTGTAATATGTGATTATATTAGGTGTAGAGGTGAGCTTTTCATTGACGCATTGTAATATGTGATTATGTTAGGTGTAGAGGTGAGCTCTTCACTGACTTCTTGTAGTATGTGATTATATTAGGTGTAGAGGTGAGCTTTTCATTGACGCATTGTACTATGTGATTATATTAGGTGTAGAGGTGAGCTCTTCACTGACTTCTTGTAATATGTGATTATATTAGGTGTAGAGGTGAGCTCTTCACTGACTTCTTGTAATATGTGATTATATTAGGTGTAGAGGTGAGCTCTTCACTGACTTCTTGTAATATGTGATTATATTAGGTGTAGAGGTGAACTCTTCACTGACTTATTGTAATATGTGATTATATTAGGTGTAGAGGTGAGCTCTTCACTGATGCATTATACTATGTGATTATATTAGGTGCGGAGGTGAGCTGATTGTGTTGTTTTACTGGTTGTACTCACAATATATGCTTGAGAAGTTTGTATTTGACCAATAAAAGTGAAACGGATTGGTAATTTTCTGCATCTACGTCTCCATTTTTCAACACTGTTGTTACTTTTGCGTTTAGCCGGTCTGATGGTAAACTTAAAATGTCAACCAACAATTGAAAAATAGCTCAATGCCCGAAGGCAGGTTTGTGGGCACAGCTTTTTTACAATTAAGCTGGTGGTGGGTGGTCCATCTGTTTTAGAAGTCTTTATATTTCACAACAATTTACCAACACATCGTCTTAATGCATGGTACCAGCATTTGGAGAAACTAAAAAATTTCTGTTTTAAATACCTTTGGTGAAAATACATTAATATTTTGTGTGGAAAATAAGGCACTTAAACCATTATGGTTTAACTTTTAGTCTTCTCACAAGGTATCTCCAAAGGATAACATATACACCTATTTTAGTTTGCAGATTGCATCAATGAGTGTAATGAGGTTATTTATTATTTAAATAGATTCACAACTAATATCAATATATAAAGCTCACTGCAATTTCATATGGGTGTCTCAGATGGTATATACAATTACAAAGTTATGTTCAAGCATATATGATTTCAACATGATTGGGCAACACCATTATCATTGTACATGCTGGAAAAAGAGTGATCTATGTGATGCAATCAACCATGTCCTTGTGTTTTGATAGTATAATTTTTACATAAGACAGAGAGGTTATGAAACCTGTAGTGTGCTATATGTAAAGAACATCATCCGCTCATCACACAAATTATATATACCACTAAATAATGTTTTCTACACAGCCACTATAAGACGGTAAGGACAAGGTGTCCAAAAAGCATACTCTGTGTCTCTCAATTTTTCAATGATTAGCAGACAGAATAAAAGGAAAAGCAATGGTACTAATTGCTGTTGTACATCATTTTAAAGAAAATAATAGTCAGTGCCATCAATAAGGAGGATACTATTTATCCGTGACTTAAGAAACACCTGATATGAAAGGCAGATTTCAGAGAACACCAAAACTATTAGCTGATTATCTCCCATTGCAGATCACATTGCTGTCATCATCTTGTGTGTACGTTTTCTCAATAATGACAGCACTAGAAATGTCAACGTTTTGAAATGTAGAAATAAAGAACAGTTTGACATATTGACCTTGTGTTATCCGAGTGACCAAGTGACACACCCTGTCTTGAAGTATGTGCCAGCATTCACATGCTTTGTATTGAATAAAATCAAACTTGAATTTAATGTTTGTCTTATTCAATATTAATGATGTAACTTGATCGTAATCAAACTTGTTGATTATCATGTACAGAAATGTCCTTGATAAAGGATGTAAATCATTTAAAGGTCACACTTTCTTCCCATACTTAAGATTAAGGAAAACTGAACTCAATGAAGCATCCTGGTCTTATGAAAACACATTTTAATGCAACACATCTGGAGCAAAAAGTGTAAAACCAATATATAACAGTATTAAAAAAAAATCAGTCTGCTGTGCAAGGAAAATCAGACATATGCATTCCTACAAGCAATGAAATGCTAATAGTTATTCTAATAATGTTACCTGATTTCTGACTGGATGTACGTCCGAATTTGCAGCAGTAAGCTAATCAATCAATAATTGAGTTGATAATGTTGATGCCATTCTAATATCATTCATATTTTTGAAACAATGTTGCCATGGAGAATTCCATGTGTAAATTCAATACAGCTGTTATAAATATTCTCATTTCCTAAAATACCAGGCTGTAATCATTTATTTTCAATTTGAAGATTTTACAAGACCACATCAGTACAATAATCCAAAGAAAGCAGGCTGGAATAAATATAATTGTCAATAATTCAAATTGTCAATTTAATTGAAATCAAACTGGGAACAGCATTATCTTCTTTAGTGATAATCAATTCACCTTGTTTTAAAAGAACCATCAACAATTTAGGAAAGCATAGCAAATATGGCCTAAATTATGATGAAACAGAAGATAGCTTATTCCTGTATTAGTGGTTACCATTTTTTGTACTACATTTCAAGTACATTGGTAGACTTGAACCATAAATGTTACTATCTTGATTTGTACAATTCATGTAATTTTTTAGTGCGCATGAAAAATATCTAAATAAGCCATGTTGCTTGAAATCCATTATATTCTAATTATTTCTTGGAGTCACATCTGCATGCATAACCAGAATGAAATGGGCATTTAGTCTGCCACCACTGATACTTAGAACACTGAAACAGAAAGATAAAAAGTGCAGAAATACAGTGAATTAACAGGGCATAGCATAAGCATAGCTCAGGTAGATCCCATATTTCTCATTTGAATCATGTTGTAGCATACAAATATTGAAGTACTTGATTACATATACCAACTCAATTAACATAGTAAACTGTATCCATTCTGTCATCAGTCATTCATATTTCATGCACTATCACATACACAAACGCACACACACACACAATTATCGCTCTCTCAATCTCTCTCTCTCTCTCTCTCTCTCTCTCTATATATATATATATATATATATATATATATATATATATATATATATATATATATATATATATATATATATATATATATATATATATATATATATCAACCTGATTTTGGTTACAAAATAATAGCTTTAAAATAGGGTGTGCTTTGGTTTGTTTGTAATGTTTCATTTTTTAGCATAGTTTTAAAACATTTTCAGTCATATGACTACAATGTCTGCAGTGAGGCAGTTTATAGTGATGTCTAGCACTGGGGCATCATGCCGCAGACATGTAGCATGTCCCACCCAGTCACATTATCTTGACACCAGGCTGATCAGTCCTAACACTAACCTTTTAATTCTGAGTGCCATTTCTGTAAATCTTTGGTAGGACTCAGCTGGGGATAGAACCCACGACCTCCCACTTCTGCAGCAGATGCTCTAAGCACTAGGCCACTGGAGCAATTGTGCTTAATGCATATTATTTCCATTGTTGTACAATTATTAATATAATTGATTTTGGTATGTATGTATGTATGTATGAATGTATGTATGTATGTATGTATGTATGTATGTATGTATGTATGTATGTATGTATGTATGTATGTATGTATGTATGTATGTATGTCTGTCTGTCTGTCTGTCTGTCTGTCTGTATGTATGTATGTACCGGTATGTAAAAAAGCACTGGATAACCCTCCAACCTTGCTGGATACACATTAAGTGATACATCTAATCTCTAGTGGCAAATCACATGCTTCAAACTCCATCCCAGCTGAAGTTTACAAGGAAGGGGGCACAGTCCTGATAGAAAGGCTCCACCATCTGTTTTACTGATGTTGCAGCAAGAGACAATCACCCAGGAATTCAAAGACACTTGCATAATCTACTTTTATCAATGCAAAGGGAACTGCCAGCCTTGCGACAACTACCTGGAACAGCTTCTGATTTCACTTGAGCTTTTTCATTTACTCAAATCAGGCCTCTGCTGCGGGCTAAAATCTCTTAACCCAAAGTAGAAAAGGCATATAGTGATACTCTTGGAAGTGTTTTGATCAATATATGGTCTATCACTTTTCAATAGCTTGACTGTATGTTGAAGGGGCTAGACAGGTTTTAAATTAGCCAAAATCTGGCTTATTCCTACAATGTTGTTCTTCAGACCCTTAGGTAGGAACCAAATTTTGGAAAAATTAGCCAAAATTTGGCTAGTGTCTTTTAGTATAACCCCCATGTATGGCTGCAAAAAGATCAAACTCTAGGTAACTATGATTAGCCAAATTTGGCTAACTGCAATATTGTCCCATTCCATAATGTATTGTATGACCTTTAGGCAGAAACCAAATCTTAGATAAATGTATCCTTAGCCAAAATTTGGCTAAGGATTCTTGTTGCCATGCTCATTGAGGCTGGTGCACAGCTAATGTTCTTTTAACAAAATGTGGCTAGTGTCAGCAACAGCTTTTCAAAACAGCTGCATGTATGGCTGTTAAAATTTAAAAGCTCTATAATTAGCTATATTTGGCCATCCTCCTCAGTGTTTCATTCCATACTGTTGTGTAAATGTAAGCTTATAATATTGCTGGCCATTGCATGCAATGTTTTCTTTTGTATAACCTACAGTAATAACTATTAGAAATCCAAATTTGGCTACATGCATGGCTAAATTACTCATAAGGAGTACATGCAGTATTGGCTAAATATGTGCATGAACAAAGTGCTTGACTCCTAAAGTTGTATTCAATTTAAATGTATATACTTTAGCATAGAACTTACTGTGTAACATTCAAATTTAATGAATGGGAGAATACCAAACCATCCCAGTGATTCATATATTTTTAGTATTTTTATATAAATTCATTAGGTTGATTATCTATTTTACCTCTATCCACCAACATTCCATTTTAATGTGTGCCAACCCTACTGTTAATAAATGTGTAATCAGAACACTCTCTAGTGAATAGACATTTTCTGAGCTATAATCCAGATGAAATGAATAGAGAATCAAAATGATAATATACATTGCTATTAAATATCCATATTTTGAATGATAATACCTAGAGCATGTTTATGTAATGTAAATACCTTGTTTTCAAGATCTTCTCATCTATCTTCATTAACATAAACCATTTACATCTCCCGTTGATCAGGAAGCACTATACATGTATTTTACTGTTACCATCTTACCGTTTTACTTTCAACTATTTGGTTTTTTATATCACTGGTTGATATTAAAACTGTTACTCTTTTTAACGTTTATTCATATAACAAATTGTATAGCGCTAAATAGTCTAAAAGTTCTTGTGCACCATTAACATTCAATCAATTTATCAACCACATGGCCTTTAGTCATCCTTATTACCAATGTAACTTTCGAACTTTCTGAAATTGTACTATTTCAGGTAGTGCTTTGTCAAGTTTTGCCAAAAAATAATGTCATGACATAACTTCTGCAACTTTAAAATTCAATACACTTTACCAGTGTGTTTTCTGTATATATAAATCTTTGTAAGAAACAAGTTAACACATTATTCCCTAGCGATGAGGTTACATGTCATGAGGTAGTAACCTTCTTCCAAGGTCTGTAGCATCAAGGTCATGCATGAAACGCTAAAGTGGGTGGTATTATAGAAAGGTAGACAGATTGCGCTCTACAATTATGCCAAATAATCTGAACATTTTAGTTGCACTAAAAAAACAGAGGGAAAAACATAAGTTTTTTTTATCTTTTATTTCCACCTAAACTCCCATGGTCGGAACCGAATTTGTGTCCAGATATTCGACTATGGCCTCAGATCTACATCAGACCAGTCTGAAGCGCACACAGACAGGTGGACCTTCGCAAAATGTAGGATAAGGTGGATATTTTGAATAGTCTTCTCCATATGAAAATTATGGGTGTTAAGCACCAAAAAAAGGAGTCCAACTTTTCATGTTCTGCTCATGCACCAGCAAACTAAGCAATGAAAAACATTTTCTTTAGAACAACTAGCCATTTGTCTAATGGAATATTGCTTGCAAGTCGATGTATTAGAATATTTTCAGAAATAGTCCCCAAAATTTGTTAATACAATTACAATTTTTTTAAATACAAAATCAATAATAAAATATCAAAAATTACAATTTATTCAATCTATATCAAACACAAACATAATAGAGCAGTAGGTCCTCCCTAATAATAGTCTGTGAAAATCAGCAGGGAGAGCAACCTCTAAACAAAAAAAAACATTTATTGCAAAAACAGCAAAAATCTCCGGAGGTTAACGTGATAATAGGCTTTGACTTTCAGAAAAACATAAATCTTTGCAGCTTATAAATAAAGTACAGCTAAAATGTATAACCTGTTCAACCAACAAATCTTTGCAAAAGAAAATGTAAATGAATGAAGGAAAAGCTTGCAATTGATATTATGTCTTTATTTGAATATTTCATAAAAGGGATAGGAGGCACATGTTGGATGGTACTTAGGTCTGATAGAGTAATAAAAAGCATATTATCAAGTATGTACCCTGGTAATCCATTTTATTTTTAATTCTGTTTTGACATCTCATAAGAGAAGTGACTAAAGCTTTAAATATAACAATAAACACAAACATAATGGGTTTTTTGTTTCAAGTTCAATTGTACATATTAATAATTATGTAAAACTTTACTTCTATATGATGATATTTTGTAACATATCTAAATCTTAACATAGTTTTAACAAGATAAACTTAAGATATTAACAGCATACAAAATTCCATTTCAAAGAGATTCATCTTTAGTGATTTAATGGCAAGTGGTAAATTGTATAAATTTCTACTTACTCTAAAAGACATGTCTTATATTATAATTAAAAAATAATTGATGAGACCTAGTGGCCACAGAGATGCTGTTTTGCCCATTAAAAACCAGTAAGTTGTAGTATACCATAATGTTTCATTGATAATAATCACCCAATCATAATACTTCAGGAGAACTATTACTTCCAGTCAAATCTAGTGCTCCCAGAGTAAAACTCATTAGCTACTAGTAGGTAGCATGCAGTAAGTAGGCAGGTTTTACTGAAGAGATCAACCAATGAATCTTTTGAGAGTGGTTCAGTAATTCATACCTGTGCTTAACTTTGAATGTATATTGCAATTGCTTCCTTTATTTTGTTCATTGTCTTCTTCCATATAATATATTTAATTGTTCACTATCTCTTTTTCAAACTTGGTGATCTAATAAATTTCATAGATTTTCTGATATCTTTCATGTTTAATGTTGTTTCTAAAAAATTAGCAAACTTAAATTTCAAATTTCCAGTCTCAAGTTTCCCTAATGGCTTTTTGCAGTAAATCTTATCGTGACCCTCCAATAGTCCCATGTAGACTGCACCAGCATTGTACTCCACCAGCCCAATAATTGTTGGAGAGATTACCTACAAAGAAAATCATAAATGACAAAACATTTTCTTCTTTCCCACTGGGACTGAAAAAAATGAATTTCCTAAAAAATTAACCTTTAGTACATTATTATGCCTTGTGGAGTAATGTCACTTTAAAGACACAACTATTTTCATAAAAAAGTCTACTGACTTGTATGTCCATATTTCTTTAATATGTTGTTGTTACCTGAAATAAACAGTCTTGTCCTGATGACAGTGAAGGAGTCGATAAAGAGTATATGATCAGTATTATTCAAGTTTTGTATTCCTTAGCACTAAATAATCTTAAAAGAAAAAACAAGCTCATGAAAACAATGGTGTTACAGAAAGACATTAGAATTTGGAATTGAAGTCAGTCACTTCCCAATCATATTGGTAGCTCCAATTGAAAATTCAAAGCAACCAGATCTCCTATTTTGAATTTTAGAAAGTATCTGTCTTAATTTGAAGGTCACTAACTCGGTTTGTCTAATCAACAACTGAATAGAGTATTTTTTATGAAACTCTAATACGTGAACTAAGTATGTACAATAAACATATCAATACTTAATCAGAAATGTTTTCATTTTGTAATACAATTATACACTGCATAAATATGAACTTTGTAACATTGATTATTTTATAAGACTTCAAATAACCATTTGAAATTTAGTGTCATTGATATAAAATAATGGTGATTATGGTAACTGTTGTTGATGGTGTTGTTTCTAAGGAATGATGTTAATAAACTTGAAAAATCTATTGATTCATATTATTGTGAAAAAGATGTATATACATATGCTGATATTTATATTTGAACTATTTACTATCTAAATTACTCATATGATGTTTTGGTTCCATTTCTAAACTTTAGTTATTTGGCTTGTATTTTGTTCTGCCTCATTCTTTCTTTACACTTTAGTTTTCTATACAATAATTTATACATTTATGGAAATAAGAATAAAATATATAAATTAAAAATAGTGAATTACATTCTTTAGCATATCAGATATTACTCTCATATTTTAATTACTCTTACATAAAAGAAAACCTTCAACTAATCTTAAAAGCACTACAAGATAATGAATTTACATTTCTTATATTTACATTAATCAATCATTTGCTTAGTTAAATCAAATATAATACATAACAATAACATAAGAGGTCAATGAAATTTATTGATCCATTTTGAATATATTTTGGTGTCATGCTCACTTATCTTGGCTTACCTTTACTGCCATGTCCACCAATAGTAGATGTCTACTGCCCATATAATGTTGACTATTTCAAGCAAAACAGTTATTTACTGAATCAAGTGATCAATATTTTTATGTAGAATATCAGGAAATGATAATTACTAAAATCATAACATTAAGTTTCAAGAAATACAAAATAAAATATGTCATTCAATTTATCTATACATAACAAATGTATTTTAAAACACAAAAAATAAAATCTTACCTCCCTCCACTGTCATACCCTCCACAGAAAAAGGCAAAGTTTTAATCTCCTCCACTGACAAATACATGTACTCATGAATTCTTGAAATCTGAAGTGAAAACCAAATCAAATTAACTATGTTTTCATATATGCCCACTTATACAATTTTAATCAAGTGTTTTCCTAATTTACTTGCAATAATGACTTTATTACAGAATGACATGTACACCTGTGTCAACACTGGTTGAAAATTAGTGTTGTGCTAATTTCATTTTCATATTGTGTATCTGTTTCATATATTGTATCTCAATTTGGAATAGTTCATTTGCATAGGGCTATAAATGCTCATCCAGCAGTTATCATTATTACATTATGGTTTGAAAATATTTTCAACAGAGATTACAACTGATTCATATGTAACTAGTCAATAAATCACAATATAATTCTCTCATTATTGCATGTAAGGATACATATTGTCATTTTGAATATTTTCTAAGAATACTTCTCATGCCACTCTTTGTAGAAAGAATAAAATAAATAATATGGTGTCATATTCATTGTCTTATTGTGATGAATTAAAACTACAACACTAAAACACACCTTTATTACAAATAGTATCATGTCTAAACGGCATTTATGATTCTTTCTTATTAATAATGAAACTTCTTTTACCTTTAAATATTTAATCGACATTATCCACATTTTAAGGGCAAATACATGCTAGGTTATAATTAAAGGAATCACCGAGTTCACACAGTAATAAAGAAACTAAGGCATTAATACAATGCAACACGCAAGAATAAATAAATTACTTGAAAATTTATCCAACTTTGATAGTATATGATAAATGATAATTTACTGTATTTTGTCTCTGTAACAATAATTTGCTGCAATTGTAACAATGAATTAATTTAATCTCGTGTTTTTACTTTGTTGTCATTTGAAGCGGCAACCACTCACTAAAGTTTTTTTTTATCGCTAACAGAGTAGCTTGTAGTGAAGCTGTGAATTTTACATGTATCTTAATTGATTTAACAAGCATGAAAAGGTCACTTTTCAAAATTTCTCATATTAATTATGTACCCTCTTTGTTTACAATTTAAGAAACAAACACAGTTTAGAACAAATCCAACCGAAAATGAGTCAATGCAAAGAAAGAATCATCATTACAACGAGAGATGGAATATGGTTATGGTTCTGATATCAAAACAGCAAATAATTAATAAAACGGTTATTATACTTTGCTACATTATAATCAATGAAATCAAAGAGTTCACACAGTAATACAAAACCAAAGACATTGTGTTGCAAGAATAAAAAATTACTTGAAAATTTATCGAATTTTGATAGAACATGATAAATGCTAATTTACTGTATTTTGTCTCTGTAGCACTAATTGTGATGCACTTGTAACAATGAATTAATTTAATCTCGGTTTTTTTAATACTTTGTTGTCATTTCAAGCAGCAACCACTCCCACAAGTTTTCATATCACTAACTTAGTAGCTTGTAGTGAAGCTTTGAATTTTATAAGTATGTTAATTGATTTAACAAGCATGACATGTCAAGTTTCTGTGAGAAAGTTTGTATTTCAATCATATTCCGTCAGGTATAATTTGTGACAAATGTTAAAATGTTTGTCAACATGTGCACTACATAATCTCGCATTATCTTGTCAGTGTTTTTATAGATTTTTGCCTGAATCAAAACCATGTAGACTTTTGAATTTTTTAAATTCTGTTTTTCTATTTTACCATGTTCTTGGCAAAAATGTTTGTTTTAAAAAATGAACATCAATAGTCAACTGAAACAAATTATGTTGTTTCATCTTCATTTTCTCTTTTGGTTACAAATAGTGAAAAACATAGAACCTCTATGCTGGCTGATGTGTTTTTATCCAAGATCGTTCCCAATGTTACAAATATTGTATATAGTATGCAGACTGATGTGTTTTTATCCACGATCTTTCCCAATGTTACAAATATTGTATATAGTATGCAGACTGATGTGTTTTTATCCACGATCTTTCCCAATGTTACAAATATTGTATATATTATGCAGACTGATGTGTTTTTATCCAAGATCTTTCCCAATGTTACAAATATTGTATATAGTATGCAGACTGATGTGTTTTTATCCAAGATCTTTCCCAATGTTACAAATATTGTATATAGTATGCAGACTGACGTGTTTTTATCCAAGATCTTTCCCAATGTTACAAATATTGTATATAGTATGTAGACTGATGTGTTTTTATCCAAGATCGTTTCCAACGTTACAAATATTGTATATAGTATGCAGACTGATGTGTTTTTATCCAAGATCTTTTCCAACGTTACAAATATTGTATATAGTATGCAGACTGATGTGTTTTTATCCACGATCTTTCCCAAAGTTACAAATATTGTATATAGTATGCAGACTGATGTGTTTTTATCCAATATCGTTTCCAACGTTAGAAAATTGTATATAGTATGCACAGTAAAACTTGTATTGTCAAAACAATATTTATTTTGCTATGTTGTCAAGTTAAAGGCAAAAGATGGGGACGGAATTTAAGGATTTTGGTTTAAATATTATAACATTTCCTTCCGTTATTTCGTTTTCTTCTATTAGTTACCAAACGTAAATTATAGTCAACAAGCCTTAATTGTTCTGGAACAATCTTGCAACATATAGCTGGTTTAATCTGATACAAAGACACTTGAAATAAAATGCACCTTCTTATCTAACCACTATGCTGTCAAAAAAGCGATGTACATCCGGTGATAAACTTATGTTAGTTTAGCTAATAACAGAAGCTTGTATGATTCATAGTTTCAGATACTGACCTTGACAATATATATTGATATAAAATATAAATTATCTTTATTCTTCTTTATTACTACATTACATTTGTAAATCACAGAAATCCATGCCAATAAATGTAAATATTTTGTCTGTATTTCTTTATCTTCTACTGCTTTGATCTTCCAAAAAGACGTGTACACGTGTATGCCACAATGACCTACCTATGTTGAGCCTTGTATTAACGTTCCTAAGTAGCTTATTTATATATGAATTATAAAAAGGAATTTGTTTTTTAGTGACCAAACTCCAGTTTCACGATGACAGTGGTTTACAGAGATTGGTGAGATGGGGTTTGAGTATAAATTAAAGCTCATCTATAACATTATTGATTCTAATTAATTTTGGAGTTTTGTGAAACGACATACGTAATAAATATTCTATATTAAATGATATGATCATTTCAAATATGAAATACATAATTAATGTGGCGTTTGTTAATGCATAAGATACATTACTATTGATAACGCCCTTTATTCCATGGGGAATGTTGAAGTACAAGATGATTAATGTTGTACCCAGTTTACTTCAGAGTTCTTCCTTGTACCCGATACCCAAACTATTGAGGGGTAGGTCAGATCACAATATATATGATTAAATGTTCAGGAATTTTGGTTTGAAGAATAAATAAGGCAAATGAGACAGATAGAAAAGTTTGGAGGAGATGGATGATTAGATAATAACATGGAGAAAATGAACTGACACCTCATGAGAATTTATTAGACCCATGTATTTTGGAAACCTTTTTCATTCAGTCAGTCATGTATTCATTATTTTATTTTTAATTCAAGCTAACTACATTTGCAAACTAAATGTTATAATACTTTACGCTATATTATGATAACAATACATATCTGTGGAAAAACATTTGAATACTATGTATGTATGTATGTATGTATGTATGTATGTATGTATGTATGTATGTATGTATGTATGTATGTATGTATGTATGTATGTATGTATGTATGTATCACATTGTAAGTAAGGAACAATAGCCAGATTACAAAATGTATATGCTAGACCCTGAGGGCTTGTGAACAATGAGGTGTCAAAGCCAGCTGTGTACAACATGGCCATGTGAACTTGTTACTAGTGCCTTAGTTGGCTGCGTGTGATTCACCAGGTAAATGACATGAATTGAATGTGTTGGATTCAAAGGAAAATCAAGAGGGATTTGTAAATCCACCCTAGACTGATTGCTGAGAAGGAGACAATGTCTGCTAATTATGTAGACCCTGGGTGAATCGACATCCACATGGAGTTGTGCAATGCGTTGCCATAACTGGAATTGCAAGCTTACATCTTGTATCGTAAAAACGAACAGCATTAGTCGCTAAACCATCTTGCTGGAATTATATAAGGAAAGTTATAAGCTTCTCCGACATCATTCTAAATTGGCGGGGAAACATTGTTATTCTGGGAATAACAAAGGAGCTTCGGAAAGGAAGCTTTCAGGGACCAGTGGAGCTGTAGGAGACAGAGAAGGGAAATACTCTAGTGCAGTTGGTTCTGAGTCTATGTGAGACAAGAAAAGGATAGAAAAGAGGTTGAAGGTAGACAGGGGAACGGAAGTAGAGGAAGTGGAAACGTGAAGGACGTAGTTGATGGACTAAAGGGGTGCTTGAGTACCAGTCAAGGGAAATAAATAATCCAGATAAGTAAAAACACAGGACACAAGAAAAATCTATCACACTAAGCCAGATAATGAAACAGGCCATCACCTGCTCGAATGAAAGACAAGTGATAGGGTTTTAAATATTGATTTTCATTTTGAAAAATGACTATTTGTTATTGAATGGTTTAAACTTATTTATATGAATTTCACCTTTTGTGTATTCAGTAATTTAACTGTCGTCAAAGCTGACTGGGGGCTTGGAGCTTTGTATCTCTCTATCACTATTTCAATTTGTAAGAAAACGAGCCTGGGTGTGTCTTTTGTAATAATTGAATATAATACTGTAAGCACCCCACCCCAACCTAGTCCACGAGACCTTTACCTCTGTGTGTGTGTGTGTGTGTGTGTGTGTGTGTGTGTGTGTGTGTGTGTGTGTGTTGCAACATAACCTATAAATTTGTACCAATATGTAGTATTTTAAGTTAGGTTCAAATTGCATATGGTTGAATTCACAGTTAGAAGGTAAAATATATCAAATAGCTGAATCGTTTTGTTTCTCCAATTTGCATCCTAAATAATTCTGATATTAATTATGGACTGTCATGTTTTTGAAAAAATGGGTCAAAACGTTTTTGTTCAAGACACGGGTGAATATACAATTATCTGCGTCTGTTATGTATGGTCTTTTGTTTTGACAAGGGAGAAACAAATTACAAAAGACTGAATTAAAAGAGCTGCGATGGTGCACCCCGAACCTTGGGCGTTCACCAAAAACATAAATGGTTCTATATACGCTCTGATCTTTGAGCCGATATAGTTTTAAATTAGACCCAATTATACGTTTTCTAAAGACATAGTGACTAGTTTGATACATGATGATGCTTACGTAATTATATCGATTCAAGTCCTTGTTATTCTAAATTTACACTATCAGGTTTAAACCAGAAAAAACGGGGCGTTTAAGGGCCATGCGAATGGATTCATTGTTAATTCACACCACACCTTGTCATATAACCGTTTGTTGATCAACAGTGTGTAATCACTGGGAAATAAAATGTATAATGTTGGCTGATATAATAAACCGGTGAGTCAGATAAACCATCAGACAAAGATCTTGGAGGTGTGTACATATAATGCACAGTCAAGCACACTGCTCTTTCTTATGACAGTCAAGATTCATTCATTCATTCATTCATTCAAACTGAATACATAACAATCCATATATAATTCTACTTATTACACGTACAAGTGAACAACATAAAATATAGATATATTGAAAATAAATACCTTGAACACACGAGGTATGTGTAATTAAATGTGAATGTAATCTTAGGTATATTTTCACACTGATTAGAAATATGGACATTTCTTAAAGTGAATGTTGATTTTTGAGGAAATATTCAGGCAAAAAAAGCTGAAGAAAATAACGATGATACTATGATATGGAAAAGTAAAATAAGCTTCTTGGAATGTGGACAATATATAAGCCAGGAAAACTTTAATTCAAACATTTACGATGTTTGTCATAGTTGATATTAGTTTGTTTAATTTTAGCTTAGTACCAACGACCCCCACCCCCTACAATCACTACACTTGCAAGACATCCCTGATCTAATCTGGGTGAACTTATATTAGGTGTGTTTAAAAGTATATTTATTATTTCAAAGCCATATTTAGGAAATTATTAATGCATAACTATGAAACATATAACGCTATAAAATGATTTATTGATTTTTTTAAATAAAAATAAACATTTTACATTGTCCTAATTAAGAATATTTTTAACTCAACTTTAAATTGGAGTTCCCCGGATAAAATGCTAGGTACATGCATAATTAAATGACGAGCGTGACTATGACCAGAAGTTAATGGAGGCCGTATTCTTCCTGCATTTTGTACTCTCTTAAATAGTTTTTTTTAAATTTAAATTAGTAGCTGAGAAAACAATGACCATACTGGCTGATCAAAGACAAATCATCACCGTCGTCGTCGTTCTTTTTATCATCAACGTACTACCATCTCCACGATCGTCGTACAGGGCTGCTGGCAATGTGAATGTGATTTCACTATTTTGCGGAGTATAGCCTTGCTTTTGTTTTCGAATGAGGGTGTGTTGGGTGGGCGCTGCTTTGTCCAGCGCAGACTTGCGAGTGACCTGGCTGCAATAGTAGTAGGAATTGTTGTTATTGTTATGAACGTATCTGATTTATGAAGATGACATAAACGATGAAGTTATTGGCGAACCGAAAGCAATCCCCTAAATCACTATAGCTGTCAAAAGTCTTATAGTACAGTCGTGTGATGATATGAAGCTATTACATAGCATATCACTTTTTATCTAGAACTTTTTCTAGAATTCATATTCATAATCACATAACAGTATAAACTGTTATACGGGGGTAACGCGCTTACGCAAATACCGCGCCGGGGGGGGGGGGTGATGATTGTAGAAACGCGTATAACGTGCGTTATATGCGCGAAAATACGGTATCACTTTTAATATAGAACCTTTGCTAGAATTCATATTCATAATCACATAACAGTTTACATTTTATTATGTTGTTGTTATGTATATTTAATTTGCAAAGTTTGTCAGTAAGTTTTTAATATAAATGTCTTGTATTTTCATCACATGCTACTGTAATGTAACTTTGTATTTTGGACTTAACCTTGTTCTAAATCAAGTATATTTTCTACTTGACCTGAATTATTGATTTTATTATTATTGTATATTGTAAAGAGCTAATACATAACTAAAAACTTATATATGTATATGGGCTTATTAGCAAGATCATTATTAAGGTAAATAAATATGTTTATTTTGGAGTCTATGTCAATTTTTGGTATTACCCGAAAATTTACATGGTGTACCTGACTTGTTCATGTCATATATTATAAGTTTAGCAACATACTTTCTGAGAAGAAGAAGAAGAAGAAGAAGAAGAAGAAGAAGAAGAAGAAGAAGAAGAACGATAACAACAACAACAACAGCAACAACAACAACAATATACATTTTATTCGATAAACATTAATAACTTTCTAGAAGGCTATTTTACATTACGTTTGGTGGTTGTTAATTATGACCTGAGGCATAGTAGAGGACTACATAATCTTGTCACTGGGAATATTATTCACTCATGCATAATAAATATGTGTTATTATTGTGTTCCGTGTTCATTTATGCTGAAATTTATTTCTTCCAATTATTTAACTAGGTGATTATTTTCTCTAAAAATACCGACTGCTCATAAGAAACACTGGGATTTATGGTGAATTAAAACATGAAATTGTATTACTGTCTTTCAACAAAAAGACTGTTAGCTGATTATACAGGTTATATCACATCAACACGTCAGTGCTGTATTTAATCTGGATTTCTCTAAAGATTATTCAGAACTTTAAATTATTAGGACTTGTGTCTATATTTCCACGATTATTTTGGATTTATTTAGCAATACCGTAATTTCATTTATTCATTTGAACTTAGTGTTCTAAGGAAATACTTTGTTTTTGTTGAATTTTACAAAGCTTGTTCCTTGTTGTTCTTTTCTGTTACTTATTTTAAGAGCAGAGGGTCGTAACATATTTTTCATGGTGTATGTGCATAAGCACCAAAAATAACCGTTAATAAATTCTAGGTCTAAGGGAGGTAACTCGAAAATGTATATATCATATTGCAGTAGTATAACAATAGGGAGTTCCAGTTCAGATATTATTGAAATTAACACCCCATTATTTTCGATTCAGAAACACGTCAGTAATAATTACATATACCATTGACATAGGATAGATGCTTGTAAGCTATTAAAGTCCCAATGCCGCCATTTATCATAAATTTCACCATTCTTTCAGTCTAACTAAAGTTTGCCAGGAAGAAAATGATTTATTATAAATCTTTTTTGTCATAAACCATACTTTGAAATACTCAAAATGTTAGATTTTAAAACATTTAGTTTTTCAGCTTAGATTTAAAAGGTACCACCCATTAATTCTGTCACATAAGTTGCATGTAATTCCATTAGTGAGTACACTAATAATAACAATATTCTCATGTCGTGCACAAACAGTTTCAAAAGGGAATAAAGAGAGACATTCTCGCATTTTTAGTACATCTGAGACAAATAACCCACATTAAAAAGAAATAGGCCCAGGCTTAATATAATTTATCAGATGGCGTGCTGAAATAATTTGAAAGGAGAACATGTTCTGAAGACAATTGGATAGAGCTTGGTGTTGGATATTAGGTGGTGTCTGATGTCATCAGATCTTGTATTCCAGTTTTCTACTTAAATTGGTTGAGCTAGATATGTTTCCGATCAACTTTGGTTTAATGCGAAAATTGGCAGGTCTTTCTTCTTCATTCAAGGGAGAAACTACATGGTGAAACAACAATATTATTTGGTTTTAGCAAAACCCAACAATTTTAGGACGACTATATTTCAAGATTAATTATTATTCGGATGATTTGGCATGTATGACATTTTGGGCATATATTAAAATATAATGTAAAACTAATCGATAAAGTCATAATGCACAGTTATTCGAATAGCGACTGACTTTAAATTAAAACTGTTCACATTAGCAGCAAAAGGGGTGAACATACAATATTTTGAAGGGCCTAATGCCGAAAAAAAGGTTAACTGGCATAAATAACTTTAAAAAATCACGGTATTCTGACAACGTTGAGGTTTGTTTAAATTTGTTAGTTTAATGTTTTTCTCGGACTGAAAACTGATCAAGATAATTGCAAATATATTACCAAATTGAACCAACTTGAGGTCGCACCCCCTCTGCTGCCATTAACTGAATATTTTATAAAGACGTATACGATATCGTGATCGAATATCATGTACATTTATTGTTATAAATCCGCGTGGGGTTGACTGGAAAGGAGTTGTTAAATTTAATTATATCTATTTCACCTCTACACCAAGACTAATGGCCATTAAACGCAACTAATCATTTTTGGTATTTGTGTGTATCGTAGAGTAACAATTCACATTCGTATTTTTATGTCTGCCTTGAAAACATATTCTAGCTGGATTTGATTGTTTGTCCAGCATCACATGATCCTATACAACTAAATTATTAATAAACCCATCAAGGTCGTCTACAGATGGTGATTCAGCACTATCAGTTATTGAATTAATAATATCATCGCCATCTTCGTCCAACAATTTTGCATTTTCATTACATTCTTTAAGCACTTCATACCATTTCTGATCATCAACTGAGGGAGTTACTAAATACAACTTATCCCAAGACAGCCATCTCATTATCAAATTAAGTAATAATTGCTTTCTTATCACTTCCAGATTTACCTATTATTATCCTTCTGATAGAATTTGATACCGCTGGATGAAGGTTGACTGGCTCATGCTTTCATGTCGCTGATAAATCAATGACAGGATAAAACACTGGATATAATTATTGTAGTCCTGGTAGTCGACTTGATATTTGACTTGACGAGCGAGATGAACAAAGACCCAGTGAATATCCAATAAATGCAATTGATAAAGCATGTCACATTCATGATGTAGCTTATAAAAGCAAAATTCTACAAGATAGACATATTGCAGATATAAAATTTATTCACGCTTTAAATTCCATAAAAAAAATAATTTTTTCAAAGAATCATTAACAAAATGGTTGGTAAGATCTGCGATGTAAGATAAACAAGCAGTATTAGCTGGTAATTAATTAATCAATTATTATAGTGGAATCCATATATTATAGTCACAGGGGATACTAGAGAGGTAGAGTAGTAATTAGTAAAATCTCTGAAGCATCAGGTGCCACACGTTCTGCCGCCGCAACGTGGTTGGCACGACATGCAATATGGCAAATTTATTTACCATCACTGAAACGAATTAAGCATGCACGTTTTGATGTCAGCACCTCTAATGAAGTTCATCAGGCTGATATTTTCATTATAAGATATGATACTATCAAAATGAGTAGATGTCATTATACATACAAATATGCGTTAACTATTGTTAATGTTACAAGTAGATATTAAGAGGCAGAGCAGTTATCGACAAAACAAAACCCTGATGCTGTATCTGCTTTAGAACGAATTTATCAACGAGGCCCATTACCTTGGAAACAACTATTACAAGTTGATCCTGACAAGGAATTGTTTGGTGCATTATCATCATTGATGCAAAAACATAATTTGTCAAAATTAGACGAGGACATGCTAAATTACATCATGATCAAGCAGTTGTTGAAAGATTTAATCGAACACTTAACTGAGTGGTTATTTGGATATCAGTATGCAGAGGAAATAATTTAGAAAGATGTAAGATCTCGTTAATGGGTTGCAAGATTACCAAGTGTGATAGCTGCATTAAATAATGAAATTACTCAAACAACCTATATGAAACCTATTAAAGCAACAAAAACAAACATATACCAATACAAAGACATGAATTTTCAAAACAACCAGAATTAGGTAATGCTACTTTAAGATATTTATATGAACTAGGTGAGCTTGAAGGCGGTAAAAAAAAACTGCGACTGATCCTATATGGAGTGTAACGACACATTACATATCTAGCATGATAGATTAACTGGTAAACCCAGAATATACAAATTAGATTCAACTGCTCCTCAATGTGGATTTGTACATTAGCAATTACAAGTAATCCCCGAGGACACACAGTTACCGCCGCGTTTACTTAAGTAAGTCGATTACATTCAAGAGAGGTCAGCATCACATTTTCGCGTGTATGACCAAACTTACTATTAATTCTGTCTACAGTAAATTGTCTTGGATCATTACTCGAGTATCGCAACATGAAAATATTACATCTCGCACAATGATTATTCTCTTTTTGTTTTAGCACCATGATAAACTCAGCATCAAGGTCAAAGTCGCGTTTATTTTTTTGGTGCACTGTTTATAACTAATTATGTTCCTATTATATCATTGTCAAAAACATCGTCAGTGGTATCAGTATAGTATACAATAACCCTCCCCAATTAAGATATTTTTTCCAACTCTAGACACTGCGAGATAAAATATATTCGACCATTCGATACGAGCATCGACCATCCAAATTCGCTTATCAGAAATTGTTAACCCCGGAGATAAATGAATGATCATCGTGTATCTTAGCGTCCACAGAGATTTGTTCACTTTTAGTGCATCTTCATCAACATTGTCATCAACTAAAACAATATGATTTAACACGATATTTTCTTTCTCAGTCTCTTATGGTATATCAGCATCGAATATTTTCCCTTCACGTATCTGCAGGTCGATAACACATCGGCACTGGTAATTCTGGAAACTTTTCTTGATGCAACATAAATAATTGTTGTTGAAGTGTATCACGAACTAACTTTCTACCTGCCACTGTCAAATAGGTCTCCACGTTTTCATAAAGTCGTTCATTGAAGTTCCTAAAATTGTTTTACCATTACTTCACGTTGAATTGTATTCCTTTGTAATCTGATTAATTTCTTAATTTCTTTTAATTTTGGATCAATAGCTCTATGATCATCAATTATCTTCTCATACTATTCTACAAAAGATTTTAGCCATTCATGCGGAGACAATCCAACAAATGGTGACAGTTGACTATGATCGTCACACATTATTATAGCAGTAATTTTGTTAAGCAATCAAGAAATGTTTTTATTGTTCTAATGACCTTATACATATTTCATCCCAAACGATACTCTTTGGAATGCATTTCACTCCCATTCGATCAGGAGTCCACGCGTCTCCTTTCCATCGAAAAAAGCCATGATAAGTACATGCTAAGTTAAAACGATCAAATAATAAAATCCGAAATAGTTGAATCACTCGAAATGTTTTACCCGACCCTCCTGGTCCATTACGATAAACTGTTTTATGTCTAGCTATGAGGTCATACACTGGCGTTTTAGGTCATAACATTAATGTCTGATAATGTTTGCAATTCTTCACTGTTTGCAAATTCTGATATAATCTATCAGGATATATGGTAGTAAAAATAATGAAACTCGTCCGACTTGCACATTCTGATATGGTAAATGGTGGTAAAAAGCACGAAAATCGTCTGATTTACACATTCTGATGGGGTGTTTAATAGTAAATTTTACACAAATCTTACCTATCTCAACATGAAAGAGACGTTTCATTACTATCAATACATATTTTGATGAAGCAAGTTTAAGTTCAAATTTAACTCAGTTGTTTATTCAGTTAATAGAACAATTGACTCTCGTTATGCTGTTCATTATTGATGTGTACACTAGCACAATATGCAAGCTAACCATCAAGCTATGATAGTAAACGATCCCCGGTTAAACATCTTAAAACATCATTTGTTTCTGAGCAACTAGTTGTAAAGAAATACTTTATTTAGTGTCATTCATATACAACTGTATATATTGCGAGAAAATATGTCATGAACAGTGTCAGCCAAATTGAAAAATGTGAATGTCACTGAATATTTAATAGTATAACTTGTGTTAAATATCCTTTTTATAGAACTTTCGTAGAAGACGAACAATTGAAGAATTTTGCAAAAGTACAGATGTATCCACAAATAAGGTTTGCGCCTAAGCTCATGAGAGTATATGATGTATCCAGTCGATTATGATATACAAATGTAAACGTTATTGAAAAATACACATAAAGTAATTCAAAACGAAGATGTACAATCAGTGCAGACAACACATGTAAAAGCATAAACACATATAAAGCAGGCGAAAAGGGCTTAATGCTAAAGTAATGGAAATAGATCCAGTACCTTACATATGGGAATGTTACGTAATAAATTAGTGCGTATTATAGTGCGGAATAAGGCATATATTGTAGTCTATACAATTAAAAACAATATGATAAATCAATAATGTATGGGCTTGTTAATTTTGGGAGTGCTATTAACTTTGCCTACTGCCTAAGGAAAAAGCCATTGCGGTATCTTGAGACAACATTGCAGCACATAAAGGAATACATTCAACAACTTATCATTTGATAGTGTACGAAACTTCGTTCTATAAACATGTTTGAAAAATGTTAGGTAATGAATTAATACTATCTATAAATATTGAAAGTTGTTTAGAAGATGATCTTTATCAATGCAAAACCTAGAGAGGGAGGCTTCTTTTTAATCCTCAAATTTGTATCATGTTGAATATCAAAATTATAGTTGTCCTGCTGGATAAATAATTGCATAGTAGCAACACAGTGAATCGTTATGCGTTAGACTCTGTCTTTGTTGTTATTTACAGTAGGTCAGTATTCCAAGATTTAGTATTTAAATTGGAAATATATTTGAGATATTTGACGAATTTAGATTTGTCAGAACTAATCAGATTAGTTACCAGTTGCCTGGTAACGTAGTTGGATAATTAGTGTTTTGTTGACATAAACTACCATATTATTACAATTCCTGGTTCAGATTTTTATGTTACAAATTAGGATAAGCTTAAATTTACACAGTCTTTATTATTATTATTATTATTATTATTATTATTATTATTATTATTATTTAATTTCATTACTACTGGCTGAGCAAGGGTACATACCATGCTCATTTCTTTATTTGTATGTGCTAACAATATCTTGCTAAATCGTACACACTTTGAATGATACTAATGTGAACAATTTTAATTTCAAGGTCAGTCGCTAATCGAATAACTTTGCATTATGACTTAATTGGTGAGCGTTATATGATGTTTTAATAGAGATTACAGACACAATGTCGCAGTTACAACAGCAAGTCGTACATGTCTAATCATCGTAATCATACTGAATATTGACATATATTGGTCCTAAACATTTTTGGGTTCCATTATAACCAAATAATATCAACGTTTCATCATATATGAACTATGTTATTTATCCATTGAACTGAGAAACCTTGACATGTTTCACATGCGTACACATTAACCTGATGCTGATCGGCTACATCCATAGGTCAAGTGATTTCAGTCGAAAATTGGAACACAAGATGTGATGACGTCACCTTTGTAAACATAAGATCCAACACCATGTTATATCAGATTGTTATCAGGCAAACTGCTCCCTTCAAATTTATTAAGCACCCCAGCTTAAAGTCAATATTTAGAGTAGGTTCATTTATATTATTTGCATGACTTTTGTCTCAGATAAACTTAAAACGAGGCCTATCTCTATTCTCACTCGAATCCATGTTAGCACCATATGCTAATTCTGTTATCAATAGTTCAGTCAGTAACTGACTTTGTCGAATGCATCACATCACAACTTTTGATATCGCATGGGAAAGAATGGAACTATGGGAGTCTTTGTTGACTGAAAGTATGAGTGGAACAGTTTATGACGGATAGCTTTTTAATAAATCATTTCCTTTCTGACAAGCATTAGTTAGAATTAGAACGATTAAATTTATGATAAACTGTGGCCTTAGGGCTTTTAGTACCCGAATAACTACTATCTTATCTCAAGATGTAATTATTTACTGTTTATTTCTGAAACTTATTAACAGTTATTATGTACTTCCAACATGGAAATACCTTTACGAGTTGATGCTCTTAAATAAGTAACTAAAATAGTGAAAAGCAAGAAGATATGTAAAATTTAACAAATTAATTTATTTTCTTCGAATACAAAGCAAAAATGAAGAACAAAAATGTATGTGAGTATTTAATCCTGATGTATGTCCCTGTTCTTATTTTGCCCG